>JANFOE010001802.1:0-482500 GCA_025667525.1 Glebionis coronaria | reverse complement strand
ATTTTTATTGTGAAGATGATGAATGGTAGATTACAATTAAACGTAGGAGTACCTGGATACAAGGGTGATACGTTTAACACAAATTCGATTGTGGACGTTTGCTGGCCAGTTTGGGATGAGGAGTTTAAATGCCGAACGCAAAAGTAGCGTTGAGCGGTCTGAAACAGATCTAAGAAAAGAGGTATCATGGTATTGTGGTCACTAGACAATGCCAAACACCCCTTAGCAGCTATCATCTTATTACTGAAAAGAAATTCAATAAGTTTTCCTTTACTAATAATAAGTCAATATGTAGAGCCAATGCCAAACACCCCTTATCAGTCATCTTATTACTTATAAACATAACCACCTGATTAATAGGCTAAATGTAATTATTTTGACTCCGGTTGCTAACACCTATAGCACAAGGTTCCATGTTTACTATAGGGGAACTAAAGATTTTAGCCTTTTCTTTTAAATTCTCTTAATTTACAAAAGACCTGTAATTCGTTCTGCACTACAAAAAGATGCTGGAGGTACTGATGTATGGTGGTTTTTGTGGAGCCGAAAGTGGCTCTTCATGGGGGTGTTGAGGAATGAGGAGGGGCATGTTTGAGATATGGGATATAAATAAACAAAGGGATGGAAGACAAAGATTATGATCATCTTGCTTGATCTTTGTAGAGGCAGAATCTCAAAATTATTTATGATGTGATTGGTACTCTGGCAGATGCCGACCTGCCGTTGTAGGGGAGTAAAATCAGGTAATGCCAGCTAATCTCTGTAATACCCTTTGTTATTATGGTTTTATTTATATCTTACACTCGTGCCTGAGTATAGATATAGCTTTAGAGGATTTAAGTATGCATGATGAACACTATCGTTATGTGCAACCTAAATCCCTTGAAATCTTGATGACCCCACTAATTGCAAAGTGGCAGCAACTTTCAAACTTGTATATTTGTTCTGCGTCGTTATCGTATTGTTTTTGTTTGTCATTTCTGTAGATGGCTGAACACGACAATGATGGAGAACATGACAATAATCCTAACAATCAATGATCTTGACGGGTTTCATAAGGTATAAAACAAATGTTCATGCAAAAAGAAACTGAGATAATTACTTGCACTCATTTATTGTTATCTAAACATGGTTTTGTTCTAATGATGTTGCAATTGTTGAATAATGGATAAAAACTACTTTAATTATCTAATATGATCAAATTAGAATAGAAAAATAACACAAGGGACCACTTTTATTTGTAGCAGGTAGATTGGGGAGAATACATTATGATTATAGATGAGAGCTTATTCGAGCAGCGCTTGAGAATACAGCCCAAAAGGCATTTTGTTTTCTTTTCCGACATATGTATGAATCTTTATATTCAATTTCAAACCACAAGTTACAATTTTGTACGTGACTTTCATGTGCTGTGTTAGGTTTTGATTTATTAAACAAAATTTTAGTCTAAAATATCTAAGTTGTCACTGCACTTAAATAGGACGGACGTACTTCATTAATCTATATGGAAAAGATTATTACTGCTTTCTATTTGGAACAGTTCCAAGGGGTATAACAACTAAGGTGATTAACTGCCATTACTACTAAAGCCATTGCATTGTATATTTTTATAGATTAAGGTCTGATGTTGGAGCTTATTAACGTATAAGTTAGGGTAGTAACTGAGCTGAAGTGTATTATAATTTTTTATAATCAAACCAACACACCAAACGCTAAATTTGTTTTTGGACAGTAATGATATAGCCAAAAAATGTGCCTATGGTGAATTCAAAGATCGAAAAACTCAATGGGGAAGTTGAATTACAGAAGACACGAAATCCTAAGAAGCCCTCTTGCAAAGGGACGCGGTGCTTAAAAAGTCTGAAGAAGTTTTGAAGAAGTTTTGTCATTTAGAGGCGTAGCAACCTCACTCATCCAATGAAATTGAATGAATGAAATAGGTTGCACATGCTGAAATTGATCGCCCGTCAAAGGGATATGTGATTGTTTAATTTGCAAACGAGATGAAATAAACCATCCTATGAGTGAGATGTATGTAAATATTGTCTACTACTATGTAATAACTAAAATTAGAATAGTCTTGACCATTGTCATTATTTTTTGCATGTATCTTTCTTGTGATTTTTACTGCTTTGGTTAGGAGTTATATTTTAAATCATTGAATCTTGCTTTTGATCTATCCCTATACCGTACTAATGCTTCTCAGTGGACATTGCAACACTCTATACTCTAATGGGTTACAACTGAATTTTGTTTTCCTACTTTACTGATGCAAACGTGTAATGCCAAAGATGTTTTCATTACTAGACAAACATGTATCGAATAAAGTAGCATGGTAATCGTGCAATCGGACGACGGGTACTCTGGTTATGATTTTTGAGTTGACAAATGTTATTCCCTCCGTCCTATAATAATAATCTACTGACAAAAAACACAACTTTAATAAAACAATACTTTTTCAAGTTTTTCTCTCTTACTTTTTATACAATGACAATTTTACCATTAACCATTTAATTTACAACTTATTTATTATGTATAATAATACGTTCAAGTGAGAGTAATATGGTAAACTTAATCAACATTTCTTATCTATTTTTGAAACTAGACTATTAATTTGGAACGTCCCAAAATAGTAAACTGAACTATTAATATAGGACGGAGGGAGTACTACTTTTGCCCGTTAAATTTGCGTTCAAAGATTAAAGTCGTAAAAAAATTAAATTAAAATAAAATAAACTATCAAAAAATGAGAAAAACCAAAATTTAACTAAAATATAACAAAATGGATATTAAATAAAAGAACATAAAATTTTAAAAAATATGATGAAATTAGATTTAAAAAAAAAATTAAATAAAAGATATTTCAATTTTAAAAGTAAAGATAACTTTTTAATAAGTTGTTATAAAAGTTTGTTAAAAAAAAATAGATGGTCAATTAAAAGATGAATGTTTCCATACAAGTCAATTTAAAGTCTTAATTTTCAAACTTTCTAAAAGTAAAAATATCTCAAATGCTTTATAATATAAAAAGATAAAATAAATAGATATAAAGATAAGATAAGATTGTAAAGAGAGTTCTTATATTTCACATGCTAACTCAATGAAATATGTGGTAAACATTTTCCTTTATTAATAACATCAACAATGAAATATGTTAGTTTATTTTTCATGTCACATGAACATTTTTTAATTAATTTAATAAATAACTTCTTATCTTTCTTTTACTTTGTTTTTTTTTTATTTTTAGGTAATGTTTTTGTTAGCGATAACAATAAACCAAGTCTTGCCATTAAGGTGGGCAATGAAACTTTATATAATGTAAACGATTTACACTAAAATGAAAATGTTAGTTTTCTTTTAAGAAAAACAGTTTCATGATACGATCAACTATGTGTCCTAGCTATTTAAATTAGTGTTATTAAAATTCTAAAAATATTTACAAACCAAAAGTCGCCCGTTGATTTGTGAACGTCCGAAGATGAACATGGGATATAAAAGATTGTTTAAAAAACGTTTTACAAACCAAAATCCACTCATTTATATTGGTACAACCAAAGATTCACATGGGACAAAACACGTCCGTTGAGTAGGTTAAGCACTAAATAAACAAAGATTAGTTTCTTTTTAATTTTCTTTTAACAAAAATGAGTTTCGCTGCAAACAGATACAATTAATACACACGCGTACTTCTAAAAAAGATTTGCTTATTCGGACTTTTAAAATTTTCAAATTTTTGGAATTTAAAAAAAAAATCGAATTGAATTTTTTTAAATATCCATTTTAACACAAATTTAAGAATCATATTATAGCAATATATTGGATTACTGTTTGACCACCGGGTTAAGTCACGGGGTCACGGGTTCATCGTTAACGGTCGTTCAGATCAAGAAAAAAAGTCAACCTCGTCCGTTAACCACAAATAAACGTTAAATTATAAATTCAAAAAACTAAAAACACACGAACCATATATATATATATATATATATATATATATATATATATATATATATATATATATATATATATATATATATATATATATATATATATATATATATATATATATATATATATATATATATATATATATATATATATATATATATATATATATATATATATATATATATATATATATATATATATATATATATATATATATATATATATATATATATATATATATATATATATATATATATATATATATATATATATATATATATATATATATATATATATACTAGCATCCTAACCCGCCCAACAGGCGGGGTCGTTTCTTTTTTGTTCCAGAGGGTTTATGGTTGTGCGTTTTTAGGTTATTGTTTTTCTAATTTAACCTTTAGTATATTTTATTTATAATTTACGTTTAAGTAATGCTAAATTTATATTTTGATTTTTTTATACAAATTTCAAATTCAATCCGAATACAAATAAAAATTCTTAATATTTTAAATTTTTTAATGTCCAAATAATATAATTTGCTAAACAATCCATTTTTTTAAAATAAGTCTAAATTGCATTTTCTGTTTTATTTATGTTTGATGGTAGTGTGTGTGATAGTTTTATGCTTTGGGTCATCCAACATATGTGTTTTGTCTAAATTTATGAATATGAGACATAATAATGTTCAAAATCCGGTTAATTCTATACCATCATATTGTAACTCGATACTTCCTTTAGCTTCTCGTGATATACATTCTCCCATGATCAATGGTTATCATTTATGCAAAGTGAGTTGCTAAATTTGTTCGTCACTTTGTTTTTTGCTAAGTGCATATGTTATAACATATATATAACTTTTGTATCAGACTTTAACAATGGAAGAGGCCATGATATGAATGAGAAATAATGCATGTTGCAAGTTCGGGTTGTGAGCAAGGGGGGGGGGGGGGGGGTATAGGTTTACCACAAAAATTTGTAAACCAGATTCAAATTCCAAAGCTTTTTTCTATATATAACTAAGAAATTTTGTATGCATTATGAATGACCTCAATGAGTGCAATCAAAACACAAAAGCCGACCTCTCTCTCCATATCAACATAAAGAATCAAAGATTAAAATGTGATTATGTGAATATGTTCAAGAGCTTATGATTGCTTACTACAATGTTTTCCAAATCAACAAACCAAAGGTCATATATCAAATGAACCGTAAAATTCGCATATATGTAGTAAAATATTTGTGCAAAATTGAATGATTATGTTATAACGGATTCAAGTGATAGTTTTTATCGAGAGATCAATTATAATCTGCCTATATAAGTGGAAGACTGTGAAGAAAAGTCTCTTGGGTCCTCCATTCAGAATATGCTTCTTCATTGTACAGATAATACTAAGGGTGCGTTTGGTTTCTAGATGGGTTTAGAATCGAATACGGATTTAGGAAAGGAATCAAAGAAAATAAAAAAAAAGTATATATAATTAAGGGTTTTGCTAATGACAGCCCTTAGGGTTGTCGTTAAGAGGTATTTTTTTATTATAATTCAATGTAAAAAATAAAATCAACCAATCATAATCAGATGTTTGTTGTGTATCTTGATTTTTAGGGATTGTATCCATGTTTTTCGGCATTGACATCCAATGAGAGTGATTCATATATAAATTTGTCATAAAATTCAATTTCTTAACGACAACCTTAAGGGTTGTCATTAGCAAAACCCATTAATTAAAGGGTAAATAGCATAAAAAGGTACTCATCTTTGGTCTAAATTCAGTTAAAGGTACTAAACTTTTTTTTTCTCAATTTAAGGTATCGATCTTTTTTCTTGTTGCAATGTTGGGATAATTAACGAAATTAAAAACGACCGTTTACTTTATAATTGCATCGTTAGTCCTTTATATTGGCGACACTTTCTAATAAACTCAAAATTAATTATTTTATAGTTTTCGACCATTTTCTACGTTTTTCGTATAATTTTTACCGGTTTCATCCATTTTTTACACTTCTCGTCAGTTTTTTGACATTTTTGTTTTTTTTTCTATTTTTGACCGAAAACGATAAAAATCAGACGAAGAAGGCAGATAACAGTTTAAAATTATAAAAAAACGGATTTTGAGTTTATTATAAAGTGTCGTTAATATAAAGGACTAACAGTGCAATAACAAAGTAAACGGTCGTTTTTAATTTCGTTAATTATCCCAACATTGCAATAAGGAAAAAGATCGATACCTTAAATTGAGAAAAAAAAAGTTGAGTACCTTTAATTGAATTTAGACAAAAGATGAGTACCTTTTTATGCAATTTGCCCTTAATTAAATATACATATATAGATTATTGTATTAATTTTTGTATGAAATTTAATATCATTGTTGCTCAAATAAATTAGTGAATAGTATTGATTTGTCAGAAAGTTATTAAAACATATGGCTGAGAATTGTAGATATGTGGGGCCCGTATGAAAAAGTTTGATTCATTCTACAAAAGATACTAAATTTGCGAGGAATCGACTTTTGCATTCATTGTTCACTGTTGATTCAATATTGAGATACCAAACGACATTTTTTAGGAATTAATCAATACCAATATTGAGATACCGGGTAAACAAACGTGGAAGAAATTTTAGGCATATTCTGTTTTGTCACCTAATGTAATTGATAATTGTAAAAATGATGGGAGTATTGAATGGGATGAAGAGTTTGTGACTGTTTGTAATTTTATTGGGTTGAAAGATGGTGGATTTTCTCCTTTTAAAGTTTCATTCAAGGTTTTTGATGTAAGTTCTTATTAATATTACAATGATAGTAGTTTTTATCATATGTTGTTATATTTTATTTTCTATTTTTTGGTTGATTAATCTATGGTTTAATTTATGAGGTTCGCGTGATTATTTCAGAGTTGTTTTTCGATAAATAATAAAACTTTTAATACATTTTTTTTTACTATTCATATAACATGAAGATCATATAATCCATAATTGCGCATTAATACTTTTTATTTTTACTTTTTAAAACGAGGTTTTTTTTCACACCCTATACCTCTATCTCACAATATATCTCGGTAATTGCGCGTGGATAGTAAGTTATCAGGCTTCATGGGTCTTGCAGGTGGTCTGTGTAGTTCGGGGTTTACAAGGAGAAAAAACTTTGAATTATTTCTTAAAGATGTGTCTAAGGAAGGTTCTTAGTAGATGTCAAATTTGATCATAAATACTATTTCTAGTTTTATATATTATGGGTCAAATTTATTTCTTTAACTGAAAGTCATATGCTGGATCAAAAGTGACTGCATATTCAACGTTTTTATACTGAAAAAGGCCTGATTGGCTTAAGGAGAAGATCATTAGTAATAAAGGACTCGGATTTTAGGTAGAACGAATCTACATTATCATGATCATAAAATAGTCAGATGGTTCACACAATCACACCGCAATTTGTTCTTGATAAAATATTGGAGGTGTGATATGATCCTTTGATGATCAATGATCAATGATCCCCACTCTTTTAGATGAAAGCTAGCATGTATACAATAATGTAACTTTATGTGTATTTTATTTAACAAAACAATACACAAATGTCTTTACAAAGACTTGAACTCGCAACTTACGTATCATTGATATTAACAGTTAATTTTTTGAGATATAGTTCAGTTTAAACCTGTGTCAGCCTTTTTAATTGATACTCTTGTTCAGGGATTAAATCTAGAACCAAAGAAGAGGAAATTATCTGTCAGCGCCTAATGGCATCACAGAATCTGGACCTGTACTTTGTGTAAGTGCCTTTCATCATTGATTTAAGCTTATATGTTTCATAGTGTGTTTTAATCTTTGTCTATTAAATATGCAGGTATCTCTCAGCCTGCAGGAGCTCAGGAATGCAAATGAGAGAGTACAGACCAAGCACAGAGATCCGTTATACCTCTTCCACTGTCACCTGGCAATGGATAAGTGTCATCGAGTGATAAAGATGAGCCATCGGGTCTCAAAGTTGGCCTCAGAAAAGTCAGTATTTTTAGGGCAATATCAGTAAATTGGGCTAAAAAGGCATGCCGTGAAGAAGAGGGCAGTGATGGAAAGAGCTCAGTCAGAACTTCTAATGCTGACTACCCATTTGACACCGACTCACTTGCAGAAGAGGAAGTCGATTCAGAGGAAGTAAAAGATGCTGATTCCGTTGTTAGGAAGTCTTTTAGTTATGAAACCGTGTTCTTAAGTACAAGGTAGAAGGTAGCCATAGGATGCATATAACCACCAAGAGAGAATAGGCAAGCAGTGACCAGAAAGCAAGAATAATCCAGTAGATATGCCATGACTCACTTATCGCGTCAGCTGCATTAAAGTACAGCTGCAGCACTTAATATTATCAGAAATAAGACAATGTGAAAACACAAAAATAATCCCAACAATAAACAGTACCTCATAGCCAATCCAAGCAATAGATAAGTGGACTTTAATCGACAAAAGTGCAGTTATACTACAAAAAAAAGATTAAAGAAAAGAGTCTTACATCTTAGATAAGTGAATCAACGCATCCTGTTATACGTGGTCACATGGGGGTTCACACCAGAACTAATAATACCAGATCTAACTAACAACAATCATTTACAAGAAGACTTGGTAAAGTGGAAGCGGACATGAGTTAATTTTTAAGGGTTCCCTATTCATTTATTACCCGCGCGTGCAAACGTGACCCTAAAAATAAAGACTAAGTTCTATTCATGAAGACGATTATAAAAAGTGAGAGCACTCTATCTTATTGAACGTACATTTAAGTAGGCATGGAATATGGAGACTTTCTTGTCAAGAATGCATTCAAGTAGGCATGAAATAAGAACACTCAGTCTTGTCAAGAATGCACTTACATGGTGGAAGAGCAGTGTACCTTTTGGCTCAGGAACCATACCTATGAAAATTATATCATCATTGTTGGATAATAATCCATTAATCTTAGTTTAGTATCTGTACATTCGTATAAACATGTATTGATTACTGTATTAGTATTGTTATGTATTTGTAAGGGCCAGCCCAAGAAAATCAGAAAAAGGCTGCAAGCCCATTAGGTTTAGGAAAGGGTGCAACGATTACTTTAAGTGTTTCTGTTAAACCGTTGTGTTTGTTAACACACCGTTTAACAACACCAGTCACGCCGCTTCATCATGTATATATAGTTAGGATCCTGTAAAACACAAAGTAACCCATTCATTAATATATCAGTCATTTGGGTTCAAACCCCTTATTCAATCTCTTGTTCATCCCCTATTTATTTTCTGCCCTATTTATCCGAATATGATGATTGTTTGTTTGATCAATTCGTTCCTGGAATCTCCCCGAGTCTGGACCTGCGAACAATCATAGTAAAACTCATAATAATGGTACAAACCTATCCTGCATAGAACCTCGCTGCTGAAACTAATGGAGCCAAAACAGATCAGATAAACGTCCCAGTTGTGTCCCAATTGTCAAATGAGTTCTTTGACTTCATACTCGCCAGGAATTGTGCACATGTTAATAAAATGCCTGATCACATGATTTTGACTACATAATATATATAAGAAAATGAAGCCGGAAAGGAAATACATACACCAAATGATTAAATCCTAGGTATAATTATAAACATCATTTTTTAACTACATGGATCCAGTGTATTGAAAGTAATATAGTTTTTTCACCAAAAGGTGCACAGTTTTCAAGATCGGCTCACATAATTAGTGGAACGTACGATATCACTTGCATCACCTAGGATTTAAAGTAGCATACTTAAATTCAGCCAAATTTAATTAGTGGAGACTTGACAGGGTGATATCCCCTGCAAAGTTATGTGGATTCTCTTAAGTTTTTAAAAAGGAAAAGACAACATTACACTTAGAAATCAAGACTCATTCCAGAAGTCTGCAATCTGCATAAACTCATGGAAAACTTACATGGGTAACAAAAAAGTTTATAAGATTTATAAAAATTTGCTGATCATAAATAACACATTAATACTTTATAAGATTTAAAAAAAAAGGACAAAAAAGTGTATGCTGGTCAATGGGTTCATCTTGCAAGAGTAAGTCTAACTCAAATTCAGGACATATGAGAAGAAGCTTTTATGTACTTCATATGATCCCCTGCACAGTGCACAGTGTTATGGGTACCACCCATTGCCTTCTCTATGGGAACCACTCAACATAAATTGCATCTGTCAATATCATTTAACTAAAGATAGGTGCAACTGTAACAGTGTAACCATAAAAAGAAGGATTATATGAAATGCCCGAAAGTTGCGACATGATGCAAAATGGAGGCCACATATATCAGCGTAAGTAGTGATGATTAAACAATCGGTGTGTCGAAAAGGGTAGAAACATTATATATCAGCCGATTTTTAATGATTTTGTTACGAAGCATGAAAAGTGAAAGTACTAACCTAGTCGCCAACGACAAGGAGGCTAAGAAAATATGATTGTGCAAATCTTTGTTTAATCTTAGGGCATGAATATCAAGCCTGAAGGTAAAAACTTTCTTCCATAGTAATCACACTGCTAGCATTCGAGAGTCTGCGAGCCAAGCCTGCACATGAAAAGTCAGTGCTAAGAAACTGATTTATAAGCTTGCAATAAACCATCTCCCTTAGTATTTCACAAGGATGATTCCACTGTGCATTGTGTTTTGTTTTGCTTTGCATCCATAAGCTGAAACTCATAGAGCTATGCAATTGAAGAACAATGTTAAGATATATAACAAATGTATCTGTTTTTACTAATCAATGAATAAGTAATAATATTACATTTTTTCTATTTTCTGGAAAAAAAAAATTACTACATAAGAATTGATGTCTAGAAATTAGACCAAGAGTAATTATCGTACAATCAGTCAGATACCCACTTCGCAACACCTTCGTAAATCATTCTAGCTAAAAGGATATCCTCATGACTTCCTAACTACTTATTCTAAGTTTATGCTTGACATACCATTTACATGAATTACTTGGGAATCTCTTCTTAAGTTCTTGGAAACATCATGATTCCGTCAAGTCAAGGAAATTAATTTCCTATCTCATCAGGAAACTATGAAATCCTTTGTATCCATATTTCAAGAAATTAAGAATTTAGTTACTTCTCTATAGCCTATATCGCCTAAGATAGTATTTGGCTATTCCATACTTCTGATTATCGCATTTTCAATAAGCATGTTTCAAAATGCTTATTTGATAGAAAGTTGAAAGTTACCATTCTAACATCAGTGATTGGTCATCGATAGCAAATAGTGGACAAAAGTGTTGATAGCTCATCAATAAAGCTATAACGGCCTTGTGGCTGTACAAAATCTTTAGTTGACGATAGACAGAAGCCGTGATTGATTTTTTCCCAGGTTAGCGAAGCAATCAAAAGCAGCTGATGGAGTAATTGGGTTGTCAGAAAGCACACCATCAATAGAGAATTTTCCATTATCAATGTAAGAGAGATACTCGGATACGGGATCATAACTATAATTATATGGCAATGGTGCATCATTCACAAAATTAAGCAAAGACTTCTAGACCCTCCTTGTAAACATCTAAGACCAGTGAAGTAGAGGGTTGCAAATACAAATCTGGACCCACAGACCATGTATATGATTTAGGAACTAAAATCCCCAAAGCAAAACAACGAATCCTTATCAAAAGTGTGTTTCGGAGGGTTGATAAGAAGCAAGTGTAATGAACCATTCAAGGCTTCCGGTTCTGGTAAATTTAGCCATAGGATGAGCACAAACAACACCATGATTTTCGGGAGGGTGTCGGCTGCCAAGAAACGAAATAACTATATAATAAAGCTGACCATCAAGATAGTGTTTGAATGTGTTTTTACAGGTTAGTTAGTAGATGTCTATATGTTTGCCAAGTTTTAACTATATAAGGAATTAAAATGTCAACTGTTTTGATACACTTTACAAAAAGAGTTAGGTCAATGTCTCACTCGAAGATCTAGCAAGTAATAAGGCTCTCTTGACATCTCTTTAGCCTCTTAAAAGAAGGGAGCTAAAACCCCGACTGACCCGACCCTATTGGGAGTGATGCAAAACAGCGAGCTGAGCACAAACTCAGAATTTCTTAGATTTAAATAACTAATATAAAATATATACCATTAAAGATATTAAAATGCAAATTTCTCATCATCAAGCCTTCTAATGTAGCTCAAAATAATCTTTCAATGTTTTAACAACTGCATCTATCTATTTCATTATAATCATTATGAAAAGACATAATTATATGGGATTAAAAGAACTTAAGAAGCAGTAAACAAAACATTACCTGTTGAACTGTAAGCCGCTTCCTGATATGAACGCCGAAACAGAACACACGAGAATCACAGCCTGCACAGAAATTTTATTCATTCCGTCTTGGGTGCATGGTGTGATCTGAAATAAAACGACCAAGTAAAAACACTTTAACAATATAAACTATCTGAAAAATTATATATTAATATCTGAAACATTATTGGTACAGTTGGGAACAACAGAAGCTTGTCTCCGGTAATATTATACTTGTGTTTCTAGTAACTCGGGAAGGAGTGGTGAATTCATCTTTTAACTCGGCTGTAAAGACGTTGTGGAGTGTCATGTTGCTTCACCTAATGGTTTCTACTTTTCAGATTATTAAATGAAATAAACTGCATTCTAGCACTGCTTCTCATCATCCAAGAATCATAAGCATACGGTCTGATGAACTAATCTAACAAAGTTCCCTGCAAATGTAAACCAAACGCAACTATTAATTATAGATATATGTACTTTATAAAATATGGAATTAAAAGCATACATCTCTATTAATTAGAAATTCTAATTAATCAAATTTAGCTCACAATAAATATTGGCCATCATGATCACCAATATTTTCATCTTCGCTTACTTAAGCATAAAGGTTAATACACTTTTCGTGTTTAGCTTGATCTCTCCACCTTGCTCTGAATATGACACAACTCGTTGACCGTCTTCTACTACTCCTTTCCACACCAACAAACACTCTTTGTGTATCGGATTCTTACACGTCCCACATGCCACCAGCTTCCTCTCCCCACATCCCATGTCCTCCATACTCTAGGCTGTTTACACATACGCGGCTACAGTATTGTTATGATAAGATACATAAAACGCTATGCACCATCTTAGCCAAACAATATTGTATTTATCTACCGTAACTGATTTCTGATTCTTTTTTGTAGAAAAAACTAAAACTTGGTCGCTAGCATACCTTATTGATGGTGGAATGCTAAGCTTTCTTTTGTCACCAACTCCAACAAACACTATTCGTGTATCTGATTCTTACACGTCCCACATGCCATCAATTTCCTCTGCTCTCCTCCCATGTCCTCCACACAAACCGGACATATTGACCCTTCTTCTGCTACTACAGGAGGCACCTTTGATGGTTTAAGATCATCATAACAATTATAAAAACCCTAACATAGATCAAAGAGCATACAACGGAAGCAGATTAACAAGATCTTTAAATAACACAACTATAATTAATCAAGGCTAGGGTTACATACCTTTTCCATAGCAGAACGATCACCGGTAAAAATAGATCAAGAACACCACCAGGATGTAATCTAAAATAAGATCACACCACGATCTTGTACACACGTGATACGATGAGCTAATCGTGAGTCTAGCACGAACAGAACCGAGCCTTCCAAGTCTATGGAAGATCTACCCAACAACCCTAGAGAGGGGCTAGGACTAGATCTAAAATAGCTTATAGAAAATCAAAGAAGAACCCTAATAAGGGTGTGTTTGGCCGGCGGTTAGGACAAAGAAAAGAGAGAATGGGATGAAAAATTATGAAGCTGTTTATATAGCCCTTGGAAAACTTCTCTTCCAAGGTTTAAACAAGATAAAACAACAAAATCTTTTTCCTTTTCTCTTGTCTCCTCTATTTAGGCCGGATATATTATGTGCTAAAAGGGGGTTTCCAGAACTTTCTGACACCTTCTTTTAGCTTCTTTAATATTCTATAACGATCGTTTAAAACTTAACCTTTAATTACTTAACGGTCGTTAGCTGCAGTTTGATTTAATAAATATAATAAATATATTTAATAAATAAATTAACTCTTCACGTAATGTGTGCAATCCCGTGATCTCGAGTTCGATCCTATCACACGACTATCGATTTAACGTCCATAAACTTTCAGCTCCCACTTGGACAAAATTCGAATGTCGTGATCACATTGATTAGCGTCTAGTTACACTAACAATGTCACTAGTACAACTCGAGTAAGGCTTCCTGGACAAAACCTTCTAATGATATATAATCATTATTATTATCCTCTCATTTCAAATACATTGTTAATAAGGATATGGATCTTAGTCATTCCTTCATTAACTATTCTGTTTCTCGTTTACGGATATAGCAAGATTACCAAAACACATTTGGGTGTGGCCACACAAACATCTTACTACTCCCCCGAGGGGCCCAGTTGTATTTATACTTCAAAATAAATTTTGAAGGAAACGAATCCCATTTCGACTACAAGCAAAACACATGAACTTCGCAACACTTCTGAAAATAACCCTTATGACTACCAGTTACGTTTAGCGTTAGGTTACCTTACAGAAATGCACTACATTCAATGCAGTTTTCTGGTATCTCAGGTCTAAGGATAACTATTTATGATTTACTTAATGACAAAGATCCATAAAGTAAAATCACATAGTTGGGATAAGTCCAATATTTGATCCATCAAATATCATCCAAAATTGACCAATATACTTTCAAGTATACTCTGTCACTATTTTGAATTGTCTTAATTTAATAATACTCCCATATTATTAATCGACAACGGACATTTAGAAACATCAAAATGCTCATGGATTAAAACATGTAAAATAGGATACAAAATCAAATAACAGACAAATAAACGAAATCCATTCTTTATTTCATCAATTCAATAATGTCTTACATCCTTTATCCAAATACTAATCAACAGATTTATTGCATGAATTCGCTAGCTAGTTGCAGCCCAATTGCCTTGGCATGCTTAACTACCTTTGGCCTAGACAAAGCCTTAGTAAAAGGATCAGCTACGTTATCATCTGTGTGAACTTTTATTAATTTTATTTCTCGAGCTTCCACTTGTTCTCGAACGTAGTGATATCTACGTTTAAAGTGTCTGGCGCCCTTCATGACTCCAGGGTCATTGGCGAATATTATTGCCGCAGAGTTGTCGCAATATATATCAATAGGTTCTTTAATTGAAGGCATCACTCCAAGATCTCCAATAAACTTCCTAATCCAAACAGCTTCCATTGCAGCTTCTGAAGCGGCCATGTACTCAGATTGAGTCGCATGCATAGCAATGGTTTTCTGCTTACTGCTCTTCCAGTCAACTGCTCCTCCATTGATGACAAACACGTAACCCGTCTGAGACTTCGTATCGTCTTTATCACATTGCCAGGACGCATCACAGAATCCTGTTACATTCAATTCTGTGTCTGGTTTACCCCCGAATACCAAAAACATATCTTTCGTACTTCTCAAATACTTCAAAATATGCTTAACAGCAGTCCAGTGGGACTTCCCTGGATTCTGTTGGTATCTACTGACCAAGTTCTGAGCAAACGCCACATCGGGCCTTGTGCATCTTACAGCATACATAATAGATCCTACAGCCGAAGCATAAGGCACCTTCTTCATGTAAGCCACCTCTTCAGGTGATGATGCATCTTTCTCATGACTTAACTCATGCTTAACCTCCATCGGTAAGAAACCTTTCTTAGAGTTATGCATGTTATATTTCTTCAATATCTTATCAATATAAGCATCTTG
The DNA here is from genome assembly GCA_025667525.1 of Glebionis coronaria. Classification (NCBI taxonomy): domain Eukaryota; kingdom Viridiplantae; phylum Streptophyta; class Magnoliopsida; order Asterales; family Asteraceae; genus Glebionis; species Glebionis coronaria. The sequence goes on along the minus strand of JANFOE010001802.1, from coordinate 466,773 downwards.
GCTAAGACCAATTAACCGTCTACTCCTATCTCGATAGATCTTAATTCCCAGAATATATGCAGCATCTCCCAAATCTTTCATAGAGAAGCATTTACCAAGATAATCCTTAACTTCCTTAAGTCTTGGAATGTTACTTCCCATGATCAATATGTCATCGACATATAGAATTAGGAACACTACATTACTCCCACTAGCTTTGCGGTATACACATGGCTCATCACGATTTTGAATAAATCCAAACTTTTTGATTTCTTCATCAAATCGCTTATTCCATTGACGTGATGCTTGCTTCAAACCATAAATAGACCTTTGAAGTTTGCACACACGTTTTGGAAATTTAGGATCAACATACCCTTCCGGTTGTTGCATATAGATGTCTTCATCTAAGCGACCGTTCAAGAAGGCAGTTTTAACATCCATTTGCCATATCTCATAGTCATAGTATGCTGCTATAGCTATGAGAATCCTAATAGCTCGTAAGTCTGCTACAGGAGAAAATGTCTCCTCGTAGTCTATGCCAAAAGTTTGAGTAAAACCTTTAGCCACTAAACGTGCTTTGTAGGATTGTACATCACCATCCATGTCAGTTTTCTTCTTATAGATCCACCTATTTTTCACTACTTTAGCATTTTTAGGTGCGTCCACAAGAATCCAAACATCATTGATTTCCATGGATTTCATTTCCTCATTCATCGCAACTATCCATTTTGACTTTTCTGGATCAGACATTGCGGATCGATAGTTAGCAGGTTCACCAAGATCCCCCACTTCCTCCTCATCATCCTCTATGTAAAGACATAGTTTGTCCGGCGCACGTATAGTCCTTTGAGACCTACGTGGAGGAATTAATTCCGGTGGAACACTCAGACTTTCTGGTTCTACAGGAATTTCATCGCTAGTATTTTCAGAAGGCAATGTATCTTCTTGAATTTCTTCAAGATCATAATTTCTCCCACTGAATTCTTGATTTACAAGATCATTTTCAAGGAAGTTTCCATACCGAGCCACAACTATCTTGTTCTCAGCCGGATAATAAAAGTAGTAACCCATAGTTTCCTTAGGGTAACCTACAAAGATACATTTTACTGAGCGTTGTTGGAGTTTATCTCCAGAGTCACGTTTCACATACGCCTCACAACCCCAGACTTTCAAATAAGACAAATATGGCTTCTTGCCATGCCATAGTTCATATGGTGTCTTATCAACCTTCTTTGTGGGAACCATATTCAGAATACGAACAGCAGATCCAAGAGCATAATCCCAAAAAGATAATGGTAAAGTTGTAAGATTAAACATAGATCGTACCATATCCAATAATGTACGATTTCTCCTTTCGGATACACCATTTTGTTGTGGAGTATACGGAGAAGTAAGTTTCTGAACAATTCCATTCTTACTTAAATAATCTTTAAACTCTTGACTTAAATATTCACCACCACGGTCAGAACGAAGAGCTTTAATCTTCTTTCCCAGTTGTAACTCTACTTCGGCTTTAAACGTTTTGAATGTTTCAAATACCGCATGTTTATGCTTAAGTAAATAAACATAACCATAATGGCTATAATCATCCGTAAACGTCAAGAAGTAGCTAGCACCTTTCCTTGACACATGTCTAAGTGGTGAAGCTTTTGTATGCGAGTCTTCCCAATGTGGGCAAGTCTACAATGCCAAAGATAAGAAGAGTTCTTGTCTAACTTACTCTTCTTATTCATGCTAAAAACAGAATTATTTTTCCTCTTGGGATTTATATCATGCATGTTAATTTCAAAAACACCATTCACAGAAATTGCATCAAAATAGAATAAACCATCTTTGAAAACAGAAATTCTATTATTATCAATCGTGTGAGTAAATCCAAGATCCAACATACTAGAAAAGGAAATAACACCCCTAACAATTGTAGGTGCATAATGACAATTATTTAAAGACAGTACTAAACCCGAAGGTAAAACTAATTTAAATATTCCTATAGCTTCAACTGCTGCTTGTGCGCCATTGCCCACTTGCAGAAATTGTTCCCCATAGGTAAGTCTCCTCTTCAACTCAAATTCCTGCAGGGTATTACAAATATTAATACCACATCCCGTATCATATACCCAGGAGTTTGATTTGTATGAAAGATTAAATAACTCTATCATAAATAAGTTACCAGAAGATGGTGCTGCAGCAGCTTGCTCAGCCTTCTTCTTGTGTTCTGCCATTTCATGGAGATAGAGAGAGCAATTCCTCTTCCAGTGTCCAGTCATCTTGCAGTGGTGACAAGTCTCATCTTTCAGAGATTTCTTAGCAAAGTTTTGCTTTGGTTTTGATGTAGTCGCAACTTGCTTGCTCTTATCAACCTTGCCTTTGCCTTTCTGCTTCTTATTCCCTTGCGGTTTTGGTTTCGACACTCTACCCTTTTGTACATAAAGTACTTGAGGAGTAGCAGTGGGTGCTTTATCTTTCAAACCCTTTTCAAAGTCAATGAGCATTGCATGCAAATCATTAACTGTCTTCCCCGTGCAATGCATATTATAGTTACGAACGAAATCACCGAAGTCCTTATTAAGGGACATATTGATCAAGTTAATAGCCATATTATGATCGAAGGGTTGTCCTAGTGCGATGAGTTGTTCCATATAACCCCTCATCTCCATGTAATGTGCACTTACGGACTTTCCAGGAGCTTGCTTGCAACTATGTAGAGCATCAACTAGATCATAGATCTCTACAGCTTGTGGCGTTTCATACACTGCCTTGAGTTCATCAAGCATCTGCTTAGGATGAAATAGCTCATACTTCCTTTGAAGTGATGGAGCCATTCTCCCTAACATTACAGCAGCCACCTCATGGTGCTTCTTAACGTTAGCAGCGTGTTGAAGCCTTTCCGCATCAGTTGCTCCTTCAGCAAGATCCTCCGGAAAAGGAGTTTCCAAGATATTGATGGTACCCGCTGCTCTCAGAACAATTCTTAGTGAGCGGTACCAATCATTGAAATTAGGGCCAGTAAGTTCAGGCCGTTCAAAAAATGCTTTGAACGCCGAGCTTATTGTCAGATTGTTTTCGGGTTGAGCCATTTCTACAGAAATAAGTTCAAACATTAGTATTTTCGATAATAAAATTCAAGAAAATAAAATTACCCCGGTAATAAAACCATAGTATTTCCTTGAAAAACTAGAATCCATATTGACATAGATTTATCACATCAGTTGATCTGCTAGTGACAAATGTATTCAACATAGTAACTTGTCGAACAATAATTGCCAAATCATATTGCAATTTCTAGATATGTCAGGGATTTACATTGCCAAAAACTTTTGCATTGTAAACATGTTTTATCCCTTCTTTATGCCTTAAGTTTCCAGTTCTCACTGAGTAACTTAATTAAGTCGACTAATCTAAAGAACGTAAAACCTTCATGTGCAATCTTATTCAGTCATGAAGTTTTCTTTCCATTACAACATCGTCCGATATCTTATATGACGACAATTGTAACTTCAAGTGTTCGTCAATTAGAGGGCATATGACTTAAATTTTAGGGTATAGATTTTTGTGTCAAAATCATGTATGGAGAAGCATGCATACATCTCCATAGCATAAGTTTAAGAAAACGTTTAGTAAACTTTTTGGTGAGACTAAAAGTTCATCATATATTTGCAAGTTGAGGTATTGGTTAAACCAAACAACCTTAAAGAATTATACCAATAACAACCGTAGGTAATTCCAATTTTGACGCACAGGCGAGCCGGGAATTTGGTCAGCGTAAAAGCATAGCACCTCCTTCCTTAACCGGGTACTTGACCAGCGGTGCGTTATACCCACTTTATAGTTTGTCAAAATTGAGTAGGCCGTTAAGTTGCTATTGCAATTCTAATCAACACAAATCATATGTAATTTAGGTCTCAAAACAATTCATTAATTTTGATAAGATTTAGTCCATATTATTTTTCTTAAAAAAATTACCCTTGTTTACAACATACAAAAACGCATGAAAACAAGTAGTACAAAAAAAAAACTAAATCAAATAGCCACATGCAAACAATTTATTCAAAGAACATCAAATCTAGGGTTTTATGAACATAAAAAGTCTTCCCTAATTTTAAAACTTTGAATCAAATGAAGCAAATAGCAATCAAAATTATATGATCCGTAAAAACATGCATGTTTATTACGGATCTTCCATATTCTCTTAACAATTAAAACTAGTACGGATCGTAACCACACATGACATAACAATTAATTCATGCATAAATCTAAAGTTAATTACCATGTAATCTTAGGGTTTACAAAAAAAATTTTTTTTTTTTTTTTTTATAAAAAATTCGACATAAGTCGATTTTAATAATAATAAAAAAAAAACAAAACCCTAATTTTTCATAAAACCTAAAAAACAACATGTAATTTTTAACACAAATCATCATTAGTTAAAAAACTTTAGATCTTGATAATTATAATCATGTTAAAACGGCTCTCGATGCCACTGATGGTTTAAGATCATCATAACAATTATAAAAACCCTAACATAGATCAAAGAGCATACAACGGAAGCAGATTAACAAGATCTTTAAATAACACAACTATAATTAATCAAGGCTAGGGTTACATACCTTTTCCTTAGCAGAACGATCACCGGTAAAAATAGATCAAGAACACCACCAGGATGTAATCTAAAATAAGATCACACCACGATCTTGTACACACGTGATACGATGAGCTAATCGTGAGTCTAGCACGAACAGAACCGAGCCTTCCAAGTCTATGGAAGATCTACCCAACAACCCTAGAGAGGGGCTAGGACTAGATCTAAAATAGCTTATAGAAAATCAAAGAAGAACCCTAATAAGGGTGTGTTTGGCCGGCGGTTAGGACAGAAAAGAGAGAATGGGATGAAAAATTATGAAGCCTTAGGTGTGTTTATATAGCCCTTGGAAAACTTCTCTTCCAAGGTTTAAACAAGATAAAACAACAAAATCTTTTTCCTTTTCTCTTGTCTCCTCTATTTAGGCCGGATATATTATGTGCTAAAAGGGGGTTTCCAGAACTTTCTGACACCTTCTTTTAGCTTCTTTAATATTCTATAACGATCGTTTAAAACTTAACCTTTAATTACTTAACGGTCGTTAGCTGCAGTTTGATTTAATAAATATAATAAATATATTTAATAAATAAATTAACTCTTCACGTAATGTGTGCAATCCCGTGATCTCGAGTTCGATCCTATCACACGACTATCGATTTAACGTCCATAAACTTTCAACCTTCCCATCCGGTTGCGTCACAGCTTGGTGCATATACATTTCTTGAAGCCGCTGTCATATCACAACACCTGTAACAACATCAATCCCCACAATATAAAGTGAAATAAACTTAAAGAAGCGAGTATACCTCAGATGTGATTAAATGAATTTGAGTAACCTGAGATATAATAATCGATCACCAACTATAGTTATTATCCTGGATTAATATAATGGGTGTGCAATTTGGAATTTATATTTTTGGTGGCACATGTACTGGTGTGTTTTTTACATCAACATATGTGTATGGTTAGTTCTAAAATTAAGCTATAGATTAATAGGGTCTGCAATTAAAATGCATATATAAGCATAATAGTTATATTATGGGTTACGTTTGACTGAAAACACACTTACATGTTTTGAGACTTTATTGCCTGATTCTTCTCTTGTGGAGCATGCAATTTAATTGTGTTTTGAAGTCCGCCATTGCAAATTAAAAACAATTTTCCTGTTCTGAAAACCAGCTTACATGTTCTTAGTCTTTATTGTCCGATTTTTCTCTTGTGTAGCACGCAATACAATTGTGTTTTGAACTCCGAATGTATGTGAATTGGGCATGTCATACAGAGTGGGTAACTGGTCAACTTGAGTCCAGGCAAGCGAATAATGTACGGGTCAAAAAGAGTTAGCTTGGAGCACTTCTTGTCCAAATGTTTATTTTTTTATAAACTATTAAGCATTAACAAACCTGCCAAGGAGGTGGATCATGATGGCCAAAGCAAAGTATAGTTTGCAAGATCAGTAAGTAAGGCTAGTAAGATCACAATTTCACCAAGACTAAGACATCTAGTATAAGTACAAATGGTCCTGAAACAGTAGGTTGAACCAACTAATCAGAATTACTAACAGTCTAACACAATTCCATACACTACTACTTTCCTAATTAAAAGCTACACATTAACTTTTAAGGTCAACACACGGGTACTTAACATCTCCCTCTAATGTTACACAATTCAAACGTTTTAAGCAAATAATATAGATTTAATCATAAGATTCTCATCTTAAAGTCCTTCTACTAACATACTGGGGGTGTTTATGATTGCTTATTGGAACTGTTTATCTAAGTGTAGGGTTCTGATACAGTAGATGACTATTGGCACACGTGTTGGTGTGTTGTTGATAAGATTGTTAGATACAAAAGAAACATACCGGAGCAGGGACAAGTGATTCATCTTGGATACTCAACATGTCTTTTTTAGTGCTGCTCCACACAGCTTACACAGCGCAAGAGCTAAACATTCTGCATTTTTATCAAATAACAAAGGTGAAAGAGCAGACTGCATATGCTTTCCTTGCGATTGACTCAAACCAAACATTCAAATAGAAACTAAGCAAACACATATTAAACAAAGATTATCAGTGACTCTTGAATAGATTACAATCTAACTGGTACATTCAAAAAATAAGCCACGGGAACAAAATAAAAACCAAATTTATACAGCTAAACAATAGTCCAACTGATAACTTCTATTTTGTTTTGCTTTCTTTATACGTCAAACAAATAAGTTCAATATAAGAAATGTTGTAATAAAAACCGAAGAATCAAGCTTTACCTAATTTATTGAGCACCACATGATTCAATATAAGAAAAATACCAAAATGTGTCACTGCAACCTTTTTAGCACCACCTGATTTATTGGTTGATTTATGACCCGAAGGAATCCTAAATTGTTTTGAAGTGTCTAAAGACTATGGGTGCTTGCTTATTTCTTCTTTAATTTGATTCTTTTAATGATGACTTGCTCTACCAGGCATATATGAAAATATCAATTTAGGAGCTTAGAAAAGAATTGTGCTTAGATCAATCACTCCTCAAATTACAATGACATTAATCTTGATCACAGAAAATTACCTTGATAATAGTTGTTGATATGCTTTATTGTTTTAACTTATAAGCAGAAAATTAGCATTTCTAAAACAATATATATTTTAAGAAAATTTGTAAAAGCTGCCATATATTCAAATGATCAATTTATATGAATAAACAAATAACCCGACTCTGGGAGTAGAGATGCGCCTTCAAATAATATTTGACCGGGTAGGAAAGTGAAAAATAACACGATGAAGTCAAGGGAACTTACTGTTTTTCTGATTTTCTAATTCTTCCTTGGACTTGCGAGATTGGGTCATAGGTAAAAGAATTCTATCCATGGAGCTGGTTAGATTTACGTATGTACCACAGTGTATTGAAATTTTCTTAAAAGACGGATTTATAAGCAAACCATGGGCGAGAAAAACATTATCAGTCGTGGGTTTTGAAAAAGTCTGTAGTTTGGCTGAGAATATGGTGGGGACTGCACCCTTGTAATTCTTAGAGAGTCAGGCCATCCTCCAAGGAAACCGTGACTTTCGTTGACATGGAATTGCGCAATTCCTCAATATCCTTCCCACTTCATAGGTAACAATCACCCATTTCTGAGATGGATAGAACACATAGACCGCATTACCAACACCAATGGACTTGCTATCTATAAAGATGGCGGGATGGTCCATTGCAAGAACACAGCAAGCCGACTTCTTTTTGCTACCATCTACTTCCCAAACAGCAACATATCGCTCACTAACAGCGGATGATAGTACATATTTACCATCATCAGAGAAGGTTATACACCGAACAGCCCCCTATAATAATATATAGGATTAAGCATAAAGCAAAAGAAAAACGTAGAGATGTATTTACTTATCTATCTTGTTGACTACGTAAATAATAATCAAATGAACTTACAGGATGCCCAGAAAATTTCTGCATCTTTTCGCGGTCTGAACTATTGAAGATCTTTAAATTATTACCTACCAGAATAAGTAAGAAATTAAAAGGTGATATAAAAGACAGTTTCTAAAACAGAAAATGGGGTCTCACAAGAACAAAATAATGAACATATTATCAGTTAGATAGATCGTCAGTACTGCCAATAAGCATGCCCGCTATCAGCAGCCTATTGCCAACCTCCTTCATGACATCAACAAATAGAGCTAATTGCATTATTCCTTGTTGGAAACTACTAAGCTGAAAATTATAAAACTGCAAATCCTGAAGATTATTCACATTTGTCATGAAAAAGGTAAAATTGATGCTAAGGGGGTGTTTGGTATTGATCATTAATTGTTTTGTACCATCAACAATCCAATGAACAAAAAATGGCTAAAAATTCATGTTATATGAGAATGGTGATAAAATGATAAACTATCAAAGAAATTTCCGAGATTAAATCCAAATTTCTTGTAAAACTTGAATGCGGAAATTAAAATAAACCTTTTAATTTCCAAAAAAAATTAAAAGAAAAGTCACAAACCTTTTTATAATACCAAAATCAATACCTTTAAAAAAATCAATTTTAAACAAAATCAAGATATTAGAAATTAAAAATCATATCTTTAAGTTATTGAAAGAGCTCTTGTTCTTCCATAAGCTTCCTTCTATAATCACATTCATGTTGTTTATTTGAGGATTAATATCAGTGCAATTTAATCACCTGTATGTATGAGATCATTATTTTATACCCGGGAGACCTGATAGAAACTTAAACCTTGCACCATATTCTACAACAAAATTTTAAATAAACCATAGATCTGACCTTATTTTTTCTATCATGTTTTTTGTCTAAAAAGTTTAAAAAATTAGATGTAATCATCTTAATCAAACCCAAGATTCAACAGAGTGTTAAAGATTAAAGATTTTCATTAATTTACAAAGAGAACAGGATGAAGAGGTCAGCGGGAAGGAGGTTGGGTGAGGGTACCTTTGAGATCGATTTACATTGATTTTATTACAATTCGCAGATCATGGATTTGAAATCATTGAATGATAATATTCAATGATTCAATGATTTGCGAATGGATTAAGGTAACGGCTGGTTTTTTTAGTTAGGGATTTTTGTGTGTTTTTTTAAGCTGGTGTGTGTGTTTTCGCCGTGCGTGGGTTGTTAGAAAAATAAAGAAAATATGAAAAAAAATTGGTTTTAACCTATTATATATAGGTGCGGTATGAAAACGCATTTTTTGGCAAATTGCGGTCCGGTTTTTACAAATTGCGTTTTCGTAGTCTAATTTTGGTAGGTTTTTGAGATTTTTTAGCTAACAAACAAATACTATTGGTTTAGAGGTGCCATGTCACATATGACATGGATTAGAGGTGTGGTATCAAATCATAATTATACGTATATATAATATAGAGATATGTATATATATATATGTATATATATATATATATATATATATACATATATATATATATATATATATATATATATATATATATATATATATATATATATATATATACCTATCCAGAATTTACTGATTTTGAACATATGAAAAGTTTGTTATGATCAGAGGGCCTTACCCTAACCCATTTGTTTATCCCTCCTCCAAATCTTTTATTTAATATATAATCTAAGTCTCATGTTAGTTTTAAGGTCCAATTATACTCCTAAGTACCCTAACCATCTTAAAACATTAATTTAAACCCGACTGATTTTAAAACTGTTTTGACCTTCGACTGTTGTAATCTATTTTGACCCACATTCAGAGCTCCAATTTAGTTATTGTTTCTTGCATTTGAAAGCCAACTCAATTGCCTTTCCAGGGGTATTTTGATCGCAACTCAAAAGTGTATAGAACTCTAGATATGATTAAAACTAGGGGTGAGCAGAAACCGAACCGCGAACCGCAAAACCGCAAAAAACCGCAAAAACCGAACCGCAGAAACCGAACCACGACAAAAAATGACGGTTTGGTTTTAAGAAAAAGGAAAAACCGCAAATGCGGTTCGGTTGCGGTTTTCGCCCATAAAACCGAACCGCAAAACCGAACCGCACCACATAATAATTATTTTATACTGAAAAACGTCATATCGACTATTTTATGCGAGTTATAGGACTTCTAGTTCATATTATCATTAATATTCATATAAGTTATTAGTAAAGTGTTTGTTAGATTCAATTTGTGCATCGTTATAACCGAAAAAATCAACATTTTAAACAAAAAACCGCAAAAAAACCACAATTATTATATAAGTCACAAGTAATGGTTCGGTGCGGTTAAAAACCGCAAAACCGCAGAAACCGCAAAAAACCCGCAAAACCGAAACCGCGGTTTTTTGGTTCGGTGCGGTTTCTATTTTTATAAAAACCGCAAATGCGGTTACGGTTCGGTTTTAGTCAAAAACCGCACCAAACCGAACCATGCTCACCCCTAATTAAAACAAGTGACCTAAAATTCTGCCCAGTTTTTAAAAACGATTTTCTCATAATTAAACTAATTAATCATACATAAACCCTAATTAAAACCTAAAAATGATTTCTAATGATAAAAACTCATTAATTACATCATTAATTACATATTATTAACAAAACCTAATAAAAATTGTGAATGTAAAACCCTAATCCATCATATTAGGTTACATACGTAAATTAAACGTTAACTAAGCATAGTTTTAGTGCATACCTTAAATAATAACTGAATAATTGTGTTTTATTGATCTACCATTATTAATCACGACTGATATTAAGTTTGGGAGAAGAAAAAATCGTTTTTGGGGCTTAAGGGATTAGTATGGGTAATTAAAACTAACCAGGAGGCCTAATAGTACTCAAACTGGGCCCCTTCCATTCCTTAAGCAAAATTCGGACCAAAACCATGTCCAATACCCTATGGCCGACTTTTTCAATTATATTACTATAAATTAACTATTAATTATTATTACCTTAAATTCTCTTAATTTATTTCAGCTCCTAAAGCCTCTGAAACCTCAAAACCACAAAACTAGTTAAATTTACGTGTATACCGTAAAAGACGTAAAAATATACAGTTTTATAAAAACTCTTAGAATATAATATAAACTATATAACTAAGTCCTAAATGATTTAAAACCATCCCGTAAATTATTCCCGTGACTAAATACCTCTTCCGAGAACCCTAAATGCAAAACCCTAAACCGTAAAAATACTATTTTCTATAATACATATATGTATACGTAAAACCACTAAAAACACCATCTCATATCATAGTAACTACATTGTGAGCTCATGAACATGAAATCATCACACATTGTTTCACTCACAAGGTACCCCGTACCTGAAACGATATCCAAACCACAACCTATACACACCAATTAGCACATAAACACGTAAAGACAAGTAACATGCACAAAATAAAACTAAGTGATGAACCTCAAAACCGCGGTTGTCATACTCCTAGTAAGGCATTGAATAACAATGTAAAACATAATAAGACCAAGAGGGGTGGGATAGGTTTTGAGAAAATTAAGTCAAAACAACCTTTTGGGTCTTCTTTAAGAAGAAAAGGATGTTATGTTTGTGGTAGTCTAAGTCATTTTATCAAAGATTGTACTTTACATGAAGATAAAATTGTAAAACAAAAGGCTGCACAAAAGGCCACAAGGAACAGTAATGGGAAAAATGCACATGTTAATAGGCAACAGAGATCTAAACATGACAAACCTAAGTTTGATCATTCAAAAAGGGTAGCTAAACCTCAAAAGGTTACAGATATCTCTACCAAGAACTTTGTTCCAAGAGCAAAACTTATGAAACAAGGTCTAGTACCTTTGAAGTCTGGTAAACCAAGTACCGACAAGTCTAGAACTACAAGTACCGCTAGACCAAACTCAAGTACCGATGGTTCAAAATCTGTCAAACCAAAGTTCCACAAGACTTCTAAGAATGTAGTTGAGAAAGCCAAAACATCTAAAAGTAAGCCTCATAACAAACCAGTGCAAATGTGGGTTCCTAAAGGTGAAAAACCGTATGTTCAGGCAAGTACTGCTACAACAGTACTTAGGCCAAAAATGTACAAAGACAACAAACCTACTTATGTCTTTGACTATTTGACTGGAACCATGAAGTATAAGAGTATATGTAGTCTTACTAGAAAAACAACATATCAAACTCTTAAGTATGTAGGTCCCACAAGATCTGAGCCAAATGTGGCATGGGTCCCTGTTAAAAACTAATAAGTTTTGTTTATGTGCAGGGGCATCTAATTGATGAATTAAAAGATAAAGGTATAGAAGATAGTGGATGCTCAAGACACATGATAGGGAATAAAGATCTCCTTGCTGAATTTGAAGAATTCAGAGGTGGACCAGTAGCCTTTGGGGTAGCAAAGGTAGAATCACTGGCAAAGGGAAAATCAAGACAGGGAAGTTGGAATTTGAGGACGTGTTCTTTGTAAAAGAATTGAATGAGTTAAATCTATTTTTTGTCTCACAAATGTGTGATAAAAAGAACAAGGTGCTGTTTACAGATACAGACTGCTTGGTGCTCTCCAAAGACTTTGAGATGCCTAAGGAAACTCAAGTACTACTTAAGGTACTCAGGCAAGAAAACATGTACACCTTTAATCCTCATACTATTACTCCAACGGGTTGTATTACATGTTTGCTAGCTAAGGCTTCTAATAATGAGTCTAACATATGGCATAGGAGGTTAGGTCATGTGAATTTCAAGAATCTTAATAGATTAGTGAATAGAAATTTGGTTAGAGGGTTACCTAACAAATCTTTTAAAATGATTTCACATGTGCTGCTTGTCAAAAAGGTAAGCAACATAGAGCCTCTTGTAAGACCAAGACTGTCAATACTGTGACAAAGCCTTTGCAACTTTTGCATATGGATTTGTTTGGTCCAGTTTCTATAAGGAGCATTAGTCATAAGACCTTTTGTCTAGTCATAACTAATGATTATAGTAGATTCAGTTGGATTTTCTTTTTAGCTCTTAAGAGTGAAACCAATGAATTACTTAAGGATTTTATCACTTTAGTTGAAAAGCAGTTCACTAAACAAGTCTTAATCATTAGAACAGATAATGGGACAGAATTCAAGAATGCTGAATTTGATGAATTTTGTAGGTCTAAAGGCATTAAGAGACAATTTAGTAATCCTAGGACTCCACAACAAAATGGAGTAGCTGAAAGGAAGAATATGACACTAATTGAGGCTGCTAGAACTATGCTGGCTGATTCTCTTTTGCCAAATACATTTTGGGCAGAAGCAATCAATACTGCATGTTATGTGTTAAATAGAGTCTTAGTGGCCAAGCCTCAAAACAAAACACCTTATGAACTTTTGACTGGTATTAAGCCAACCATAAGTCATTTTAGACCTTTTGGGTGTCATGTATCTATACTAAATACTCTTGATCATTTTGGGAAGTTTGATGGAAAATCTGATCTAGGATATCTTATAGGATATTCATTGCAAAGTAAAGCATATAGGGTTTACAATTTGGCATCTAAAAAGGTTGAAGAAAATGCCCATGTTAATTTATTAGAAAATAAACCTAATGTCCCAGGAATAGGTTATGCTTGGATGTTTGATTTAGATTATCTAACTAATTCCACGGTTTGCTATTCTGAGCAAAAGGATTGTCAAACTAACAATGCATGCGAGGAGTCTAGTACAACTAAGTCAGGTACTCAAGAAGAATCTTCTTCATCAGCCTCTCAGGATGATGATGTTCACATATATGTACCCAGTATGCCTACTGTTACTCCCATGAATGCTACTCCCCTGAAGCAAACTATGCCATCAACTGATGATCATGCCTCCCAAGAACTTCAGAGGCTTCAAGATCAAGAAAATAATGCTACATCTGCTAATAAGCATTCAGGAGAAGAATCTTTTGAGTCACAACACTCAGCAATACATACTACACCTAGCGGTACCTCATCTGCAAGTACTGCTAAGTCAAAATCTGCAAATTTCTGTTGATTTATTAGAAGATATTTTGCAAGTTATGGACGATGAAGATGTTTATTCTAGTCTAGCTGAAGGAATCTTCTCTAAAGCTTCCTATGATGAGCAGGGTGCAGTAACTGATTTCAATAATTTGGAAACTGATAGGTGTGTAAACACCCATCTTTTCTACCACTTAATTACAATAAAAACCGGACCAAAACGTGTATTTTATGTCTTTTGTGTCGGAATTATGCGTGGTTTGTGTTTTTGTTATGTTTTAGGACGAAAAGGTGAAAAGTGGAGAAAACACGGGAATTCACGGGCATTTACGGACTCTTATTGAAGAAAAGGATGAAAGACGATGTCAAGGAGTCAAGAGAGGATAAAGAACGGAAGTCCAAGACCAATTCTGAAGATTTATCGAAGATAAAGTCAAAAGACGGAAGTTTACTTAAAGCCGAGGAACTCAAGTCTTATTTATCGAAGAATTAAAAGACGAGTCCAAAGAAATCCCGAGCCAAAAGTCATCACATTCCAAGATTAACAAAAAAATTAAGAAGGAAGGACTTGATGGTGCAATTAACAAGAAAGGAAGGAGGGAGGAAGCTTCCCCTAACCACTCCCTAATCACCTATATAAACCCCTCTTATTCATTCATTTAGTTCTTGTTGACTAATCGTGACAATTAGTTCTTCCATCTTTATTTTATGCACATTTAATTACTTGCACATTTTATTACTTGTCTTGCACTTTTAATTACCTTTAATTTTCAAGTAAGTGTTTCTTAAATTTCTTGCACCTTTACTTCATCTTGTTGATCTAATCTTCTTCTACCTTTCTTTGATTTACACGTTTTTATCTTGTTGATTTGTTAAAGATTTGATTTTTAAGCTTTTAATTGTTTTAAACTTCTTATTTTCATAGCTTATTTGATTTATTTTCAAGTTTATATAGTTTTTATAAAAGTTATTTTTATATAAAAGTTGTTTCTCTTAAAGTTTATCTTTTTCGTATCTTAAAAGTTTTCAACTTTCAGTTTTATAGCTTATTTTTACACGGTTTTAGCTAGGATTTTAGTCTTGTGCTTATTAGAACAATAGCTCATTTACTTAGCTTAATTTCCATCCAAGTCTCCGTATTCCGACCGTGACAATCGGAAGGAGGGTATACATTCCGATCGGTTCCGATCTGAAAAGGGTTTTGCTTTCCGATTGTGTGGACTTGGTATTCCGATTGGGGCAAAGTGAGGTTATTCCGATTGGTGTGTGGGTGACAAACATTCCGATTGGTTCCCTTGGCATTCCGATTGAGGTGCAACTTGGTTATTCCGATCGTAACAGGTGACAGATATTCCGATTGGTGTTCCAATAAGCATTCCGACCGAGCACCCAGCTATATTCCGATCGGGTAGGTTGAATATTCCGATCGGTGGTGTTTTTGGGAATTCCGATTGGTTCCTTTTGACATTCCGATTGGGACAATCGGAATTTATTCCGATTGGAGGGTACTTTTCTCTTAATTTGACTTGTTTAATTTTTAGCTTAAGTTTTCAATACTTAACTAATTTACTTTCCGTCACATTTTTAAATATTGCACACTTTCTTTTAATTAGACTTAGATTTATTTTCTCGCACTTTAATTTAACGCCACTTTACTTTCAACGACATTTACTCTTAAGTCTTTGCACATTTAAATTTAAAACCAACCAAAAATATTCTTTTTCACCAAAATAAAACTGAGTAACATAGAAAACCTAGATCAATTCGATTAGACACACATCAACGAACTTTAACATTTAATTTTTATACGGGCGAAAGTCATGTATCAAATGGCGCCGCTGCCGGCTCTTTTCGTAAAGATCAACAGTTTTTTGTGAGAGACACGTTGCTTTTTGGGATCCGTTCACTTGTGAGCGTTATTTTTCTTGCACTAAAATTTCAAAAATCATAAAAAATAAAAAATTCATAAAAACCATAAAAATTAAAAATTTCAAAAATCCAAAAAAGATTTTATCTTTATTGTGTATATACATTGTCTTTGTGTTTGGTTTTGTTTTCTTTTGCATTTTCAGGTGTATGCGTACTAGATCTTCTAATTATCAAGAGCCCGAGCCTCAAGAAGATTTAGATATGGCAGGTGTTAACAACAATAATCAACTACCACACCTCAACAATAATAATAATAACAACAATGCTCCCCCACAGCCCGATCTTCGGACCATGGAGGAACTTTGTCAACCAACAATGTTTGGACGAGGAGGACCGATTGCGCCGATGCAAATCAACGCTCCTGAGTTTTCGTTGAAGCACCACATGATTCAGCAAGTTCAAACAAACCCATTTAGAGGATTGCCTGATGATGATGCCAACAAACACCTCGACAAGTTCATTACAATCACCCAGAGCATGAAGTTGGCTGGTGCCACAATGGATGAACTTCGCCTAAAACTCTTTCCACATACTTTATTACATCATGCCGAGAAATGGTTTGATCGTCTCCCGAAGAATTCTATTCACACTTGGGATGACATGACTCAACGCTTTCTTTCGCGCTACTTTCCACCATCCATGGTCACAAGCCTTCGCAATCAGATCAGCGGTTTCATGCAAGACCCCGATGAATCTCTTTTCGATGCTTGGGAGAGATATAATGTCTTGATCGATCGATGTCCAAACCACAATATGCTTCCGGTCACTTTGATCGATACTTTCTACAACGGATTGACTTTTCAAGATCGTGATACGATCAATGCAGCCGCCGGTGGCACATTCATGAAAAGGAGACCCGAGGAGTGTAGAGAGTTAATTGAGAACATGACTACTCACCACAAAAACTGGGATTCCTCTGCATCTTCAAGGAACAACCCGAGAGTCAATGTTTCTTCAACCTCAGCAAACCCTGAGATGACCGAACTCACCCGCATGATGACTGAAATGAGCAAAAGTATTACGCTTCTCGCTTCAAACCAACAACAACAACAAGTTAAAGCAGTTGCTAATCCTTGTGAGACATGCGGCGGTCCTTACTCATACACCGATTGTCCTTCGACACAAGGAAATCCGGAAAATGTGTATGCAGCTTATGGAAATTATTCACCGGAAAATTACCAACCTAGACAACAAGGGGATAGAAATCTGCTGAGTTACCGTTCCAACAACTACCTTTCACCTGGTTTTTCTCCTCAAAACCAAAACCCCGCCAACAACTACACTAGAAGCAACCAAATCCCACCAAGAGCTTCTAATCCTTATCACCCACCCGCCCAACAAACCCCACCCAGTAATCCGGATGTTGAGGCAATCATGAGAACCCAAGGTGAGCAAATCAAGAATCTGCAGAGCCAAATTATCAATCTTAAAGGGGATATCACAAAGCAAGGAAATGAGATAAGATCCGAGCTTCGAAATGATATTCAATCCTCCTTCAGCAATCAAACCAATGATTTGAAGAATATGCTTGCTAGTTTCTTGCCCCCTGCTCAACCTTCTTCTTCAAGTTCTCTACCTTCAAACACCGTCACCAATCCGCGAGCCAATGTGAGTGCTATTACTACTCGTAGTGGAGTCACCATCGTAGGACCACCAATCCCACCACCATCATCTACACCTCCTCCACCACCATGTATCCCTACTCCTCCTACACCTAGTAATAGTGCACCATTACCGTCTCCGCCTCGACGTGATGAAGTTCCCACCAATGATCCTTCAACATCTCAACCTTTACCTACACCTGCACCTTCACCACCCAAACCTAATATCCCTTATCCTTCTCGCTTGGGCAAGACCAAAATGCTAAACAAGGAGGACGCTCAAGTGACTAGCTATATCAAGATGATTTCTCAAATGAATTTTAACATTAGCTTTCTTGAAGCACTTGTCCACATGCCCAAATTTGTTAAAGCATTTAAGGAATTGCTTAACAAGAAGGAGAAGCTGATTGAACTCGCCAACACACGCTTAAATGAAAACTGCTCTGCAGTTATTCTTAAAGAACTTCCGGAAAAACTTGGAGATCCCGGTCGTTTCGTGTTGCCTTGCGTGTTCAACAAAACTGAAGAATTTACTGCCCTTGCTGATCTCGGGGCTAGTATTAATCTTATGCCATTGAGTGTTTGGAAAACACTATCATTACCCGACCTCACTCCAACAAAGATGACTCTTGAACTTGCAAATCGCACTCTCGCTTACCCCGTTGGTATAGCCGAAGACGTGTTTATCAAAGTTGGCACATTTACTTTCCCGGTCGATTTTGTTGTCGTTGATTATGAAATGGACCCTCGTATTCCTTTAATACTTGGTCGGCCATTCTTGAGAACCGGACGTGCTTTAGTAGATGTGGCCGAAGGTGAGTTAATCTTACGAGTCGGGGATGATGCAAAAGTTTTCAAAATGGGGAAGCTTACTAGTTTAACTTTTGGAGGCCGAGAATCAGTGAATATGATTAATGTGCTAGATGACTTTACCGTCTACGACAATCCTCTATTCGACTCTTGCATCGATAATCCACTTTTTCATGATGATGTGGATGATTCTCTCCCTACTTTGGACGCTTCTCCCATTTATGATTCATCACCGGTCTTTGACGCTTATGATGATGATGATTCTAGCTCAGATTCGGATGATTTTGAGTGTACTTCTGAGTATCCCGAGCTGCCCACTTTCGATGATTTTGATGAGGCTGATACTCTCTCGAGCGATTCTTCACATGATGAAGATCCTCCGTCATCACTCGATCCTACTCTGGACGATTATTCATTTGAGGAAGATTTCTCTGAATTTCTCAACACATACTTCCCTCATGAGAGTGATGCTCCTCCTTTTGACTTTGAAGATTATCGCCTTGATCCTACTTTGGATTTGAAGAGCATTTTGTCAAAGGAGAAGAAACCGGTTGACACCGAAATCCGTTGCACGTATGATTTAACACCTCTTTGTCCCACTTCTGAGGACGAGGTTGTGCTTCTTTGCGGATCTTCTTCACACTCGGCTAAGCCGGAGTGCTATTTTCCCCTGAAGGAAAAGGTGTTCGATCCCGGTATTGAAGTCTTTAAGCCATCTCAGTATCCACCTGATGAAATAAAAGGAAAAATCTTTGGAACCATTGAAGACATGCTTACACCTCTTCCTACTTGCTTCCACCGTTCTCCATCACTGCTTAAGGGAACCTTGCCACTTCTCTTTTGGCTTGCCTTGTTCACCTTAAGCTCTTGCTTATTGATGGATGAAAACTATGTCTTTGATCCTGGTGGATTTGTTTCATGCTACTTCCGTTGATGCTCAAGGTCGAGTCAGGCTAATGACTCGGTTAACAAAAACCAAGCGCTTCTTGGGAGGCAACCCATGCATCTATCTTTCCGCTTTCTTTATCATAAGTGTAAGGGGGGACCCTTTGGATTGCTATTTCCTCTCCTCACTTCTTAATCAGGGATTCGAGCTTCAATGATCCACTCTTGATGATTCTTGGCGACCCGTGATTCCGTGTTCTACTTCTTCCCGGTTCTATCCTAAACTCTTTTCGATTCACTATTTTATATTTTCTCAATATTAAAATAGGAATCCCTTTAGTTGTCTTTTCCTTAGCAAGAGTTAAACAACGTGCAAAATGTCCTAAGTGTAGGGGAGCTTACTCCCACATGCTTACACATTGAGGACAATGTTTATCTTAAGTGTAGGGGGGACTTCTATCGAAGTTAAGTGGCCTTTTCCTTGTTTTTGTCCTCATTTTAACCGGAAAATCAATTTTTCGACATTTTTCAAAAT
This sequence comes from Glebionis coronaria, assembly GCA_025667525.1. Taxonomy (NCBI): domain Eukaryota; kingdom Viridiplantae; phylum Streptophyta; class Magnoliopsida; order Asterales; family Asteraceae; genus Glebionis; species Glebionis coronaria. Next base: position 447,043 of record JANFOE010001802.1, on the reverse strand, counting down.
TTTTGATCTATTTTGGCCTATTAGTTTTTCCCTTTGTATAGTTAATTTCTTCCCTCATTAGAATAAGTGGTTTTAATTTTCAAACGTTGTGAATCTTTTGACTCAATCCGAGTTTACTCTAGCTAGTATCCTTAACGTGTTTAAGTCAAGTTTTGCTAGGCTTTTATATAGGGAGCTATAAAACGCGAAAGTCTTAACTCTCACGGGTTAAGAACAAGAACTTTTCGCAAGTTCCTATAATTGATCCTAGAGAGTCGTTTATCAAGGGAACTTTAAAATGCGATTTCTAAACTTGAAAGAGTCTAAGATCTTGCAAGATCCTATAGGCGACTCGAAAACCCAAAACTTTGATTTAATAGGCTAAGTATCCACGAGTCTCATTACTTGAGATTTTAAACTGTGGAGAACGAGAGATGATAGAGCCAATTATAAGTCCGGTATTCTTTCGTGAATTTATGTGAGTTAATTATAAGCCTATTCTCCCATCGCTTGCTAATAAATTTATCTGCTAATAAATAAGGTTGTACGATTTGAAAAGTTACTTAGCTTCTAGCCCCAGATCGTTTAAAAGTTGCTCGGTAATGACGAGAGTTCATAGCCTAGGCATAACTTATGAAGCGGGGCGCGAAGACTGGCGAGTCCGAAAAGGCCCTAACAAGGCATGAGGGCTATGTTTTGTTGCTAAAGATCCAAAAGTGATGTGAAGAATCATTTATCGAAAATCAATATGAAGGATCGAGACACACGACGAAAAGCAAAAAACTCCCAAAAAGTCATGGAGAAGTGTATCCGAAAAGACCCTAACAAGGTATGAGGATAAATAGATCCAAGTCAATAAAGGAGGCGGATCGTTGTATATCAAAATCCAAAATAAAGATTGGAGAAAAATGAAGAAGTCGTGGTCCATATATGAAGAATCTCTCAAAAATTCCAAGTGAAGAAATTCCAATTATGAAGAGAAGACCATTATTTCATGAACGTCTCTCAAGATTTGAAGTATGAAGTCGCTGCCAAATATCGGCCCGAGAAAGGTCTCAAATCGCGAACCAAGTTATGCCAAGATATGAACTTTCTGATATCCCGAGAAGCAGTTTTAAAAGATTTGGTCCTTTAGCTAACTATTGATTAAATCGTGCACTTTATTTTCAGACTAAATAATTATCGAAATAAGTCAAACAATGCATCTTCGTGATCATTCAAGACAAATAATAAAATATAAGAGATACCCATAGGAATAAGGGAGTCTAAGTGAATAATTGGCCCACATGAGTTCGTGTTAGTCTACTAACTTATAATAACAATGATCTCGTTTTTAAGCTTGGTTTGGAGAAAGTGAAAAGTTGAGGATGATGATTATTCATGACATTTTCAAAACCCAAGGTATGCTTTTAATTTCTTTGCTTTGCATTTTTATAATTTTCTATCTCTTTAATAAAGGCCAATATGGATTGATTATGATGAAAAGTGTAAACATGCTTTGTAACTAATGCATTGCATGAGGACATTGCAATGGTCAAGTGTAGGGGATTTGATAGGTGTGTAAACACCCATCTTTTCTACCACTTAATTACAATAAAAACCGGACCAAAACGTGTATTTTATGTCTTTTGTGTCGGAATTATGCGTGGTTTGTGTTTTTGTTATGTTTTAGGACGAAAAGGTGAAAAGTGGAGAAAACACGGGAATTCACGGGCATTTACGGACTCTTATTGAAGAAAAGGATGAAAGACGATGTCAAGGAGTCAAGAGAGGATAAAGAACGGAAGTCCAAGACCAATTCTGAAGATTTATCGAAGATAAAGTCAAAAGACGGAAGTTTACTTAAAGCCGAGGAACTCAAGTCTTATTTATCGAAGAATTAAAAGACGAGTCCAAAGAAATCCCGAGCCAAAAGTCATCACATTCCAAGATTAACAAAAAAATTAAGAAGGAAGGACTTGATGGTGCAATTAACAAGAAAGGAAGGAGGGAGGAAGCTTCCCCTAACCACTCCCTAATCACCTATATAAACCCCTCTTATTCATTCATTTAGTTCTTGTTGACTAATCGTGACAATTAGTTCTTCCATCTTTATTTTATGCACATTTAATTACTTGCACATTTTATTACTTGTCTTGCACTTTTAATTACCTTTAATTTTCAAGTAAGTGTTTCTTAAATTTCTTGCACCTTTACTTCATCTTGTTGATCTAATCTTCTTCTACCTTTCTTTGATTTACACGTTTTTATCTTGTTGATTTGTTAAAGATTTGATTTTTAAGCTTTTAATTGTTTTAAACTTCTTATTTTCATAGCTTATTTGATTTATTTTCAAGTTTATATAGTTTTTATAAAAGTTATTTTTATATAAAAGTTGTTTCTCTTAAAGTTTATCTTTTTCGTATCTTAAAAGTTTTCAACTTTCAGTTTTATAGCTTATTTTTACACGGTTTTAGCTAGGATTTTAGTCTTGTGCTTATTAGAACAATAGCTCATTTACTTAGCTTAATTTCCATCCAAGTCTCCGTATTCCGACCGTGACAATCGGAAGGAGGGTATACATTCCGATCGGTTCCGATCTGAAAAGGGTTTTGCTTTCCGATTGTGTGGACTTGGTATTCCGATTGGGGCAAAGTGAGGTTATTCCGATTGGTGTGTGGGTGACAAACATTCCGATTGGTTCCCTTGGCATTCCGATTGAGGTGCAACTTGGTTATTCCGATCGTAACAGGTGACAGATATTCCGATTGGTGTTCCAATAAGCATTCCGACCGAGCACCCAGCTATATTCCGATCGGGTAGGTTGAATATTCCGATCGGTGGTGTTTTTGGGAATTCCGATTGGTTCCTTTTGACATTCCGATTGGGACAATCGGAATTTATTCCGATTGGAGGGTACTTTTCTCTTAATTTGACTTGTTTAATTTTTAGCTTAAGTTTTCAATACTTAACTAATTTACTTTCCGTCACATTTTTAAATATTGCACACTTTCTTTTAATTAGACTTAGATTTATTTTCTCGCACTTTAATTTAACGCCACTTTACTTTCAACGACATTTACTCTTAAGTCTTTGCACATTTAAATTTAAAACCAACCAAAAATATTCTTTTTCACCAAAATAAAATTGAGTCACATAGAAAACCTAGATCAATTCGATTAGACACACATCAACGAACTTTAACATTTAATTTTTATACGGGCGAAAGTCATGTATCAGAAACTGAAATTCCAGTCAGTTCTATTCCCACTCATATAGTCAACAACAACCATCCTACTACTCAGATCATTGGAAATCCCAAGTCTGATGTGCAAACCAGAAGACAACTTCAAGCCAATACTAAAACTCATGCACTTGTGAGTTATGTCAAACAACAGTAGAGAACCAATCATAAAGATACTCAGCATTGTTTGTTTGCTTATTTCTTATCACAAGTAGAGCCCAAGAATATTTCTCAAGCTCTTGATGAAGAAAGTTGGGTAGATGCCATGCAAGAAGAATTAACATAATTTGAGCTACAAAAGGTTTGGATTCTTGTGGATCTTCCCTCATGTAAAAGAGTTATTGGTACTAGATGGGTTTTCAGGAACAAGAAGGATGAAAGAGGCGTTGTTGTGAGGAACAAGGCAAGGCTTGTTACTTAAGGCTATAGACAGGAAGAAGGGATAGAATATGATGAGGTTTTTGCACCAGTGGCAAGGATAGAAGCCATTAGGTTATTTTTTGCCTTTGCATCATATATGGGTTTTATAGTCTATCAGATGGATGTGAAAAGTGCCTTTCTTTATGGTACTATTTTAGAGGAGGTATATGTTTCACAACCTCCAGGTTTTGTAGATCCTAAGTTCCCCAACAAAGTCTACAAAGTTATCAAAGCACTTTATGGTCTACATCAAGCTCCAAAGGCTTGGTATGCAACATTATCCAATTTTCTATTAGAACATGGATATAGGATAGGGACCATTGACAAAACTCTATTCATCAAAAGGAATGCTAAGAATATTATTCTAGTGCAAGTCTATGTTGATGACAATATTTTTGGTTCAACCAATAAATCATGGTGTGAAGAGTTTGAGGCTTTGATGAAAAATATATTTCAGATGAGTTCTATGGGAGAACTTACTTTCTTTTTGGGACTACAAGTAAAACAAAGGAAAGATGGAATCTTTATCAGTCAAGATAAATATGTTGCTGAAATCTTGAAGAAGTTTTCATGTATGGATTTAAGGAGTGCAAGCACACCTTTTGAAGCTAATAAGTCTTTATCAAAAGATGAACATGGTGAAAATGTTGATATTCATCTATAAAGGTCAATGATTGGTTCATTGATCTATCTTACTGCTTCAAGACTAGACATCATGTTTGCTGAGAAGCAACCTAATTTAGGATTATGATATCCTAAAGATTCAACCTTTGAATTGGAAGCTTACTCAGACAGTGATTATGATGGAGCTAATCATGATAGGAGATCCACAACAAGAGGTTATCAATTCCTAGGCAGAAGACTCATATCATGGCAGTGTAAGAAGCAAACAATTGTTGCTACTTCTACAACTGAAGCTGAATATGTAGCTGCTTCTCATTGTTGTGGACAAGTACTTTGGATTCAAAATCATTTGTTAGATTATGGGTTCAAATTCATGAACACCAAGATTTACATTGATAATGAAAGTACTATTTGCATTGTCAAGAATCCAGCATTTCACTCCAAGACCAAGCATATTGAAATAAGACATCACTTCATCAGAGATGCTTATGACAAGAAGCTTATTCAAGTCTTGAAGATTCATACAGACAACAATGTAGCTGATTTATTGACCAAGGTATTTGATGCAAAAAGATTAGAATTCTTGGTGACACATATTGGTATGCTCAACCAATAGACTGTTTCATATGTTGAGGGGAGGTAATAATTGTACAATTTTTATGCTAATTTTTATTGTATTGTGTATGTTTTTGTGTTTTTGATGTGATTGCATGTTGACAGTATAAGATAAAAGAGGTTATAATGATAGTGGAATGCATGAACTTGTCAAATTTGTGAGGTACCGTTATGGATCCAAGTACCGCTGGCACAAAACCAAGTACCGAGTATTTTCCATGTACCGCTACAAGTCCGTTGTACCGTTAAGGGTATCTTTTGTAAATTTGGTGGTTTCTTCGCGCTAAGGTTTGTTATTTACATAAATACTTACTCTAATTATACAATTGATTTACCTAATCTTTTATTATTATCTCTTAATTCTATAATTTTCTCTCTAATTTTTCGATCATCAAAAATACTAATGGCTGCTTTACAAGTGATCTCTAAGCATAATTTGGTTGCGAATCTTGCTCTTAATGATGACTCTCTTGGTTTCCATGAGATTCTTGGATTTTTATCTCAGAGTCATGTTTATTTCGCACTCACTATAAATCCTATAGTCTATGTTCCTATTGTTGAACAATTTTGGAATAATGTTGTATTAGGTACACGCTTTGATCAACCTTGCATTAAGGCTAGGGTAAATCATAGAAATATCTATGTAACTGAGGTACTGCTAAGGGCAAGTTTGAGACAAAATGATGAAAATGGACTTAGTATGCTTAATAACACAAAGATACATGATGGCCTTGCAGCCATGGGTTATGAGGGTGGTAGGGAAAGTCTTACTTTCTTTAAAGCTTTGTTTTCACCACAATGGAAATTGCTTTTTCATGCCATTATTCACTGTTTAAGCTCTAAAAGTACTTCTTTTGATCAAATCCCTGCTGCATTGGCATCAGCTGGTATTTGTCTAGCAAATAATAGAGTTTTCAATTTTTCAAGATTAATTTTTGAAGGGATGACTAGGAATATGGAAGGTGCTAAGAAGTTTTTAATGTATCCTAGATTCATTTAGACCTTAGTTAATGACCAAATACCTAACCTACCAGAATTAACAAATACATGGGATGTTCCTACATTCACAAAGAGAAGTTTATCTTTCTTGACCAAACAGGCAATGCCTTCACAGGAACTGTTACACCATTATTTGCTCATGTGTTAGCCCAACCTGCCAACCAAGAAGATGAGGAACCTAGCAATGCTAGTGCTTCTCAGCAAACTCCTTCTAACCAGAGTTCACATTCCTCAGAAGATTCTCAATCTTCTTCTCATGATATTAGTGTTCAACCAAATACAGATGAGACGATCCATACACCTGCTACTTCCATTGCTACTAGTGGTTCACCACAAGCACAGGCACCAGAGGTGGTGGATGTTGCAACTTTAACTTCTTTGTGTACTAGCTTGTCCAAACAGGTACATCTGTTGCAAAAAGAAAAGCTTATTCAAGACAAGAAAATTGCTGAATTGGAGGCCAGCCTAATCAAGTTAAGGAACAAGGTATCTCTTTGGATGAGGCAGAATAGGTCTATTTAGAAATCTGCTCTTATGAAGCAAAGATTCAGAAACCTCAAGAAAAGGCAACTGAATGCAACCAAACAGGGAATGAATGATGAAGAACCACAACCTTCTTCTGATATTCAAACAAGGTTCTTTGGAAATGGCATCAATTTTGAATTGGATGATGATGTCACCGGAAATTATGAAGATGGCAATGGTTTAGAGACTAGTGTGTAAGAACCTACTAACATGGAGCTTCAACAAGAAGAACCACAACCTACTCATGAGGAACCACTAATTGAAGAATTGTTGGTAACTCAGCCAGAGCCACAAACTCAATCACCACAACTTCAAGTGAATTGGAGTACTTTCTATGAGAAGATGGAGGATATTAATGTTCAATTTCCTATATCTTCAACTACACCACAAAGACATTTATGGTTTCACAAGAAACAGTATTTACAAGTACTATCAAGATCAAGAGTGAGCTATGGATCAAACAAGACTAAGGAGTTACAAGTTGAGGATATAGCTTCAATGGAAGAAAAGGTATCTGGAGATACTCTTGTTATTGAAGAAACAAGTGTGTCTTACACTGGTGAAGTCAACATTGTTGAAGATCCAAGTACTGCTAGGCCAACTAAGCCAACTGCAAGTACTGCTGACATTGTTGAAGACCCAAGTACTGCTAAGCCAACTAAGCCGACTACAAGTACCGCTGGTGAGCAACCTTCACTAGAAAGTCAAACTCCTTTTGGAGAGGATGAGACTTTCGCCCAAATACTGCTTGATCTAAGAGAAAAGTGTTCAGTTGAAAAAGCAAAACAAGCAGAGTTTGAGAAGAAGACACAACAAGAAGTTCTTGCCAAAAAGGATCAAACTAAAGGTAAGAAAGTTTAAGCTTCACATCCCACTAAAGGTATAGTTATTCAACAGCAAGCTGATGAGGAAAGATCTTCCAAGCTGAAAAAGAAGTTACCAAAGATTAATCCAAAGGATATGGGAAAGAAGCAATTGCAATCAAAATCTGAAAATGAAAGTGATTGAGATGATGATATCAGCAAAGTCATGTACAGATTTAATCAACTAGACCATGATGAGGATTATGCTTTCAGAATGCAAGCCGAAATTCGTGAAGAAGAATTACAAGAGGAACTTGCAGCAAAGCAGTAATTGCTAGAAGCTAGGAGAATACAGTAAGAATGGAACATACATGAGTATGATAGGATTCAAGCTCAATTACAAGCAAGTGAGCTTCTTGCAGACTCTTTAATATCTGAAGAAAGGGATGCTTATGATGAAGAAGAGAAAGCAAAATTGATTGATGATCTAGTAAGGGAACAACAAAGATTCTTTGCTGAGAAAAGAAAAAGAGAAAAGATTAAGCCTCCAACTACCATGCAGATTAGGAATCAAATGATGACTTTTATTAAGAAAGTTAAGCATTTCACTCATGCTCAATTAGTCAAGAAGAATTTTGAATAAATCAAGGATTTGTATAAACAACACAAAAGATCTGAATTAAATTTTGTTGAGATTGGATCTGAAGCAGATAGGATAGATGTTGAAGAAGCTAGAAGACATCTGCAACAACAAAGGCAATTTGGAAGTGCTCCTAGATTTGAGCCAAGTACTGTTGAACATACAAACACGTGTCCACCTATCAAGACTACATATGTGAGTAAAAAAGAAAGGAGAAGGTAAGTTTAAAAGAGATAGAGACTGCTCAAAGAATGAATGAAGGAGATAAAGCTCAAGATGTTGAAAAGACTGAAAATGTATAGGCAGTACATACACAGTCAACAGTACATGCTGAAGGAACGGTATATACAAACTTAGAAGAAGGTTCAATGGAATTTGAAGGAACCTCCAAGGGTGTTAAAAGAAAAAGATCAACAAAGAAGAAGCTAGAAGCCAAGAAAAAGGCTAAGTCAACAACAGAAGATAGTGATGATGAGAGCTTGAAAAAGTACTTGAAGATAGTAAAGTTTGAAGATCAATGTATTGATACAGAGATTTTGGGAAAGAAGTCATATATTGCTAGATGGACATACACTATGTATCAAGGACTAGAAGCTCATGGAATACAAAGAACTGATGGCACAACAAGAATATTCAGACATTTGAAAGACATTCTTCATATTCTTGACAGACAGGATATTCAAGATCTTTTCAGGTTAGTTCAAGAAGCCAGTGTAGGTAAAACTGAGGTATCACTATTATACAATGAATTATTCTTCATGTATGAACCACACAACTGTGATCAAAAAATGTTGAAGGTTAGAGAATCCGGTTCCTAGTTACTTGAGATATTATAGGTCATGTGGAATACATATTTTGGATATAGATGACATTACTTATTGTATGCTAAAAGAAAAGAAATATCCATTTGAGAGAAAATTGTTAGAAAGGATGTTGGAACAACAATTAGAGGTCTCTGAAGAATCTGTTGGTGCTTCGGAGTTGATCAGACTGGTTAAACAACAAATCAAGGATTTGGAGCAAAAGGAAGAAGCTGAGAAAGAGCCTTAAGTGTTTGACTTTTAGTCACACTTCACAAATGGTTCTCAGTTCGCCATGTCTAACACATATAAGAACTGGCTAGTCCATAAGCAAACGGTTTGTGGTAAAGACTTCTCAAATCTGTTGAAAGCTGGTAGTTTACTAAAAACTATATGGTTCTAACTCACCTTGTTTAGAGACAAAGAGTTGGCTAGTCCTAGACAAACGGTACTAGGTAAAGACTTAATCAAATCCGTTGATGGTTGACAATTTACCAAAAATTATAGGGTTATCAGTGTACCTTATTCATTATGAATAAAGTATTGGCTATTCCGGAGGGTACGGCTAACTGGTAAAGAATAAATCAAATTCGTTGATAGCTGATGATTTGCTAAAAATCATGAAGCCAATACAGATTGGTTTTTGTTGTCAACTGTTTTATTTCAGGTATGAAGTTGCAAGCAAAGAAGTATTAAAGGAAAGATACTTATAAGGTTTTGTCTCATCAAATCAAGACAGAAGTTCATGATTCAGAGTTCATAGATTTAACTCAAGAAGACAATCACTGTTCTTGCAAAATCAAATGAATGTTTACAAGACACAAGAAGATCATAGTTTGAAGACAAATATGATATTCATGATGCTTGAAGGTTATCTTATCAGAAGAAGATCTACATTGAAGTGTTTGGATACATTCAGTTGGATACAAATACAAATTACCAAGTTTAATCCAAGGTTGAAGAGAAGACTGAAGACATGTATTCTAAATACATTCAGTACAAAGAGAAACAAGAAGACAACAAGTTATCATTCTTGTTTAGGGGAGGATTGTTGGGAATTATTTGTTAAGTGTCAAGTACCGTTAGTGTTATTGAAGTATTGTTAGTATCTTTCAAGTACAGTTAGTGTTAACGCGCTACATAGTATGTACTACTACTTATAAAGTAAGTAATGCTATATTGATTAGGACGAATATATCTTTGCTTAAAATATGTCATAGTTATAGTTAAAGTATATCTTATGTGATATACTTAAATAGTTAGAATATTGATAATATATCGTTTGTGATATAGTTATATTTATAGAATATTCTAAGGTTTCTAGGGTTCCTTTCTCTATAAAAGGAACATAGGTACGATGTCATTAATGTACCTCATTCAAGTCGATTAATAAGAGAATCGAATAGTTAAAAGTAATTTTGTTCTTTTGTGCTTTATAAGTAAGATTCCGCATAACTTATTTAGCTTGAGTAAGAGTTCTCAAAGTGTTTTAGTTTGATTACAAACTACTATACTAGTTCTTAACAGAATATAGATCCAATCAAAGGGATCAACAAGTGGTATCAGAGCTTGTTGAGAACCTCTGGAAAAGAAGAACACAACCCTAAAATCTCCACTCACACTAAAACTCAATGTCTCAACTCGGTGATGACCCTCACTTGGAAGACATTTAGATCCTGATCCAATACCACAAGGACAGCCTCAAGTAGTGCATCCTGCACCACCACAAGGTGTTAAAGCCATAGATGACGTAGTTACTTCTACAACTACAACACCTTCCCATACTCTTTCTGCTGTCAAACTCCGAGTTCTCAAGGGTGATAACTAGGAGACATGGGCTATGCAGATGGAACATTACTTGAATCACACAGATCATACTCTGTGGCAAGTTATCAAGAATGGGAATACACCTAAGAAACTACACTGGTTGCCTGATGGTACATGTTATGCTTTACCTGTTGTGACTGTTGAGGATGTACAAGCAGATATCAGAGAAAGAAAGGCCAGAACTGCTTTGGCTATGGCACTTTCAGAGGACATCTTACCTAGATTTCATCACTATAAGGATGCAAAGGCTATATGGAATGCCATCAAACTTAGATTTGGAGGTAATGACAAATCTAAGAAGATGAAGAAGATTGTTCTGAAACAAGAATTTGATAACTTCTCTATTTCCAGTATAGAAGGAATCCATGGTGGCTATGGAAGGTTTAGTAAGCTGCTTATTCATTTGGCAGTTTATGGACAAATAATTCCTAATAAAGTAGCTAATCAAAATTCTTATGGAGTGTTCCACAAGAATGGAAAGCAATGGCTATGCACTTCATCACAAGAGATGATTTGGATACAATTCCTTTTGATCATCTCTACAACAATCTTAGAGCTTATGAGATGGATATTAAAGGCGTTGAGGTGACCAAAGCAGCAGCAACTACAAAGTCTAACTTGGATTTTGTGTCAGAAGGTAATAGCGGTACTTACTTTCATAATACCGCTAGTGGATCAAGCAATGGTACTTACTTCACAAATACCGCTGGGAGACTTACAAGCGGTACTTACTCACAAAGTACTGAAGGCAACCCTATAGTCTCTAAAAATCCACAAGGAAGACCTTCACCATTGTTTAGTGACAATGATGCCTTCGCATTATTTGTTGGACAAGACAACAGGCTAAGACTTACTCTCAATGACTTGTTCCAAATGGAGGATGCTGATGTTGAAGAGATGGATCTCAAATGGTAAGCTGCCATGGTTTCTGTGAGATCTAATAGGTTCTTCAAGAAGACTGGAAGGAAGATGACTTTTGATCCTAATGAGCCATTAGGATATGACAAGTCTAAACTTGAATGCTATAACTATGGAAGGAATGGACATTTTGCAAGGGAGTGCACTAGAGACAAGGCTGAGAGTAGCAGTCAAAAGTCCAAAAAACTGCTATAGAACCAGTCCAAGAATTATTGAAAGATTTCTAAAAGGAAACAGCAGGAGTCCCAAATGAACCAAAGCATTGGTGACTGTAGATGGAGTGGTGAACTGGGCTGAAGATGAGGAAGAAGAAGAGCTTGGTTTGATGGCTCTCTCACATGAAAATATTGAGGTACATCCTTGTTCTAAAGATTGTGTTCTTAAATTAAATAGTTTAAAATTAGAACTAGATGAACAGTATCAAAAAGACAACACATGCACTGTAGAATTAAATGCTTTTAAAGAAGGTGTTGCTAAACTAGAGGACAATATAGTTTTGCATAAAAAGGGTCAACAAAACTATGAAGAGAAAATAAGAATTTTAACTCTTCAAATGAGGGAAAAAGATGTGGAAATTAAAGATTTTAAAAAACAACTTTTGAAAGTATCATCAGATAATGAAGCTTTAAAAGCCGGTCTTTATAATGAAAGGGAAGTGATTAATCCTTGGCAAAAATCCTCTAAAGGATTGGGTAAACTGATTAATTCACAAATGGGGTATTATGATAAGTCAGGCCTAGGATATATTGAGGACCAACCTGGGAAAAGTTTAACTGACAAGGACTTATCAAAGGGGATTTTTGATAGTTCTAGTGAGTCAGATAATACACCTGAAAATGATAGATATTCAATGGAGTGTGCCAACAACAAAAAATTAGACTCGTCACGGTTAGTATTACCAAATTTCGATACCTCAGAAAATTTTAAACTTTCGCCCCATTTAGTTACTCCTCATAAGAACCAAACTTCAATACTACTAAAATCAATCATACTCGTTTTGAACAATAAACTCATCTTTTATCTTCATTATTTTATTAAAGATATCAACTAGTTAGTATACTACAATCTTATTCTAACCATTATCTTGTTTACCCATATTAAACTTATTTCACTTGTTATTATAAAACCAATACATGTTTATAAAATACAGTGTTTTTTTTCATTTTATTCTATATTATTATTATTATTACTTTATAAAATCCATTTAGGCTGGTTATAACTAAACTACTACACGTTTACAAGGTGTGGTGTTATTATTATCAGTACTATAATAAAATCTCCCTTTTACTCTTTCCGTCTAGTTAAATACTTCTAGAATTTTAACTTCGCTTAAGAAAATTTTTGTAAAATTTCTTTACCCCTTTAAAATGTATTATCACATGTTACATAGAAAACTAATCTAATTATTTTCAAGACAAATTTTTTTATAGCTTACTACCACAAACTTTAAAACAATATGTAAGTCACGATATCATACCATACACTTACAAATTATTTTCAAAACCATTTTCCTATAATTAGCCACACTTATTTGTAAGAAAATTTAGTATTTCTTATTAATTAAAATACATACCCGAATGTAGACACACATCAAAAGACTCAAAACGTCGTTGGAAGTCCATCAAACTCCAGCACCATATAAAACGAGCAAACACAAGGTATGCTCAAGTTATAATAACTACTAAACGACCATATATCATAACTTAACACATACTAGTATATATACATCCGCATATATATACCTATTAAATCACCCAAAACATACTCGTTACCATACATGTCAGATCAATCAATCGCGTCGTACACTCGTTTTTCCATACGAGTAATCACCATCTTACCACAAGGAATAAAACCCATTACTAAAACCAATCCATATCGTGTGACCCCATAATCACACAACATGAGTATAACCCAAAACATATAACTAAAAATAGCCATATGGTAGACAGCCGTTACATAAACCCATATATTATACATATACCAAAAATACACATCTCATCATATACAAGCATGTACTAACCCTCTTTCATGCAATCATACTTGAGAACCCACTGAAGTTGTGGTACTTGTATAACTATGTTGGCCACCATACTTATACAATTACCCTTTCCTCAATGCACTCCCTCCTATGATGACACTTATAAGAATCAATAAAACATATAACAAATAAATCCATCTACTCACATAATCTCGTAACCACATAAACGATAAGGTCTAAAACTCCATCTATTAAAATAATATAGTCAAACTCTTGGAATACATAAATCCATAGTCTAGCTAAAACAGCATAGACAAACTCCAACACAACATCATAATCAGTTATAAGTCATGTCGCCCATAAGAGGGGAAACAACTTAAATCCTTCCTATCCACCTACTCCTAGTAACTCGACTCACCACATGATTCTTATGGAACATTACTTAAACATCAAAAGAAAAATACTATACATTAGGTACACCAAATAACTTACTATGGTGAAAGTAATTTATATATCAAAAGCAAAACAAAAATTAACAGGTGACAAAGTATGGGCAACTACATTTCAACTCATACTAGTCAAAATTCACAAAAAATAAAATTTAGGAAAATACAATCAAGGCCACACGTAATCTTATGACGCCTATATGCAGGGATCCTTAAGCTATAGACTATGCTAGGCAACCTAATTCTTTATAACCATTGTCTCTGATACCATTATGTCACACCCCACCATGGCGGATTATGGGGCGCGACGTATGGAGATCATCACAACAATAGCTTGTCTATAGAGATAACTAAATGAAATGGAAATATCATAAATGGTGACAAAATGTCATGAATATATCTCAAACAATGTGTGCGTCTAGGTAAGTAGGTAACAGGTCTACCTCTTAAAAAAGACATACAATTAACAAATAACAAACATATATGTGACAACCCTGGTTTTGAGGTTCGTTACTTAGTTTTATTTTGTGCTAGTTACGTGTCTTTACGTATTGATGTGCTAATTGGAGTGTATAAATTGTGGTTTGGATATCGTTTCCGGTACGGGGTACCTTGTGAGTGAAACGATGTGTGATGATTTCATGTTCATGAGTTCACATGGTAGTGACTATGAAATGAGATGGTGTTATTTAGTGGTTTTACGTATACGTATATGTATTATAGAAAATCGTATTTTTACGATATACGGTTTAGCATTTAGAGGTCTCGGATGAGGTAATTAGTCATATGAATATTTTTCGGGATGGTTTTAAGTCATTTGGGACTTAGTTATAAACTTTATTTCAAAATTTGAGATTTTTTTATAAAAGTGTATATTTTACGTCTTTTACGGTAAAACGCGTAAATTTGACTAGTTTTACGGTTTTGAAGGCTTTAGGAGCTGAAATAAATTAAGGTAAATTAAGTAATATTAATAAGATATTAATTAACAATAAAAATAAAAAAAAATAAAAATATATATATATGAGGCGGTTTGGGACGAATCAAAAGAAAAGAAAAAGGAAAAAAAGGAAAAAGGGAACCGGACTTTTGTAATGGGCCAAGGACTTGTTAGGAAACTATATAAATACTTTTTATTAACCAAAACACTTCATAAAACCCCCCGGAGATCACCTTCAAGTCGGCATCAATGGTGGTGTTAGGGTTCTTCATTAATTTTTCTTCTTTCAAAAATTCTAAGGTAAAATCTTTAATACTCTTTTTAATTAAAGTGTTTTAATTCTTTCTCAATCATCTTATGATGGATTTAGGTTAGGGTTTAAATAAGAATCTGTATTTTAATGATATTATAATGATTAGATGGTTTAGGGTTTGTAATTAGTGGGGTTATGGGTAATTAATTAGGTTAAATTAATTAAACCCGTTTTTAAAAACTGGGCATAATTTTGGGCCATTGTTTTGATCATATAGGGAGATCTACAAACTCTTATTTTGCGATCCACATATCCCTGGAAAGCTAATTGAAGTGGCTTTCCAATGCAAGAAACTAGAACTAAATTGGAGGTAGGGAAGTGGGTCAAAAACAGGTTACAACAGACGGAGGTCAAAACAGTTTTAAAGTCAGCCTGTTTTCTTTTTAAGTTTTTGGGTTGTTTGGGGTACTTAGGGTTGCATTGGGATCTTCTCACGAACATGAGAGATGGTTTATATATTATAGTAAGTATCTGCACTTGGGCTAAAGTTGTGGTTTAGGGTAAGACCCCCTAATTGTGACAAACTTTTCATACGTTTAAAATCAGTGAATTCTGGATAGGTAGCAATATATATACATATATCAGAGCCTTAGCAGTAGCTTTAAGGTTGGGGAAAATGGTAGGAATTAGCTAACATATGTAAAAGTATGAATATTCCTTTTACAGAAACCATGGGTATATTTAAGTGGACGTTTGACTTAAAGTTTTGAGACCTAGAAACTGGGACTGTTTTGTGTAAAATATGAACGGGATAGTTATTAAACTTAACCAAGTTAAGGACTTGTTAGGGAAGGGTAATGGGGTGATTAGAGCTTATCAATGAGGTATTTATATGGGAATAGACTAGATGTCCATCATAGGTTGATGAGCCATCGTAGTGATTGGTTCATGTATTGATTGCGTGTTTTTGGTTTGTTAGCTTGTTGCTAGTGCGAGGACTTGTGAAGAAGCAATCAGGTGAGTTTCATAGTCCCATGTTTATTATTGATTTTGACTTCCAGATGGGATGTAAGAGACACTGTGTTGAGTTATTTTCTAAATTGATGCTGTGAATGTTTTTGTGAGTTGAGATGGACTTGTGTGTACATTATGTGATTAACTGCTATGTGATTCTTGATTGTTATGTTTTTGACTTGGTACCAAGGGGTTATTGGCAAGGTAGGGGCCTTGGGATAAGTACATAGCGTGATCGTCTATGGGACCAATGGTTAATGACAAGGTAGTGGCCTTGGGATAGGTACATAGCGTGATCGTCTATGGGACCAATGGTTAATGACAAGGTAGTGGCCTTGGGATAGGTACATAGCGTGATCGTCTATGAGACCAATGGTTAATGACAAGGTAGTGGCCTTGGGATAGGTACATAGTGTGATCATCTATGGTGCCATGATGTTTCGTAAGGCTGTGGGCCTTGGATTTGGTTTGAAATGTTTGATCTTGAATTGTTAGTTGTTGTTGCATACTTGTAACACATTGTCCATATATTATTGTGTTGGTGTTTGTTATTCACAGCTTGTAACTGATTTAGCGTTGGAGTCTAAACCTATGACTCTCACCAACTTTATGTTGACGTGTTTTAGTGTCTCTTTCAGGTGATAACGTGCTTAAGCGTGAGAACATATGTGGCTAGGATTGGAGTCGAGTAGGAATGCATTTAGAAGGAGATCCTCGTTCCTTCTTAGTTTATTTTCTTTCTGATTGTTTCGATAGTGATATTGTTAGCACCTATATGTGATTGTTAGTGTTATTTGTTTGTCTTGGGTAAGAGGTAGGACTGTTACCTACTTACCTAGACTCCTGCATTGTTGAGATATTGTCATGACATTTGTGTCGCCATTTATGACATTTCTTATTTCATTTAGTTATCTCTATAGACACGCCATGTTGTGATGATATCCATACGTCGCGCCCCATATTCCGCCATGGTGGGGTGTTACAGAATGGTATCAGAGACAATGGTTATAGAGAATTAGGTTGCCTAGTCGCGTAGCCTAGTCTATAGCTTAAAGGTCCCTGCATATAGGCGTCATAGGAGTATGTGTGCATTTTATAATAATTGATGTGTTTGGATGTTATTTATTGCGATGTTTTGACTAGTATGAATTGAACCGTAGTATGTTCATACTTAGTCACATGTTATTTTATTTTCGGGTTTGTGACTAGTGCGGGTTGAACCATAATCGTCCACGCTAGTCACTGTTGTATTTTTCTTAAATTATACATTATAGTACATAATTTAGTACAAGGTAGTTTCTATCTTTTATCGAGTTATTTTACATACCTGAGGTATGTTATTTTTCTTTTGATGTTTAAGTCATGTTCCCTAAGAATCGTGTGGTGGTTCGAGTTACTAGGAGTAGGTGGATAGGAAGGGTTTTAAGCTGTTTCCACTCTTACGGGCGACATGACTTGTAACTGATGATGTTTTCGTTTTGGATTTAGTCTATGCTGTTTTAGCTAGACTATGGATTTTTGTACTCCAAGAGTATTACTATGTTATTTTAATAGATGGGGTTTTGGACTTTATTGTTTATGTGGTTATAAGCTTATGTGAGTAGATGGATTATGTGTTATATGTTGTATTGATTCTTATAAGTGTCATCATAGGAGGGAGTGCATTGGGGGAAGGGTAATTGTATAAGTATGGTGGCCAACATAGTTATACAAGTACCACAACTTCAATGGGTTCTCAAGTATGATTGCATGAAAGAGGGTTAGTACATGCTTGTATATGATGAGATGTAGAATTTGGGTATACGTATAATATATGGGTTTTGTGCCTTGTTGTGGCATGGTGAGATGGTGAGAAGGTGATTACTCGTATGGAAAAACGAGTGTATAAAGCGATTGATTGACTTGACATGTATGATAACGAGTATGTTTGGGAGATTTGATAGGTATACATATGCGGATTTATATATACTAATAGATGTTATGTTATGATTTACGGTCGTTCAGTAGCTATTATAACTTGAACGTACCTGGTACTCTCTTGTGTTTAAACAATTTATTAGAGCTCGAGTTTGGGGGAGTTTCAACGACGTTTTGGATCTTTTGAAGTGTGTCTTGTAGCGTATTCTTTGAGTTTCGTATTTCCCGTGTACGTTCTAAAATGGTGTTCTTGGTTTTAAGTCTATTGAAGTAACTTGGGATTTCTTTTGAAATAATGAAATCTTTTGTGTTGGGTCTTACATTTCTTTTGGTTGGTATATATTGAGAAAAAGGGGGACTTGGAAATCTATTATAGGGTTAGATAGTTGGTTGTATTCGTTAAAATAAGGGTAAGGTGTTGGAGTCGTGTTTGAAACAAGGTGCAACATAAGACTTCTTTTTAATCAACACTTATTTATTTCAAATTCTAAAAGACTTTCTTTAAAATAGAGTGAAGTAAAATTTCTTTCTACTTACATAGTTTATATAATTGGGTTTAACCGATTCACGTCATTTATAATTATTAATACGAGGTTAAATTGAGTTTTTGAAGGTTACACATACAATTATATCTTTCATTTAAAAGGATTGCATTAATCACTAAGTTTATTCTTTAGTTTTTAAAACAACTAGTATAAAATTGTTTTGGTCATAACTTGTTCGTTTTTAGAGCTTTTGTAACACCCCCAAATTTACACAATTCAATATAGCGGAAGACTCGTTGGTGTTACGGGATAACACATTACTCACATCATAGACAACGTATAAAAATCGCGTCGTTTAATAATAAAGCATTTCCATTCATAAATATCAAATTTACATAGGTCCCAAGTCATTGTATTTTATACAGGTTTTACAAAGCATTTGAATGGAAATTGTTATTTAAGTGCGGGCCATGAATTCTTGTTGTCTTCCCGAGAATTACCTTCAAGTACCTGAGATAAAACAAGTTAAAAGAAAAGGGTCAGCGATAACGCCGAGTGAATTCATTGAGTTTAATAAAACCATCAATATATCATCGGTACATAATTATTACCGAAAATCATTTTGTACAAATCTTCATAATAGGCCATAAAATAGCCAAAGTCATTTTATACAAATCCTTATCGAAAATCATAATATAGGCATTTGCCTTCAAAATCAATATACGAATCATTGTCGTAAAAACATCATACAATACGTTTTATAACGTTGTATAGAGTTAAATAAAAACCAATATATGAATGTGGTTATGAAAAACCAAAACACGAACATAATATCAATAGTAAGACCCCGTATTGCTAGTCAGGCAATATACTGTAATTTAATGCATATAACAGTATTTCGTTAATTGGATTATTATAAGCCGCATGACATTGTTACCTTACTACAACAAACAACGGGTAGCTAGCCCGAAACTCAATTTGCCCATCTAAATTAGCGTGTCGTCACAATAATCACGCTTGTGTAAATCTTCTCATACATAAATTCGCTTACCAATCAATGTGGCACGACGGGGATCAACCGTCAAGGCGCGAACTGGGGTGATCGTCCCCAAATAGTACTATTATATGCATAAGCGTCTACCAAATCCCGGTAGTTCACAATTCATTCTAATGGGACTTTTAGTGACATAACCTAACTTTAATAATCCATTTCATTTCATCTATCGGGTCATTTAATCATTCATCGGGTCATACAATCATTCGGGTCCAAATCAATAAACAAACAATCGGGAAAACTAGTGTCCTATTTTATAAAAACTAACATGTTATCTCCCTCGCGGGTATATAAAACATTTCATAAAAACATTTAAAAGAGTGCGAGGCTATGAACTCACGTTGATGTGGGAAGGCGGTTATCGGCGATTTGGATGTACGGTACGTGCTTCAATCATGGAAACCTAGACAAATAATACTCGTCTTAGACTCTTGTCCAATGACTTCATAAAAATAACAATTATGTATTAATAAGTGTGAAAACACTTATCCTTTTACCACTTATTTCCAATAATAACAAGACCAAAACGTGTGATTTATGTCGTAAAAGTCGGAATTATGCGTGGTTTGTGTTTTTATTGTGTTTTAGGACCAAAATATTAAAAAGGAAGAAAACACGGGCTTTCACGGGCTTTTATCGAAGAAAACGGGAAAAGACGAAGTCAAAAGATCAAGAGCGCAGAAAGAACGGAAGTCCAAGGCCTATTCTGAAGATTTATCGAAGAAAAAGTCAAAAGACGGAAGTTTAACGAAGTCGAAGAACTTAAGTCTAATAGAAGAAGAAAATTAAAAGACAAGTTCAAATCCCGAGACGACAAAGACAAAGAATTAAAGTCGAGTCGAGAAAACGTGAAGAAAGCAAGAAAGAAGATGCAACACATGCACTCCTTCCACCTTCCCTATAAATACCCTCCTAATAGTCATTAGGAGGGTGGTTAGATTTTAGTTAATTTTCACTTTTTCATTTTTCTTTCTAGTTTTTAGAGAGAGAAAGTCTTAAACTTTCTCTCACTAAATTTCATTTTTTTCTTAATCTTTCAAGATTAAACACTTTGTATTGCTTATTTTTATTAATCAAGTTCATTTTAAGCTTCTTATCCTTAATCTCATTCTACTTTTCTTTGATTTAAGGTTGATTTTGGTGCGATTATCATATGATCCGTGTTGTTCTAATTGATTTCGTGCTTAAAAAGTTAATCTTTTGATCATTTTATAAGTTTTCATTTGATTAAACTTTAAGACTTTTGTGCTTATTGGCTTATTTTTATGATTATCTTATTTACTTTATAAAAATATTCCTTAAAAAGTTTATGTTTTTATTGTTTGATCCAAAAAGTTGATTAATTTCGAGTCACATAAGTTGATTAAAGTGCTTATTTGATTTGGTTTAGTCATTGATTCGGGTTAGTTTTGTGATAAGCTTATTATATAGCTTATTCACTAGCTTATAACCGATTTCCTTCATTTTCGGAAAGGGTATAACTCCCTTTTCCGATTGCTATACATTCCGAGCAGCTTCCCACCCTTTTTCCGATTGATGCAATCGGAAAAGGGTTTTAATTTTCCGATCATACCACAAGTGTTATTCCGATTGGACTGTTTTGAGTATTCCGATAGGTGTGATTTTCTGGACTTTCTGATTGATAGTCAATCTTGTGTATTCCGATTGGGAATTTTCTGTGTATTCCGATTGAGTCTTTCGTCCATATTCCGATTGTTCCCATTTCGTGGATATTCCGATCAGTGTGTTGCATTATATTCCGATCGCATTCTATCCACCCATATTCCGATCAACTGATCGGAAAACATTCCGATCAGGGCCTCTTTTGGCTTGTTTTGGTGTACTCCGTTCTTACTTTCTTATAGTAATTTTTGACTAAGTTTTTATTCTTAGAAAGTTTTCCTAGTGTTAATTCTTATTAAGTGTGCTAGTACTTTTCCATTGTTACCTTTTAGTTTTCAATCATTTATTTTTATTCGTCATTTTAAATATTAATCTTTATTCTTCCATTTTACTCAACGACACTTTAATTACTTGTTAATAGTTTAAAACAAACCAAACCATTCTCTTGATTCACCAAAAGGCAATTGAGTCACACTTAAAACCGGTTTTCAATTCGAAAAGACTTGGGACTATGAATTTTGATAAGAGGCTAAAAGCCAAGTATTAAATGGCGCCACTGCCGGCTCTTTTCGTTAAGATAAACGGTTTTTAGTGAGAGACGCATTGAATTTTGGGATCCGTTCTTTGAAGTTATTTTCCTTGCTTTAAAATTTTTCAAAAATCCCAAAAAAATATAAAACTCTTCAAAAATACAAAAACATTGAAAAATCATTAAAAAGCAATTCTTTTCAAAAGTTTTTGCACCAAAAAGATTATATAGATATTCTCTTTGTGTATATTTTTCTTCTTCTGCAGGTGTATGCGTACTAGATCTTCCAACTATTCTGAGCCCGAGACTCTTGAAGACTTAGATATGGCTGGTGTTAATAACAACAATAATCACCCACCTCAACACAATTTGAATAACAACAACAACAACAACAACAATGTTCTTCTACCTGATTTACGAACCATGGAGGAATTGTGCCAACCCACCATGAACGGACGCGGAGGCCCGATTGCGCCAATGCACGTCACGGCTCAGGAGTTTTCGTTGAAGCATCACATGATCCAGCAAGTGCAAACGAACCTATTTCGTGGAATTCCGGATGATGATGCCAACAAACACCTCGACAAATTCATTACCATGACCCAAAGCATGAAGTGCTCCGGTGTTTCTATGGATGACCTTCGCCTCCAACTTTTTCCACACTCGCTTTCTCACCATGCCGAAAAATGGTTTGACCGTCTTCCTAAGAATTCTATTCATACGTGGAATGACATGACTCAACGCTTTTTATCGCGCTACTTTCCCCCATCCATGGTCACTAGCCTTTGTAACCAAATCAGTGGATTTATGCAAGAGAATGATGAATCGCTTTTTGATGCTTGGGAACGGTACAATGATCTGATCGACCGCTGTCCAAATCACAATATGCTCCCCGTCACTCTCATTGACACCTTCTACAATGGTCTCACTTTTCGTGATCGTGACACGATCAATGCCGCCGCCGGTGGTACTTTTATGAAAAGGAGATCGGAGGAGTGTCGAGAGTTGATCGAAAACATGACTACTGACCACAAGAATTGGGATTCATCCGCATCCTCAAGATCTAATCAGAGAGTCAATGTTTCTTCTACTACTTCCAATCCTGAGATATCCGAACTTACCCGACAAATCACAATGATGCACAAAGATTTCATGTCTATAGCCACAAACAACTTTCAACAAGCTAAAGCCGTTGCTATTTCTTGTGACACATGTGGTGGTCCTCATTCTTATAATGATTGTGCTTCTACCCAAGGAAATTATTCTGAAAACGTTAACGCAGCTTACGGCACTTATCCCACGGGAGGCTATCAAACCTGCCCTCAAGGAGACCGTGGCTTGCTAAGTTATCGTTCCAACAATTATCTTGCTCCTCCCGGTTTCCCTCCTGCAAACCAAAACCAACAACAAAGCTATAACCGAAACAACCAATCCCAACCTCGTGCTCAAAATCAATATCAATCCCAAAGAAACCCATACCCAACTCAAGGAAATTCTCAAGCTTACCAAGCTCCACCTCTCAATCAACCGATGGCCATAAACCAAGACGTCGAGACGTTCATGAAGACTAATCGTGAGATGGTGACGAATCTTCAGAGTCAGTTTGTTAACTTGAAGAATGACATGGTGAAGCAAGGGAGCGATATTCGAGCCGAGCTAAGGAATGATATGGCCAAACACAGCAATGAGATTAATGCGAACATGCAAAACTCTTTTAATAATCAAGCTCTTCACCTTCGTGATATGATTGGTTCGCTCATCCAAAGTAATCAACCCTCTGCTTCGGGTACTCTTCCGAGTAACACCATTGCGAATCCAAGAGGGGAGATGAAAGCAATCACCACTCGTAGTGGAAAAGGTTATATGGAACCCGAGCTTCCTACACCTCCACCGGTGATTGTGAACAAGGAAAAAGAGCAACTTTCCCCACCTCCTTCACCTTCTATCCCCATTTCCCCACCACCCGTGGTTGTGAGTAATCCTACTCCCTTAAAGCCTTCTTCTTCATCCAATATACCTTATCCTTCAAGGTTGAGGAAAGAGAAGCAAAAGAGCAAGGACGATACTCAGGTTTCAAACTTTCTAAAAATGTTTAAACAATTGAATTTTAACATCTCCTTTGCCGAGGCTCTCGCTCACATGCCCAAATACGCTAAGATGTTTAAAGATCTTCTAAGTGATAAGGAAAAGCTTCTTGACATCGCTCAGACCCAACTTAATGAGAACTGCTCCGTAGTGCTCTTAAGGAAATTGCCCACCAAACTTGGTGATCCGGGTCGCTTCTTGATTCCTTGCAACTTCCCGGGAGTAGAGAATTGCATGGCCCTAGCCGATCTAGGTGCCAGTATAAACTTAATGCCGTTAAGTGTTTGGAAGCAATTATCTCTCCCCGAGCTAGTCCCCACCAAAATGACTTTGGAATTAGCCAACCGTACGGTTGCTTATCCAGTGGGGATAGCCGAAGATGTCTTTGTTGGCGTTGACAAATTCACCTTCCCGGCGGATTTTGTCGTCGTTGACTACGAGATGGATCCTCGTGTTCCATTAATCGTTGGACGTCCATTCCTGAGGACCGGTCGCACTCTTATTGATGTCGCCGCGGGCGAAATAATCATGAGAGTTGGTGACGATAAAATTGTCTTCAACATGGGTAAGATTTCTAAGCAACCTTATTCGTATGAGAGTGTTAATGCTATTGATGTTCTCGATGAGGCTTGTGAAGAACATTTTTATGATGCTTGCAAAAGTACTCCTTCTTCTCTACCCAATGTTGAGACCGTTGCCTCAATTGCTCCAGCATTGACTCCTTTCGGAGAAAGTGACTTGGATGATTTCGAAGCTAGCTTGGGTCCTCTCGATATTAAGTATGATAATTTGTCCACCAATTGGGATGAAGACATTAGTACTATTGAGAGACTTCTCAATAAGGACCCGGTTTCTCTTCCTTCTCCTAAAGAGGCGACTAATGATTATCCATCGTTAGTTTCACCATCTATTGAGAATCCTCCTACTCTTGAGCTTAAGGACCTACCTCCTCATCTTGAGTACGTTTTCCTGGAAGACAACGAGAAGTTACCGGTCATCATCGCAAAGGATCTGAAAGAAGACGAAAAAGCCCGACTTGTCGCCGTGTTGAAGAAGCATAAAAGAGCTATCGCTTGGAAAATCTCCGACATCCTTGGAATTGATCCTCACTTTTGCACACATAAAATTCTCATGGAGGACGACTTTAAGCCCACAATTCAAAACCAACGAAGGGTGAATCCTAAAATCCATGAAGTCATCAAAAAAGAGGTTATCAAACTTCTTGATGCGGGTATGATTTACCCTATTTCGGATTCACCATGGGTTAGTCCAGTCCATTGTGTGCCTAAGAAAGGCGGTATCACCGTTGTGCCCAATGCAAACAACGAGTTGATTCCTACCCGTCTCGTTACTGGGTGGAGAGTTTGTATAGACTACCGCAAACTCAATGATGCCACGAGAAAGGATCATTTCCCTCTACCTTTTATGGACCAAATGCTTGAACGTTTAGCGGGTAATGAATATTACTGCTTTCTTGATGGTTTCTCGGGTTATTTTCAAATACCCATCAACCCCCAAGATCAAGAGAAGACAACATTCACTTGTCCCTATGGCACATTTGCTTATAAACGAATGCCTTTTGGCTTATGCAATGCCCCCGGGACTTTCTAAAGGTGCATGTTGGCCATCTTCCATGACATGGTTGAGCAAACCATGGAAGTCTTCATGGATGATTTCTCGGTCTTCGGGGATTCCTTCTCTTCCTGCCTTGCCAATTTGGAACGTATGCTTAAGCGGTGCGAAGACACTCGCCTTGTTCTGAATTGGGAAAAATGCCATTTTATGGTCAAAGAAGGCATTATGCTAGGACACAAAATCTCTAAAGCCGGTCTTGAAGTCGACCGTGCTAAAGTAGATGTCATAGCCAAATTACCTCCACCTTCAACCGTGAAGGGTGTGAGAAGTTTTCTAGGTCATGCGGGCTTCTATCGTCGATTCATTCAGGATTTCTCTAAAATCGCTCGCCCGATGACCCACCTCTTGGAAAAAGATACTCCTTTTATCTTTTCTAAAGAATGTCTCGAAGCCTTCAATCTTCTTAAGGATAAGCTAACTAAGACACCGGTCTTGGTTACCCCTAATTGGGAGCTGCCTTTTGAATTGATGTGCGATGCTAGCGACTTTGCTATTGGCGCGGTTCTGGGCCAAAGAGTGAATAAACACTTCCAACCAATCCACTACGCTAGCAAAACAATGACGGGGGCTCAATTGCATTATACGACAACCGAAAAAGAGCTTTTAGCTGTTGTCTATGCTTTTGAGAAATTTCGCCCCTATCTTGTTTTATCCACCACCATCCTATACACGGACCATTCCGCGTTGAAGTACTTGATGACAAAGCATGATGCTAAGCCAAGACTTCTTCACTGGGTTTTACTCCTTCAAGAATTCAACATTGAAATTCGTGACAAGAAGGGAGCCGAAAACCTGGCCGCGGATCATCTGAGTCGACTTGAGGATCCATATCAAGGGGATCATCCGAACAAAGAGATCAATGACTCTTTCCCCCTTGAGACCTTAATGTCTATAAATCTCAATCTTGATGGCACCCCGTGGTTTGCAGACATTGCAAACTACTTAGCGGGTGGTATTCTCATCCAAGGGTTAACATCCCAACAAAAGAAGAAGTTCTTGAATGATGTTAAGACTTACTTTTGGGATGACCCTTATCTATTCAAACAGTGTGCTGATCTGATTATTCGTTGATGTGTTGACGGACCGGCAGCTTTTGACATCCTCCAAGCTTGCCACAAAGGACCCACCGGTGGTCACTTTGGTCCCAACTACACCGCTAAGAAAGTGTTTGATTCTGGATTCTATTGGCCCACCATTTATCGTAACGCTCACGAAATGGTTAAGCATTGTGATGCTTGCCAACGTCAAGGCAAGATCACACATAAGGATGAGATGCCTCAAAATTTCATACATGAATGTGAAATCTTTGACGTATGGGGCATCGACTTTATGGGGCCATTTCCATCATCCAAAGGGAACAAGTACATCCTCGTCGCCGTCGACTACGTCTCTAAATGGGTTGAAGCTAAGGCTCTTCCTACGAATGATGCGAGGGTGGTTGTGAACTTTTTGAAGCAGCTTTTCGCTCGATTTGGCGTTCCTCGTGCTATCATCAGTGACCGCGGGACTCATTTTTGAAACGATCAATTTGCAAGAGTCATGGCAAAGTATGGTGTCACTCACCGTCTTTCGACCGCCTATCATCCCCAAACCAATGGGCAAGCCGAGATATCCAACCGTGGCTTGAAGAGAATTTTGGAGCGTACTGTGGGAGAGCATCGCGCCGCGTGGGCCGATAAGTTAGATGATGCTCTGTGGGCTTTTCGTACTGCTTACAAGACCCCGATCGGTTGTACACCCTATCGTCTTGTGTACGGGAAAGCCTGCCACCTTCCCATCGAGCTGGAACATAAGGCGCACTGGGCCTTGAAGTGGGCTAACTTCGACATCATCAAAGCCGGTGATCATCGCAAGATTCAACTCAACGAGCTAAATGAATTGAGGAATGAAGCTTATGAGAACTCGCTGATCTACAAGGAGAAGACCAAGATTATCCACGATGCTAAAATCAAGAACCGAGAGTTCCACGTTGGTGATCAAGTCTTACTCTTTAACTCTCGGTTGAAGATCTTCTCTGGCAAGTTGAAGAGCCGCTGGTCTGGTCCATTCACCGTCGCCAAAGTATTTCCATATGGGACCATTGAGCTTTCCCAGCCGAATGGGCCCAATTTCAAGGTGAATGGCCAGCGTCTGAAGCTGTACTTTGGTGAGGA
Source organism: Glebionis coronaria (assembly GCA_025667525.1). Lineage (NCBI taxonomy): Eukaryota > Viridiplantae > Streptophyta > Magnoliopsida > Asterales > Asteraceae > Glebionis > Glebionis coronaria. Next base: position 419,558 of record JANFOE010001802.1, on the reverse strand, counting down.
CATCTCCCAAGAGATGATTCCATCCCTCACCACGTTCCCCATGAACTAAAATTTGGGTCGAGTCAGGCTCGTGACTCAGTGAACAAAAACAAGCGCTTCTCGGGAGGCAACCCGTTTTCTATCCTTTACTGCTTTCATAATAAGTGTAGGGGGAGCCCCGTATGTGTTTGTTGTCTTGTTTCTTGTGCTGTGCAGGGATTAAAGCTTCAAAGATCCACCTTGATGACTTTTGACGAACCGTGATACCGTGTTCCCATCTTCCCGGTTCTATCCTAAACTCTTGTGATTCAATATTTCATATTTTATATGTTCACATTGAATTCACTTTAGTTGTCCTTTCCTTAGCCAGATTTAAACAAAGTGCACAATGTCCTAAGTGTAGGGGAGTTTACTCCCACATGCTCAAACATTGAGGACAATGTTTATCTCAAGTGTAGGGGGGACTTCTATCGAAGTAAGTGGTCTTTCCATGAATTTGCCCTCATTTTAACAGGAAAATTTGATTTTTCGACATTTTTCAAAATTTTTAATCTATTTTGGCCTATTGTATAGTTGTATTTTCCGTTGATATGTTTATTTTCTTCCCATTGCTAGAATAAATTTTCAATAAAGTGGTTTTAGATTTTTCTTAGTCGTGAACATTTTGACTCAACCCGAGTTTACTCTAGCTAGTATCCTTAACGTGTTTAAGTCAAGTTTTGCTAGGCTTTTATATAGGGAGCTATAAAACGCGAAAGTCTTAACTCTCACGGGTTAAGAACAAGAACTTTTCGCAAGTTCCTATAATTGATCCTAGAGAGTCGTTTATCAAGGGAACTTTAAAATGCGATTTCTAAACTTGAAAAAGTCTAAGAATTTGCAAGATCCTATAGGCGACTCGAAAACCCAAAACTTTGATTTAATTGGCTAAGCATCCACGAGTCTCATTCCTTGAGATTTTAAACTGTGGAGAACGAGAGATGATAGAGTCAATTATAAGTTCGGTATTCTTTCGGGAATTTATGTGAGTTAATTATAAGCCTATTCTCCCTCCGCTTGTTAATAAATTTATCTGCAATAAATAAGGTTGTACGATTTAAAAGGTTACTTAGCTTCTAGCCCCAGATCGTTTAAAAGTTGCTCGGTACGGATTAGAGTTCATAGCCAAGGCATAACTTATTGAAGCGGGATGCGAAGATTGGCGAGTCCGAAAAGGCCCTAACAAGGCATGAGGGCTACATTTTGTTGCTAAAGATCCAAAAGTGATGTGAAGAATCATTTATCGAAAATCAATATGAAGGATCGAGTCACACGACGAAAAGCAAGAACTCCCCAAAAGTCATGGAGAAGTCTATCCGAAAAGACCCTAACAAGGTATGAGGATAAATAGATCCAAGTCCTAAAAGGAGGCGGATCGTTGTATATCAAAGTCCAAAATAAAGATTGGAGAAAAATGAAGAAGTCGTGGTCCAAAGATGAAGAATCTCTCAAAACTTCAAGTGAAGAAATTTCTATTATGAAGAGAAGACCATAATTTCAAGAACGTCTCTCAAAGATTCGAAGAATGAAGTCGCTGCCAAATATCGGTCCGAGAAAGGTCTCAAATCGTGAAGCGAGTTATGCCAAGATATGAACTTTATGAGGTCCCGAGAAGCAGTTTTAAAAGATTTGGTCCTTTAGCTAACTATTGATTAAATCCTACACCTTATTTTCGGCCTAAATAACTATCGAAATAAGTCAAACAATGCATCCTCGTGATCATTAAAGACAAAAATAAAATATAAGAGATACACCTAGGAATAAGGGAGTCTAAGTGAATAATTGGCCCACATGAGTTCGTGGTAGTTTGCTAACTTATAATAACAATGATCTCGTTTTTAAGCTTGGTATGGGGAACGTGAAACTTGAGGATGATAAACGTTCATGGCCGCCAAAACCCAATGTAAGTTTTTAATTTCTTTACTTATTTCTATCTTTTATGTTTAGTATTTAATAAAGGCCAAGGTGGGTTATTTATGATGGAAAATGTAAACCGTGCTTTAAAATTAATGCATTGCATGAGGGCATTGCAATGGTCAAGTGTAGGGGATTTAATAAGTGTGAAAACACTTATCCTTTTACCACTTATTTCCAATAATAACAAGACCAAAACGTGTGATTTATGTCGTAAAAGTCGGAATTATGCGTGGTTTGTGTTTTTATTGTGTTTTAGGACCAAAATATTAAAAAGGAAGAAAACACGGGCTTTCACGGGCTTTTATCGAAGAAAACGGGAAAAGACGAAGTCAAAAGATCAAGAGCGCAGAAAGAACGGAAGTCCAAGGCCTATTCTGAAGATTTATCGAAGAAAAAGTCAAAAGACGGAAGTTTAACGAAGTCGAAGAACTTAAGTCTAATAGAAGAAGAAAATTAAAAGACAAGTTCAAATCCCGAGACGACAAAGACAAAGAATTAAAGTCGAGTCGAGAAAACGTGAAGAAAGCAAGAAAGAAGATGCAACACATGCACTCCTTCCACCTTCCCTATAAATACCCTCCTAATAGTCATTAGGAGGGTGGTTAGATTTTAGTTAATTTTCACTTTTTCATTTTTCTTTCTAGTTTTTAGAGAGAAAAAGTCTTAAACTTTCTCTCACTAAATTTCATCTTTTTCTTAATCTTTCAAGATTAAACACTTTGTATTGCTTATTTTTATTAATCAAGTTCATTTTAAGCTTCTTATCCTTAATCTCATTCTACTTTTCTTTGATTTAAGGTTGATTTTGATGCGATTATCATATGATCCGTGTTGTTCTAATTGATTTCGTGCTTAAAAAGTTAATCTTTTGATCATTTTATAAGTTTTCATTTGATTAAGCTTTAAGACTTTTGTGCTTATTGGCTTATTTTTATGATTAGCTTATTTACTTTATAAAAATATTCCTTAAAAAGTTTATGTTTTTATTGTTTGATCCAAAAAGTTGATTAATTTCGAGTCACGTAAGTTGATTAAAGTGCTTATTTGATTTGGTTTAGTCATTGATTCGGGTTAGTTTTGTGATAAGCTTATTATATAGCTTATTCACTAGCTTATAACCGATTTCCTTCATTTTCGGAAAGGGTATAACTCCCTTTTCCGATTGCTATACATTCCGAGCAGCTTCCCACCCTTTTTCCGATTGATCCAATCGGAAAAGGGTTTTGATTTTCCGATCATACCACAAGTGTTATTCCGATTGGACTGTTTTGAGTATTCCGATAGGTGTGATTTTCTGGACTTTCCGATTGATAGTCAATCTTGTGTATTCCGATTGGGAATTTTCTGTGTATTCCGATTGAGTCTTTCGTCCATATTCCGATTGTTCCCATTTCGTGGATATTCCGATCAGTGTGTTGCATTATATTCCGATCGCATTCTATCCACCCATATTCCGATCAACTGATCGGAAAACATTCCGATCAGGGCCTCTTTTGGCTTGTTTTGGTGTACTCCGTTCTTACTTTCTTATAGTACTTTTTGACTAAGTTTTTATTCTTAGAAAGTTTTCCTAGTGTTAATTCTTATTAAGCGTGCTAGTACTTTTCCATTGTTACCTTTTAGTTTTCAATCATTTATTTTTATTCGTCATTTTAAATATTAATCTTTATTCTTCCATTTTACTCAACGACACTTTAATTACTTGTTAATAGTTTAAAACAAACAAACCAAACCATTCTCTTGATTCACCAAAAGGCAATTGAGTCGCACTTAAAACCGGTTTTTAATTCGAAAAGACTTGGGACTACGAATTTTGATACGAGGCTAAAAGCCAAGTATTATGTATACATATGATGATTTTATATATATGATGATCAAGTGGGTTTATACATTCTCATTTACTCATTTTAGTGTTATGTATTGGTAACTTTTATACTAGTTTACTAATTTTACCTATTTACATGTTTTATGTCCAATAAGCCTATTATAAGTCCATTACCTTATATCAATCCATTTTATACTTGTATTATCAGTATTTATACTTTACATGTTGGGCCCAAATGGGTTAAGCCCAATAAGTAATTTTTATAAGTGTTTAACTTATTTAGTTAAATTATTAGTCCAATATGCTAACTTAGCTCGTTATTGTCCGTATGTCATATAGTTCAGGTTTTATCGGTTTTTACTTGTATTAGGTACTTATATATCAGTATATGACTTTTAAAAACATTACATTAGACGGGTTTGATCGTCTAAGTTTTAATTGGCGAAAAACGCTAATTTTACGGTAATAGCCGAAAAAGTCGTAAAAATCATGTTTATAGTTTTTATAACTTATAAATCTTATTCAACTATCATTTTTATAAAGAGTCCATTTATTTAACCTTATACATATCTATATAAATGAAATTTATAAGTTAGTGGGTTTTCATGTGTATATATTTTATAAATATATAAGTGAGTGCTTATTTTATATAAGTTTTTATTATACAAATCTGATTTTAAATTTCATGTTCACCAAAACAGCCATATCTAGAGTTCTATATGGAGATAGAAGCCCAAATTTTTATAGAATAAACTACATGATATGTGCTCCATTTAGCTCTACTATGGCTACTGTTGAATCTGCCTCTAAGTATTTTATAAAAATCATCCAAAACAGTCTATGCAGATTTGTACTCTAATATTGGTTTGATCATATCTCACTCATCCTAATGATTCCATTGCATGGCCAACTCTCACATATGTACAAGTCACTTACTTACTGTATATTAAATTATCCAAGCCACCTTAACAAGTTATTATCTAGATCTTTACTATTTTATACAGCCTACATATTTAGCCATGATTTTAACATCCTTTCATGTAGCTTTTAATCATTTTAACCAAATTTATCAACACCAAATCCACATATAATATTTTGATCATTATTCATCATCATATAAATATACATAAATGAAGAAAATACAAGATTACATATTCAAAATAACAAGATGATAGGAAGAAATAATCTCTATACCACCAAAGTGATGAAATGATGAGTTTTTTTGATGAACAAGACTTGGTTTTTGGTAACCAATCTTATGAGATATCAATACCACTTCTTTAAATTGCCAAATGAACTTCTTGAGATCTTCATATGCATGAATACCTTCTTGAAAATCAGCCCCTAAACTCCATGGAAACTCCTTTTCACATGTTATAACCACCTCCAATCTTCATGTTTTCAACGGGTTTTCATCATATGTAAATTATACATATGATTTATGGTTGATTTTTTTGATCAATGGTGGTGTTTTGGATGAATGTGGACGTTCATAGAGAGAGAGGGGAGGAAATATTGATAAAGTTTATCTAGTTTTCATGTATGAGAAAGTGGTTAGGAGTTTAGTGGTTTTGGTTAGCTAGTTTTGTAGAAATAGGAGGACAAGTGTCCTTGTGGTTTATGTTAACATGCCACCCATAGTGGGGGTGAGGCAAGTGTAAACTTGTCTCATATCCACTAATTTACGGGTACTCCTTGATTCTAGTTTCCTCGATTTACGTGCCCTCAGGTCGATTTACAAAAAACGTTTTTATAAATTATGAATCTAAGGCACGAAACGATTCTAATAAAAATTATCTCATCAAAAACGGAGTTCAAAAACGTAAATACGTAATCCTATGGTTTCTGGTTTAGTCGTAAAGGACGTTAAATTATGTATGTAAGTCCTAATTTCTTCTCGTAAATTTGTGAGTTTATGAACCAACACAAATTAAAATTCCATCATAATATTCAAGAATAAATTTATTGCCTGAAATGTCGGACTGTCACCAAAAACGGTGTATGTAAACGTAAGCACGTAATGTAGAATCCTCCGGTTTAGATGTAGTCGATGCTACTTCAAGATGTAAATCCAAATTTCTTCCCAAAATAAGTGAGTTCATAATATAACATTAAAATAATGTTTTTAAATAATATTTGAGAATAAAATATCAACCATAAATTGACGGATTGTCACAGCATTTACCCCTAAACAGGCTCTTTGTCCTCAAAGATCATCTTATCTTACTACTCGCTTCTTATAGAGTTAAAGCCATGTGGGTATTTCCTCCACATTCGGTCTTTTCTCACAAGTGTAATTCATTACAATACGCGAGTTTCATCAAACATAACTACGGGAATAAGATCAGGCTAAATGTTGACTTACTTTCTCTATCCATGATGTTCACGGGTTTCTGATGAATGCAACTTTTCGCCGATCTAGACTTTACTAAGAAACAATCAGATTTTCACTTGATAGACATTTTATCAAGTTCGATATACGAAACATAATTCACGCAGCTCTTGAAGTCCTAGGGTAGATCCAGCTTATATGCCTTTCAAACCAATCTTTTTCATCATCTCAATGCTCCCATATAACGGGGACTTACTTCCCATCATCTTTCAGATCATTACTTCATTTTTCCATGGTTAAAACTTTTGGCATAACTTCGCTACCCATCTGGCACTTCAAGATCCACATTTCATATTCACATAACCTCCTGCCCACTACCGGCAGTCAATAATCAGATCCTAATTTCAACAATTATTTCAGGTCTCGCGGGTCGGGTATTTTGTAAGGTTAGGTTCGCCATCATAGGAAACCTTAAACCTAAAAGACATGTCCAACTCACAATGGGTGTATGTCGGGTGTCTTCATCCCAACTCCTGCTTACAGATGCTCTAATATATATCCTCACAAGATTCGATCTCGATCCTAATACGATAATTATCAATGATAATCTCTCCAAAGGAAAACAATTATACGGTTCATTACCAAAGGTCAATCATTCAAACATAGAACAACACTTATAGTATTTTGTATCGTTACTTTACCTCGTCCCTTCGATTGGGGTGGTACACAATACTCTCATCAAGATTCGTTCTCAATGACTTCTGAGCAAATCTCTAGAAATTCGATGCGAAGCGAGGATCTTGATAGAGATGATCGATACAGGCACACCATGTTTACACAACTCCTTTAAATACAAAAGAGTTAGTTTATTCATCAAGAATCTATCATTCACGAGAATGATATTAGCAGATTTGGTCAGTCTGTCGACGATGACCCAAATCAAATCAAATTCAGATGATGACCTTTGCAATAGTTAGACGTTTACTAATGTATGAGGCGATGTCTGCCTTCATAATTTTTCCATTAGTACAACTTCTTCAGATAAAGATACATTTAGTCAGAAATGTCATGAAAAGAATACTTATACTTACGAGATTCCAACATGACTACATCTCAAAATCTCCATATTTAGGCAACCACAAGTGGCCTTTAAAACATTTAACGCCTTTGGCTTCTCAATTCTAATGGTTCATATTAGCCGCGAACCCCTTTTTATTATCTATATTATCCTTCTTACAAGCATTGTTTATTTTTATATTGTTCGGCAATTTATTTTGCACCTTCATTATTAAGGAACATGTCCTAATTGGTTCTTTATCCTTCCTATATAATGTGTCAGTAATTACGTTCACTTTCCTAGATGGAATAAATATCATGACCGTATTTATTCGAAAATTCTTTCTTCACATTTTCTAAGTCTTAGTTCTATCTCAACTATTGTTTTTATCAGTTTTGCTTAGTCCGACGTTTAAAGCGTCGATAATTACTACAAGTAATTAAATAATAAATATTTAATTTTTATGAAAACGCAAAAAGTTTTTAAATTTTCTCAGTTTGTCCAATTATATAAAAATGTTCAAAATAAATTTGAATTTAATTAACACAATTTTTGTTGATTTAACGGAAATAATTAGTAAGATCCGTAAATGTTCGAAAAACCTTCGTTTATTCTTTGGTAAATATTTTCTTAGATGAAAAGCAAAAATTTTCGTTTCAAATTTTAAGTCATGGTTTAACGGTTTCCTCAATCCCTCTTAGGTTTTCTAGCAGTACACACAAACATTTACCCCTAAACAGGAGTTAGTTAAATGTGTTAGGACCATCGGAATAGTTAAATGTAATAGGTAGACTAGGAGGTATGTAGTTCTTCCTGGTCATAGTAGTAGTAGGAGCAAGTCGTGCTCCTGGTCCTAGTTAAAGTCAAACTTTATTATTTATTTATTATTCTGTTAGGATATGCATGAGATATGTTAGGAAAGGATATGCATATCAGTTTTACACGTTTTGTTTAATGATGTATTAGGGTTTCCTTGTAGTATAAAAGGAACCTTAGGCAGAAGGGTTATACACACCTTGATCAAACGTAATTCTAGTCATTATCAATATTAGAAATCCTTAGAAAGGATCAAGTCTTTATAGTTATTCTGTTCTTCTTTATAGTATTTGTATTCTGCACTTATATTGTGTATAGAGTCTCTCTGTGAATAGACTTGTGATTACAAAAGTCGTTCACCGTTCCTGACAGGCTGCAAGATCCACATCTAGTGGACCCAACAAGTGGTATCAGAGCCTGGGAGAGTCTCTGTACAAGAAGAATCAAATTTTCTTATTACTAACATTTTTGTTTAATCATGTCTGCCTCAAGTTCTACCCAAACAGGAGAAGATAGCACTCCTAAAACTCTGCAACCTCAGCAGATCGTTGCCACGGTTTCCAATACAAATGGTAAATTTCCTCTTCTAAAAAAGGACGAGTATGATAGTTGGGCAATGAAGATGGAATGGTGGATCACCAACACTGATCAAGACCTTTGGAAGGTTATTCTGAATGGGAACAGCAGGAAGCTAACTGGAAGAGACAAGAATGGTAATATTACTCTTCTTGACCCTAAAACTCATGAAGAAATCATAGCCATTCAGAAGGAGGTCAAAGCAAAAACTATTTTGCTTCAATCTCTTCCTGATGATCACATGGGTGACTTCTACCATTTGGATGATGCTAGAGAGATCTGGAATGGAATAAAAGCAAGGTTTGGTGGGAATGAGGAGTCAAAGAAAATGCGAAGATCCATGCTGAGAGATGAATTCACAGAATTCAAAATCTCAGAAACTGAAGGTATTCATCAAGGGTATGACAGGTTCCAAAAGATATTGAGCTAGTTGAATCAACTTCGGTCAAAACCTGACGATGGTGATATTAATGCAAGATTTCTTAGAGCCTTACCTTACTCATGGAATCAGGTGGTAATCTCTCTAAAAGCAAAAGGTGGGCTTGACTATCTCAACTTTGATGATTTATTTCATAAGCTCAAAACTTTTGAACCTCATGTGAGAGGATATTCAAGTGATTCTTTTCCCACTCCTGCTAATTCTGCCTTTGTGAGTTCTATGGCATCCATTCCCATGTCTTATGCTAGTAGCCCAAGCAATACTGTGTCTTCTCAACATACTTTTCAGCATACTTTTGCTCCTGATCCTACAGCCAAGTTTGGTAGCATGGTAGAAGTCGTTCTTCATTCTTTTGTTGCTGATGTTGATGCTCAACAGCAACTTGCTTTTGATGACTTCAAACAGGTTGATAAAATTGACCTGGATGAAATGGATCTCAAATGGCAGATGGCCATGCTTACTCTTAGGGTTCACAAATTTGAGAAGAAAGCATGTCGTAAATTTATTTACAACCCACGAGAGCCAGCAAGGTTTGACAGAAGCAAGGTTCGATGCTATAACTGCCAGCAGCAAGGTCACTTTGCAAGGGAATGCCCTAACAAGAATGACCAGGAGAAGAGCAGATATTCAGCTTTTAAGGTTCAGGAGGTAAAGGATGACAAGAAGGCATTGGTATCTGTTGACTCTATGGTCAACTGGAATGATCATCAGACTACTACATTGGAATCGGCTGAGTCCTCTACTGACGTGTTTGCAATGATTGCTGGGAATCTATCTGATGCAGAGGAAGTAGACGAGTTTGCTCTTATGGGCATCTCACCTCAGGTACAACATTGTCCTCTTGGTTGTCATGATAAATATTCAGAATTGTTGTCCCAATATAATGATTTAAATGATCAGAATGATAAGTATTTTTTAGAGGTTCAAGCCTATAAGGCTTCTTTAAACACATTGGAACAACAAAAAAGGTGGCTTCAAGATACTCAACGTGAGTATGAGGATAAAATTAGGATACTGAGCATCGATTTAGAAAACACACCAAATATTCTTAAATATACAGAAAAGGTAAAAGATGACAGTATCAAAGAAAAACAGGAGATGAAAGAAAGATTAGATGCTACAATGTTGAGATTTGAAGAATGGCAAAAGGCACCTAAAAATCTTTCAAAATTAATCAATAGTAGCATGTCTGGTAGGACTAAAAGAGGGTTAGGATTTGATAAATATATTGATTCAGAAGATGTGTTTGATTTATCTTTTTCGAGTGCCTTTGATGCCGACAAAGAGGAAGAGGGAGAACCTAGTTACAATAGGTTTAAACCAGCAGCAGAAATGCATGCTGTCCCTCCACCTCTTACTGGAACTTTCATGCCCACTTCGAGGCATAATGACTTGGATGGATCACAGATGCATGAGTCCCCAAAAAGTTCTACTAATTCTAATGACTTTCTCTCGTGTACTTTCAGTGACAAAGCCAGTGACTCTGCATCAAGTGGTTCAAGTGAAGAGTCGAGACCTACAAGTTCCAAGTCGAATGATCATGCTGCTAGTGGTGCTAGGAAGTGTGAAGAGAGAGTTACTTTCAATTTAACAGTGTCTAGTCCTGGTTTATTGAGTCCTAGGAAGATTGATTCTCCTAGAATTGTGTGTAATAAAGTTAGCAGTATGAAACAATGTAATTCTAATAAAAGGTCGATTAAAACATGTTTTGTTTGTGGAAGTGCATTTCATTTTATTAAAGATTGTGATTTTTATGACAAACATTCTTCTGTTCATAAAGCATTTCCTGCTCCTGGTCCACCAGGAGTTGGTCCATATTCTTCTAGAAGACTCAATCCAAGTGCTCAATCGTTTTCTTCTTCTAGAAGGACTTCTCCATTAGCTTCTGATCATTGGAGAAACATTGGATTAACATCAAATAGAACTACCAGTAACTATTTTCAGAATTTTAATCCAATTTATCCACATAATTTTGACCACATGTATTTTGGTTTGGGAAATTTGGGAACTGCTGTTAAGCCCTCAACAGGCTGTTCTTGGTCAAACAATAATACCAATATGATGCATAGGCAACCAAAGAACAACGGTGGATCTCATCAATCTTCTTGGCTCTCTACTAAAGATCCACAAGGCAGGCTCAAACCTGAAAAGGTTTGGGTCCCCTTAAGACACTAACTTTTGCATCTTTATTATCTTGTTGTTGTAGGTTACTCCATACCAAGATCCTACTCTAGGAATTGTTGATAGTGGATGCTCTAGGAGTATGACAGGAAATAAAAGTCTTCTATCTAACTTTGTACCATTTCAAGGCGGCAAGGTCTATTTTGGTGGAGGTGAAGGCAGGATCACTGGCAAAGGAACAATTCAGACGCCCAATCTTAATTTTGAGCAGGTCTACTATGTGGAAGCACTTCAACACTTCAACTTGATATCTGTCTCTCAGATTTGTGACAAGAAGCAGTTTATTCTCTTTAAGGATACTGATGCACTTCTGCTGTCCAAAGACTTTAAACTTCCGGATGACTCACAGGTTCTGCTCAGGATCCCTAGAAGACAAAATCTCTATATCATCAAGCTGAATGAAGTCAACCCTACTGGTCAACTAGCATGTTTGGTTGCTAAAGCCTTAGAAGATGAAGCCACTCAATGGCACAGAAGGATGGGGCGTGTGAACTTCAAGACCATTCACAAACTAGCAAATATGAACCTGGTCTCTGGTTTACCTCCCAAGTCATTTAGAAATGATATTAATTGTATTGCTTGCAGCAAAGGCAAATAACATAAAGCATCCTTCAAGGCCATTACTGCTCTCAGCCTTATAACTGAACCATTGCAGCTACTACACATGGATTTATTTGGTCCTACCTGTATTAGGAGCATTGACCACAAACAATTCTGTCTGGTGGTAACTGATGGATATAGCAGGTTTACGTGGGTTTTCTTCATGGCTGCCAAGAGTGACACCTACTCAATTCTTAAAGATTTTATTACCCTTATAGTGAACCAGTTGTCCAAGAAGGTTAAAGGTATTTGTTGTGATAATGGAACCGAGTTAAAAAATAAAGACCTCATAGCACTTTGTAATTCTAAAGGCATCAAAAGAGATTATAGTGCATCAAGAACTCCTCAACATAATGCCGTGGCAGAAAGAAAGAAAAGGACTCTAATAGAAGCAGCAAGAACAATGCTTGCCGATTCCAAGCTTCCAACCATGTTCTGGACAGAAGCTGTTAATACTGCAAGTTATGTTTTGAATAGAGTTTCTATTACAAATCCTCACAAGAAGACTCCTTATGAGCTCCTAACAGCCAAAGTTCCAAATATTGCTCATTTGAAGCCTTTTGGGTGTCCTGTCACCATTCTGAATACTAGTGACTATTTGGGGAAGTTTGATGGCAAGGCAGATGAAGGATACATTGTGGGATATTCAGCTCACTCTCGGTCTTATCGTGTCTATAATCTCCAAGCCAAGCGAGTAATTGAAACTATAAATCTCAGGTATTTTGAAGAGAAGTCAAACATCCAAGGCAAGGGTCCTGAATGGTATTTTGATCCTGATTATCTTAGTGATTCATTAGGATATTTTCGTTTCAAAACTAACCATGATGCAGGTCCACAAGTGTTTGCAACTTCTAGGACAGGTGCTCACTCTAGTCTTTCTGACTCAGATGGCGAGGATGATATTTTTGTTGTTCCATCCTACTCCACCACAGTCTCTCCTACTCATCCTAGTAATGCAACTCCATTGGATGTATTGGATTCACAAGTAGCTCTTGACACTCTACTCAAACAACAACAAGAAGCTACTACAACAGCTGCTCAAGGTGGCTTTGAGTTTCCCTTGAATACGCCTACTGGCAAAGCTGCTCCTAGTACTCCAACTACTACTCCTAGTGCTAGTTTAACACCTACTGGTAGTCCGGCTAGTGAGTCTGCTTCCCATACTCGATTCTCCAGTCCTTCTGATCTGGGGAACCATTAAAAGAACTCTTCTACCAAGCTGGATGATATTCATAAACAACCAATAGATGGCATTTTCAACGCTGCTTCATATGATGATGACTTTGTTGGGGATCTTAATAACTTGGCACCAGAAGTGGAGGTAGCTTCCAATCAAGTGTTGCAATCACACAAAGATCACCCTACTACTCAAATCATTAGAGATCCTGGTTCTACTGTCAAGACACGCAGAATGCATAAGAAGGCCTCGTCTGATCATCATGCTCTTGTGAGCTATATTGAAGATCAAAAGCGTAATAATCATACGAACTTTCAACACTATTTGTTTGCTTATTTTCTTTCACAGGTGGAACCTAGATCAGTCACTCATGCTCTTGAGGATCAAAGTTGGGTGGAGGCTATGCAGGAGGAAATGCAGCAATTCTTGTTTCAGAATGTTTGGATTCTAGTTGACTTACCAGATGGAAAGACAGCAATCAATACCAAATGGATTCTCAAGAACAGGAAAGATGCACGGGGAATTATAGTCAGGAATAAAGCAAGGCTTGTCGCACAGGGCCACACTCAAATTGAGGGCATTGACTACACTGAAGTTTTTGCTCCGGTTGCTAGGATTGAGGCTATTCGTCTGTTTTTGGCTTTTGCTTCTTATGTGGGCTTTACAGTTTTTCAGATGGATGTCAAGAGTGCATTTCTCTATGGCAAGATTGATGAGGAAGTTTATGTCACTCAACCTAAGGGCTTTGTAGATCCACTTCATCCCAAGAAAGTTTACAAGGTGGTCAAGGCTCTTTATGGACTACATCAGGCTCCTAGAGCTTGGTATGAGCATCTCTCAACTTTCTTGTTAAAGAATGGCTATAGAAGAGGTACAATTGATAAAACACTATTTCTTAAGAGGAACACCAAGGACATTATCCTTGTTCAGGTTTATGTGGACGATATTATCTTTGGTTCTACTAAGAAGGAATGGTGTGATGAGTTTGAACAACTGATGAAAGGCGAATTTCAGATGAGTTCTATGGGAGAGCTTTCCTTCTTCCTTGGTCTTCAAGTCAAGCAACAGTCGGATGGGATCTTCATAAGTCAAGATAAATATGTTCATGAGATCCTTCAGAAGTTTGACATGGATCCTCTTAGACCAGCAACAACACCTTATGAAGTTGCTAAAGTCAAACTCAAGAATGAGCCAGATCCTCTGATAAATGTTCACATGTACAGGTCTATGATTGGCTCACTCATGTATTTGACTGATCACGTCCGGATATCATGTTTGCAGTAAGTGCTTGTTCTAGACATCAAGTGGATCCAACGGTTTCTAACTTGAATGCAGTCAAGAAGATTTTCAAGTACATCAAGGCTCAACCCAAGCTTGGCTTGTGGTATCCTAAAGAATCACCTTTTGTTCTTGAAGCATATAGTGATAGTGACTATGCAGGTGCTAATAATGACATAAAATCTACTACTGGTGGTTGTCAATTTCTGGGTCGCAGACTTATTTCATGGCAATGCAAGAAACAGACGATTGTAGCTACTTCTTCAACAGAAGCTAAATACGTTGCTGCTGCTAGCTGTTGTGGCCAAGTTTTGTGGATCCAAAATCAGATGCTTGATTATGGGTTCAATTTTATGAACACCAAACTTTTCATTGACAACCAAAGCACTATCTGCATTGTGAAGAATCCTGTTTTTCATCAAAGTACAAAGCATATTGAAATTCGGCACCATTTTATACGGGATGCCAATGAGAAGAGGTTGATACAGGTTCTTAAAGTTCATACGGATGATAATGTTGCTGATTTGTTGACAAAAGCCTTTGATGGTCCTCGGTTCAACCACTTGGTGGTTTACATTGGGATGGTCAATCCTTGAGACCTAGGATTGAGGGGAGGCTAAGCCTAAGGGGAGGCTTAGTGTACATATTTATTTGCACAGACTAACATCTTGGTAGATTTTAACAACATATTGAATGGGTTCTGGTGGTGTGTGTTACTCCTGGTGGAGTTTTTTGCTCACTTCTGATGGTTGTCTTCATTCATGACTGGCTTCTAGTCCTTATTGGTTAGCTTCTAGTCGTTCTTGGTTGGCTTCTAGTGGATAAAAATCCTTCTTTGTCAGGTGATGGTTGACTTCTGGTCTTGGTTTGGGACACTGTTCACTTTGTTGACTTCTGTTGACCACATCCTGCTTCTAGTGTTGACCATTGTGCGCTTTGACTTTTAGTCAACGCATGCAAATTCTGTTATATATCCTCTTATTTAACTTTGGTAAATTAGAATTTGCAAATAATGTTAAAAGGGGCAAGTGGTTACTTTGCATTAACTGCCTAATTTAAAAGGGCAACCCCCATTATTAGGGGTCAATGAACAGTTACTCACACCATTATTTATGGTCAATTAACCCCCCCTGACTCATTCATCTCACACATAACACACACATCCGCTCCTACTCTCTCAAACCCTAACAAATCATCTTCCATTCCTACTAATCAACATCCATGGCTGCCCTGGTATACCAACCTGCTCATAATAAGGTCGCTTATTGATACTAGAGTTTTTATATGGGGTTCAGATTAAATTCTCGGAATCTTCTCGAATTGATCACAACTCAAAGTGGAATGATTGTTCTTGGTGACAAATAGGGGGTTTGGTTTTCTATTCTACTAAAAAGGTGAACACGAAGTAACTAGAAGGTAAACTAGAGGCAGTTAATCAATAAAAAGTAAAACTTGAATTAAAATCTAAATAAAACAGTAGCTTGAAAGTACCCTTAAAAATGCTCTATTCGGAATAATGACCATGCTGAATAAATGCTATTCGGAATAACCTTGCCATGCGGAATAATTGACTCTATGCGGAATAAACGACTATTCGGAATACTAGTGCTATGCGGAATAAAAATAAGCTATGCGGAATAAAGATGGTTATGCGGAATATCTTGGCTATGCGGAATAAAAATGAGCTACTCGGAATATCTAGGCTATGCAGAATATCTGGCTATGCGGAATAACAAGTACTATGCGGAATAAAACTCTACTCGGAATAATGGGCTATGAGGAATAATAAGGCCTATTCGGAATATATAAAATATTCCGAATAGAGGAGACTGATCAGTGTTGTTCGGAATACTTTGCTATTCGGAATAAAAGGGAATGAAGAACAGTAAACAGCGAGAAACAGGGGACACGATTTTTAGCCAAACAAACCAAATTTAACCAAAGGATTTGAACCAAACTAAACACATTTCGTTCACTAACCATAAACAACAAATCCCAATCATAAAAACACAAAACCCATTAATTTTAGAAGATCAAAATCAACCAAACAAGAACTTTAAAACTTTGAATAAAAAGAGAAGATGAACAAGATGAATGAAAAGATAAAATTGATGATTAAGGTTAAAACAATCAAAGAAAAAAGATTAAAAGCTTACAAGATGAAGGATTCAGCAAAAATGAAAGATCACCAACACCTTAGTGGTGTCGGCTTGCTACAAAAGAAAAGAAGAAAACTGGAAATAAAAACTAGTTGCAAATTTGTGAGGGTGATTTCCTTTTATAGGCTAAGTGGTTGGTTGGTGAATGGGCTTTCTCCCTTTCTTCTTGTCTTCTCGTCTTTTCAGAAAAGTTGACGTTTTCGATTCTGATTCGGGATTTGTCAACGATTAAATTCAACTCGTCTTTTAATTTCTTCGTTTAATAGACTTGAGTTTCTTCGACATATGTAAATCTTCCATCTTTGGTCCTTTTCTTCGATAAATCTTCAAATAGGCCCATTGACTTCAAATCTTTTGCATCTCTTGGACAATAGACTTCGTCTTGAGTCTTTTTCTTCGATAAAACCCGTGCAATCCCATGTTTTCTTCAATATTCATCCGGTTGACTCTGAAAACACAATAAACACAAAAACCACGCATAATTCCAAACAAATGATATTAAACACGCGTTTTGGTCTTGTTTTAGTAAGAAATAAGTGGTAAAAGGATGGGTGTTTTCACACCTATCAAATCCCCTACACTTAACCATTGCCATGCCCTCATGCAATGCTTAGTGATAAAGCAATTTTACATTTTTCTTAAAATTAATCAACCTTGGCCTTATTAAAATATTACTAAACAAAAATTAAAGTACTAAGAGAAATTAAAACTTTAAAGCAAACAAAAGGATAGAAAACCATTTTCACTTGAAAATAGCTATATAGAAATAACTTGCAAAGAGATCAAGCATTTACATTAGGGCTTTGGTGCTGCGAAGATTTATCACCCTCAAGTTTCACGTTCCCCAAACTAAGCTTAAAAACGAGATCATTGTTATTATAAGTTAGCACATCAAACACTTACACACATGGCTTAATTATATGCTTAAACTCCCTTATTCCTAGGTGTATCTCTTATATTTTATTTTTGTCTTAGAATGATCATGAAGATGCATTTTTGGACTTATTTCGATAGTTTATTAAGGCTGAAAGCAAAGTAGGACGATTTGATCAATAGTTAGCTAAAGGACAAAATCTCTTAAAACTGCTTCTCGGGATATCAAAAAGTTCATATCTTGGCATAACTCGGTTCACGATTTGAGACCTTTCTCGGGCAGATATTTGGCATGTACTTCATACTTCATATCTTCGAGAGACGTTCTTGAGATAATGGTCTTCTCTTCGTTATAGAGTTTCTTCACTTGGAGACTTTTGAGGGGTGCTCCAACTTTGTTGACCACGACTTCATGATTATTTCTTCAATCTCTAATTGGGATTTTGAGATACAACGATCCGCCTCCTTTTCAGACTTGGATCTATTTATCCTCATACCTTGTTAGGGTCTTTTCGGATAGACTTCTCCATGATCTTTATGGGATTTGATTGCTTTTCGTCGTGAGTCTTGATCCTTCATATTGATTTTTGGAATAATGCTTTTCATATCACCTTGGATCTTTAGCAATAAGATTGAATCCGCATGCCTTGTTAGGGCCTTTTCGGACTCGCCAATCTTCGCGCCCCGCTTCATAAGTTATGCCTTGGCTATGAACTCTTATCATTACCGAGCAACTTTTAAACGATCTTGGGCTATAAGATAAGCATGTGGGAAAAGGCTCCCCTACACTTATGACATTGTGCACGTTGGTTAAATCAAGCTAAGGAAGAGACGACTAACGTGATCATTTTCAAATGTGAGTATGAAGATAATTGAATCACGATAGTTGAGAGATAGAACCGGATTTCGGATAACACGGGAGCACGGTTCTTCAAAGGTTCCAAAAGTGCATTCATCCCTATAATCACATCACCACACAAACACAAAGAACCTATAGAAGTCCCCTTACACTTAGGAAGTTAAACGGAAAAGGATAGATACTCGGGCTGCCTCCCGAGGAGCGCTTGTTTTTGATAACCGAGTCACGAGCCTGACTCGACCCAAAATTAGTTCATGGGAAACATGGTGAGGGATGGAATCATCTCATGAGAGATGTCCTCACCAAAGTACAACTTCACTCGTTGGCCATTCACCTTAAAATTAGGTCCATTAGGTTGAGCGAGCTCGAGAGTACCATATGGAAAAATTTGGGCAATGGTGAATGGGCCGGACCAACGAGATTTCAGCTTGCCTGAAAAGATTTTTAACCGAGAGTTAAAGAGTAAAACTTTGTCTCCAACTTGGAACTCTCGGTTTTTAATCTTAGAGTCGTGAATGAGCTTAGTCCTTTCCTTATAGATCAAAGAATTTTCATAAGCCTCATTACGGAGTTCATTCAGCTCATTGAGTTGGATCTTGCGTAGGTCACCAGCTTTGTTGATATCAAAATTAGCCCACTTCAAGGCCCAGTAAGCCTTGTGCTCCAACTCAATGGGTAGGTGGCACGCCTTTCCGTACACGAGACGATATGGTGTACAACCAATCAGAGTCTTGTAAGCGGTACGAAAAGCCCACAAAGCATCATCAAGTTTATCAGCCCATGAGGCACGATGCTCTCCCACGGTTCTTCCAAGAATTCACTTTAATCCTCGGTTGGATATTTCAGCCTGGCCATTAGTTTGTGGGTGATAGGCGGTGGAAAGACGATGATTTACACCATACTTAGCCATGACTCTTGCAAATTGGTCATTGCAAAAATGAGTCCCGCGATCACTAATAATGGCTCGAGGTACACCGAATCTAGCGAATAGCGACTTCAAAAAGTTACAAACCACCCTTGCGTCATTAGTGGGTAAAGCTTTGGCTTCAACCCATTTGGAGACGTAGTCAACGGTTACAAGGATGGATTTGTTTCCTTTAGATGAAGGGAATGGCCCCATAAAGTCGATACCCCAAACATCAAAGATTTCACACTCTTGAATGAAATTCTGAGGCATCTCATCTTTATGTGTGATCTTGCCTTGTTTTTGGCAAGCATCACAACGTTTAACCATCTCGTGAGCGTCACGATAAATGGTGGGCCAATAAAATCCCGAGTCAAACACTTTTTTGGCGGTGTAGTTGGGACCAAAGTGACCACCGGTGGGTCCTTTGTGGCAAGCGTCAAGGATTTATAAAGCTGCCGGTCCATCAACACATCGGCGAATAATCAAATCAGCACATTGTTTGAAAAGATACGGGTCATCCCAAAAGTAAGTCTTAATGTCTTTGAAGAAATTTTTCGTTTGTTGGGATGTTAACCCGTCAACGAGAATTCCACCCGCCAAGTAGTTTGCAATGTCCGCAAACCATGGGGTTTCATCAGAATTCGAGTTGATAGACATTAATGTCTCCAGGGGAAAAGAATCATTGATTTCTTTGTTCGGATGATCCCCTTGGTAAGGATCCTCAAGTCTACTGAGATGATCAGCGGCTAGGTTTTCAGCTCCTTTTTTATCGCGAATTTCGATTTTAAATTCTTAGAGTAACAAAACCCAGCGAAGAAGTCTTGGTTTGGAATCTTGCTTGGTCAACAAGTACTTCAACGCGGAATGATCGGTATACACGATGGTGGTAGAAAGGACAAGATAGGGGCGAAATTTTTCAAAGGCATAGACAACAGCTAAAAGCTCTTTTTCGGTTGTCGTGTAATGCAATTGAGCCCCCGTCATTGTCTTGATAGCGTAATGGATCGGTTGGAAGTGTTTGTTTACTCGTTGGCCCAAAACCGCTCCAATAGCAAAGTCGCTAGCATCGCACATCAACTCGAAAGGCAGCTCCCAATTAGGGGTAACCAAGACGGGTGCCTTAGTAAGCTTATCCTTAAGCAAGTTGAAGGCTTCAATACACTCGTTGGAAAAGATAAAAGGAGTATCTTTTTCCAAGAGGTGGGTCATCAGGCGAGCGATTTTAGAAAAATCTTTGATAAAGCTACGGTAGAAGCCCGCATGACCCAGGAAACTTCTCACACCCTTCACGGTTGAAGGTGGAGGCAACTTAGAAATAACATCGACTTTAGCACGGTCTACTTCAAGACCGTCTTTGGAGATCTTGTGTCCTAGCACGATGCCCTCTTTTACCATGAAATGGCATTTTTCCCAATTAAGAACAAGGCGAGTGTCTTCACACCGCTTAAGCATACGTTCTAAATTGGCAAGGCAAGCAGAGAAAGAATCGCCATAAACCGAGAAATCATCCATGAATACTTCTAGAGTTCTTCAACCATGTCATGGAAGATAACCATCATACACCTTTGGAACGTCCCAGGAGCATTACATAAACCAAAAGGCATGCGTTTGTAAGCAAATGTTCCATAGGGACAAGTGAATGTGGTCTTCTCTTGATCTTTGGGATCGATGGGAATTTGAAAATACCCGGAGAACCGTCTAAGAAGCAGTAATAGTCATTACCAGCTAGACGCTCGAGCATTTGATCCATGAAAGGAAGAGGAAAGTGATCTTTTCTCGTGGCATCATTGAGCTTGCGATAGTCAATACAAACTCTCCATCCAGTAACGAGACGAGTGGGAATCAACTCGTTGTGTTCATTGGGAACAACGGTTATTCCGCCCTTCTTGGGCACATAATGGACGGGACTTACCCAAGGCGAATCCGAGATAGGGTAAATCAAGCCGGCATCGAGAAGTTTGATAACCTCTTGTTTGATGACGTCATGAATGCGAGGATTAACCCTTCTTTGGCTCTGGATTGCGGGTTTAAAGTCATCTTCCATGAGAATCTTGTGAGTAAAAAAGTTTGGATCAATTCCGCGGATATCGGAGATTTTCCAAGTAATTGCCTTCTTATGATACGGCGATGAGGCGAGTTTTCTCTTCTTCTTTCAATTCCTTCGTGATGATGACGGGCGACTTCTTGTTTTCTTCAAGGAACACGTACTCGAGATGGGGCGGCAACTCCTTAAGTTCTAAATCCGGAGGATTTTCGATGGGAGGCGTATTCAAAGTCGGAGCATCGATAACAATAACCGTGGGAGATGGTGGAGAAATATTGTCTTCTTTGAGAAGGTTTTCAATGAGGCGAAGATCTTCATCCCAATCGGTGGGAGAATCGTCATGTTCTAAGTTCACATCTCCCATGGTGGCTTCCAAATCTTTCCAAAGGAAATCACTTTCTCCAAATAGAGATAGTGATGAATCAATAGAGGAAACCGTCTCAACATTGGGAAGAGAGGTAGGAATACTTTTACAAGCATCTTTGAAGTGTTCTTCACAAGCCTCATCAATAACGTACATACAATTAACACTCTCGTATGAATAAGGCTGTTTAGAAAGCTTTCCCATGTTGAAGACGATTTTATCGTCACCCACTCTCATGATAAGCTCACTCGCTTCAACATCAATGAGAGTGCGACCGGTCCTCAAGAATGGACGACCAACAATTAATGGCACACGAGGGTCCATATCGTAGTCAACAACAACGAAATCGGCAGGAAAAGTGAATTTGTCGACTCCTACAAAGACGTCTTCGGCTATCCCCACTGGATAAGCAACCGTACGGTTAGCCAATTCCAAAGTCATTTTGGTGGGGACTAGCTCAGGGAGAGATAATTGCTTCCAAACACTTAAAGGCATTAAGTTAATACTGGCACCTAGATCGGCTAGGGCCATGCAATTCTCTACTCCCGGGAAGTTGCAAGGGATTAAGAAGCGACCCGTATCACCAAGCTTGGTTGGTAATTTCTTTAAGAGCACTGCAGAGAAATTCTCATTAAGTTGGGTGTTAGCAATATCAAGAAGCTTCTCCTTGTCGCTAAGAAGATCTTTGAACATTTTCGCATATTTGGGCATGTGAGCGAGAGCCTCAGCGAAGGAGATGTTAAAATTCAGTTGTTTAAACATTTTGAGAAAGTTCGAAACCTGAATATCATCCTTGCTTTTGAGCTTCTCTTTCCTCAACCTTGATGGATAAGGTATGTCAGAAGAAGAGGAAGGCTTTGGGAGAATAGGATCACTCACATCCTTGGGTGGTGGAGGGGTAGAAATAAGAGGTGGGGAAACTCGGGAAGTAGGAGGATAAGGAATAGGAGCAGGTGACTCGTTCTCCTTAGTCACAATCACCGGTGGAGGTATAGGAAGCTCGGGTTCCTTGGTACCTTTGCCACTGCGAGTGGTGATTGCTTTCATCTCCCCTCTTGGATTCGCAACGGTGTTACTCGGAAGAGTACCCGAAGAAGAGGATTGATTACCTTGGAAGAAACCAGCCATCATGTTCCGTAAGTCAGTCGTTTGACTTGCCAAAGTGTTTCTCATATCAGCTCTCGGATCGTTTCCTTGTTTTACCATGTCTGCTTTCAAGTTAAGCACTTCCCGCTGGAGATTTTCCACAATCACATCATTGGTCCTCATGTAGGTTTCAACATCTTGGTGTAATGCGGTGGGTTGGTTACGAGGGGGAGCATGGTAAGCGGGTGGTTGATAAGCAGGTTGTTGGTAAACTTGGTTGTTTCTTTGAGGTGGATATGGTTGTTTGTGAGGTGGTAGGTATGGTGCACGAGGTTGTTGTTGTTCTTGAGGAGGGCGATTAAGGTTTTGTTGTTGGTTTGGGTTGTTAGGAGGAAAACCGGGTGGGGAAAGAAAGTTGTTAGAGCGGTAGCTAAGCAAGTTGCGGTCACCTTGAGGACGAGCTTGATAAGCGGCCGGAGGATAGGTACCGTATGCTGCATTCACATTCTCAGAAGGGTAGTCTTGGGTGGCGGTACAAGTGGTGTAAGAGTGAGGACCCCCGCATATTTCACATGGTTGGCTAACATCATTGACTTGAGCGTTTTTAGCATTGATGCTGTTGGTGTTGTTGGCGGTTTGGGTAGCAAGCGATTCAAGAAGCGCAGTGATTTTGTCAAGTCGCTTGTCGTTGTCACTAGTACTAGCACTAGCGGCATTGGTTCGAACGCTCTTGGTTTGCACACGAGATTTATTCTCAATTATATCCCATGCAGCATTGGAAGTCTTAACCAAAATATTACCCCCCGAGGCACTATTTAGTGAATCTTGGTCATTCATGCTTAAACCATTGTAAAAAGTATTAATTTGGTGCACTTTGGTAAAACCATGTTGTGGGCACTTTCTTAAAAGATCTTTAAAACGGTCCCAAGATTCACTAAAAGACTCATCGTACTTTTGTTCAAAATTGATAATTTAGTTCCGCAAAGCGGTAGTACGAGAGGTGGGAAAAAGTAGTTGATAAACTTGGTCTCCAAATCCGTCCACGTAAGAATACTTTGTGGCGGTTCCTTAGCAAGCCAATGTCGGGCTTGTCCCTCTAAAGAAAAGGGAAAAAGTTGTAAACGGATTACCTCTTGTGGAACACCATTGAATTTGACCGTATTCGTGAGTTGCAGGAATCTCTTGATGTGGTCATGTGGATCATCAATGGTACGCCCCAAGAATGGTTGAGCAGAGACCATCTGAATAAAGCCGGATTTGAGCTCAAAGTTATTGGCTGCAATCGCGGGTATGACAATTGGATCATTGTTGCCCTCCACATGTGCTTGCAAAATTTCAATCATCGGGCGATTGTCCGGTAGAGGTTCATTGTTGTTGTTGTTGTTATTATTGTTGTTGAGAGGTGGATTGTTATTGTTGTTGTTTTGAGGTGGATTGTTGTTGTTGTTTTGTACACCGGCCATGTTTAAGTCTTCGAGAGGCTCGGGCTCTTGATAAGACGTCGATCGTGTACGCATGCACCTGCAAAAGAACTAACAAAGCAAGCAAGAAATATTTTTGGTTTTTATTGTTTTTTAATTTTTTTGTATTTTTGAAAATTTTATATTTTTTAGGATTTTTTGAAATTTTTTGTGAAAAGTAACGTTCACGGCGAACGGATCCCAAAATCCAAGTTCTCACAAAAAAACTGGTAATCTTAACGAGAAGAGCCGGCAGCGGCGCCATTTGATACTAGAGTTTTTATATGGGTTTCAGATTAAATTCTCGGAATCTTCTCGAATTGATCACAGCTCAAAGTGGAATGATTGTTCTTGGTGACAAATAGGGGGTTTGGTTTTCTTATCTACTAAAAAGGTGAAAGCACGAAGTAACTAGAAGGTAAACTAGAGGCAGTTAATCAATAAAAAGTAAAACTTGAATTAAAATCTAAATAAAACAGTAGCTTGAAAATACCCTTAAAAATCTCTATTCGGAATAATGACCATGCTGAATAAATGCTATCCGGAATAACCTTGCCATGCGGAATAATTGACTCTATGCGGAATAAACGGCTATTCGGAATACTAGTACTATGCGGAATAAAAATAAGCTATGCGGAATAAAGATGGTTATGCGGAATATCTTGGCTATGCGGAATAAAAATGAGCTACTCGGAATATCTAGGCTATGCAGAATATCAGGCTATGCGGAATAACAAGTACTATGCGGAATAAAACTCTACTCGGAAAAATGGGCTATGAGGAATAATTAGGCCTATTCGGAATATATAAAATATTCCGAATAGAGGAGACTGATTAGTGCTGTTCGGAATACTTTGCTATTCGGAATAAAAGGGAATGAAGAACAGTAAACAGAGAGAAACAGGGGACACGATTTTTAGCCAAACAAACCAAATTTAACCAAAGGATTTGAACCAAACTAAACACAATTCGTTCACTAACCATAAACAACAAATCCCAATCATAAAAACACAAAACCCATTAACTTTAGAAGATCAAAATCAACCAAACAAGAACTTTAAAACTTTGAATAAACAGAGAAGATTAACAAGATGAATGAAAAGATTAAATTGATGATTAAGGTTAAAATAATCAAAGAAAAAAGATTAAAAGCTTACAAGATGAAGGATTCAGCAAAAATGAAAGATCACCAACACCTTAGTGGTGTTGGCTTGCTACGAAAGAAAAGAAGAAAACTGGAAATAAAAACTAGTTGCAAATTTGTGAGGGTGATTTCCTTTTATAGGCTATGTGGTTGGTTGGTGAGTGGGCTTTCTCCCTTTTTCTTGTCTTCTCGTCTTTTCAGAAAAGTTGACGTTTTCGATTCTGATTCGGGATTTGTCGACGATTAAATTCAACTCGTCTTTTAATTTCTTCGTTTAATAGACTTGAGTTTCTTCGACATATGTAAATCTTCCATCTTTGGTCCTTTTCTTCGATAAATCTTCAAATAGGCCCATTGACTTCAAATCTTTTGCATCTCTTGGACAATAGACTTCGTCTTGAGTATTTTTCTTCGATAAAACCCGTGCAATCCCATGTTTTCTTCAATATTCATCCGGTTGACTCTGAAAACACAGTAAACACAAAAACCACGCATAATTCCAAACAAATGATATTAAATACGCGTTTTGGTCTTGTTTTAGTAAGAAATAAGTGGTAAAAGGATGGGTGTTTTCACACCTATCACTTCTCTAGGAGATGGTCCACACCGTGATGATTTCATTGACATTCTGGAATTCATTGAGGCTTCTAACCTCAGGTATGCTTTTACTGTGTGCCCCATTGTTTATGATAGTGTCATTCGTCAGTTTTGTGCTTCTGCTCGTCTTGTGGCTCTGGTTGGTCGTCCACGTGAACTCCATGCTACCATATATGGACGTTCATACGTGGTTACTAAAGCTTCTATTCGTAGTTCCCTTCATCATTAAGATGAAGGTGGTGTTGTTTCCATCCCCAATGCGGAGGTTTTAGAAGGGATGGCTGCTATTGGGTATAATCATGGGGGGAAGTTTAACTTCCAAAAGAATCGGGTTTCCCCCCTATGGAAACTTCTATTGCACTTTTTGATTCATTGTTTAAGCCCCAAGTCTGGGAGTTGGGATGCTTTTCCTACTCATTTGGCTACTAGTCTAATCTGCATAGCACAGGGTAGGGTATTTAATTTCTCTTGTTATTTGTTTGATGGGATGGTTAGCAATCTGTCTAGTGCTGGTTCTAGGAAGAAATTTCTGATGTATCCTAGGTTTTTACAACAGATACTTGTTTGTCTACCTCGTGATAGGGCGGAGCATGAGCCTTCTAAGCTTACTGCTAAAGTATACTATAACATGGCTCATGGGTTTAGCGGGGAGTGGAGGCCCCTTACTGATGCCATGTTGGGCCTTGCTCAGGGTCCTCCTGATGTTGTTCCTCCGGTTGAACAAGCCGAGGAGGAACCTCAATAAGGTGATGACCCAATGGAGGAGGAGCATCCTGCTGGCGGTGCTTCTAATGTGGTTGTGGAAGAGCCGGTTGAGGAGGTGGTGGTTGAAAGGCTATCCACTTCCAAGGCTGCTCCTTCTTCATTGCCACATTCGTCTCCATTTGTGGATACTCCCCTCCTAGTCCTGTTCCACACTCTTCTACTAAGCCTTCTGGTGCTAGTGCTCATGATGCTGACCCATTTATTGCTTCTGGTTCCAATGACGCCTTCCCTGACCCAAGTCCTCTTGGTGGGAAAGCAGAGGAGCCTATTAAACTTACTTCTTTACTTGATCTCATGCACAGGTACCATGACCGGATTCTTTCCTCGGAAGCAGATTTGAATCAACACCGTAAGCTTACCCAGGAATTTGTTTTTCCCATGGCTGACCGGATTAAAGCCTTGGAGACACAACAGAGGCGAAGGAAGAAGCATGTGGTTCACTCTGATTCTGATGAGGAGGTTGGGGATCGTGTTGAGGATGGTTTGACTTTGTTGGCGAAGGCTGCCTTTGCTGATAAGTTGTATGATGATCTGCCGATTCCTCCTACTTCCTCCAGCATTCCTTCTCCTGCTGCTGTCCCCATACCAAAGGAAGATGTTGCCGGTCCTACTGCTGGTTCCACTGCTGGTCCATCTCATGATCCAAAGGGGAAGGCTCCAATGACTGATGCTCCCTCACCCCCTCGCAAGCGTACACGCAGACAACTTGAGGAGGATAGGTTGGGTGAGGAGGCTGCTCAACGGATGCAAGAATAAATTGATCAAGCTGCTCGGGCTGAGGAGGAAGCGCTTCAGCAGCAGAGACGTGAACAGGTGCAGCATGATGTTATGCATTGGAATGATAGCGATTGGATGCGGGTGTTGACTATTCTTACCACGGATTATTCCCAGTTCACTGATCTTTTGGGTTCTGATGTGAATGAGCATAACTGTATTCCTCGAGAAATGGTGTTAATGCGCAAGCAGTAGTTGGCGCTTGCTGCACAACTTCGTGAGAAGCGTAAGAACAGGCCTTTGTCGAAAGCTAAGGAGCGAAAGCAGATGCAACGGTATGTGAAGTATCAGTCGGCTGCCTATTTCACTACTGGTTGGACGTGGGAACGGGTTCGGGCATTGTCTTTTGATGAGCTTAAGGCGCTCTGTGAACGAATGATCAAGCATCAAAGCACCCCAATTCCGGAGCATTTCATTTATCGTCCTCCTCCACGTGTGGTGCCTACTTCTCAACCTGCGGTTGCTACTGGTTCTACATCTGATGATACTCTTGGTTCTGCTGCTATTCCATCGGTTGTTGATGCTTCTACAGTTGGTACCACCCCTACTCCTTCGGTTGCTCCTCCTGTTTCTTTTCTAGGTCCTACTACCACCACCACCTATGCTACCACTACCACCACCACTGCTACACCTGCTATGGCATCACCATCACCACCCGTGCCTGGTCCTCAACCTATTCCTTCTTCTGGTGCAGCTCCTGTTGATCCTTTGGATGGGCAAACTATTGATTCTACTTCTACTGATCCCACTCCTGCTGCTCAGGTAAAGGTAAAGGTTGAACCCTCGCCTAGTAATCCCACTCCTCGCCGTTACATTCACAAGCAATTGGCTAGACGTGCTAGACGCGACAAGTCTGTTCCCTGTGAGAAGCGTGCTCCCGAAAATCTTTTTGATGCAGCTTCCGATAGTGACTCTGACTTGCCATTGGGTAATGGATCTATTACAGGTTGGACGGTTACGCCTTCCACGACTCTACGTGGTACTGTCTCTCATCGGATTACTCTTAGCGATGGTTCTGTTCGGTTTGCTTCGGGATTGCAAGGTATTTTATCCTGGGCGGATCGTAAAGATCTTATGGCTTTATATGGGTTTGTGGATGCTGGTATGCCTGTTCATCCTAATGATGTGCCCTCCTGGCCTGGTCTGCGAGTATGGGCTGATTTGAAGATGATGCTTGATGCCCCTCCCCATGCTCCTGTTTCTAGTGTCTGGAAGGATCAGCCACAATGTGTTATTCAGCGATGGAAGATATATGCTGGCTGTGGTGTAAATGTGTTAGAGTTGGAGTCTGGTCTTATGGTGTTCATGCTCACAGATTTGGATTATCCGTTGACGATTGCTTCGATGGAGGCCATGCTTGCTTGTCACTTGCAGATTTCTAATGCCCCTTCCGGGAATGAGTCTTCTATGGCAACTACACTGGTGGAAGGGATCCAAGCTCGTTTGCAAGCTGATAAGGTGGCTGCTTCTGGTATGTGAGATGGTTGGTTTGTAAGTTTTTATGTTTATTATTTTTTGATTATCTGTTCATACTACAATTCTTTTCACCAATATGTAAAGTGATTGGTGACTTTCATTCATTATAGTTAAAAAAAAAATACTTTTTATATAACTTCTGCTTATACTTTAAACAAATCATAGATTTTACACTTGTGAATACCATACCATCTACTGATTCAAACTTTGGGTTCCTGTTGTTGATTCATACTTGTGCTGGTTACTGGTTTCATCTAGTGTTGGACTTGGTCCTCACAACAAATGGTCCTCAACTCACCATGTCTAACCAACAAGAAAGAGTTGATTCACCTTGAGGGTACGGCTCTTGGTGTGAATCTCAAATCCGTTGATGGTTGCCAGGTTACCCAAAACTGGATGGTTTTCACTTGCCATGGTCCTAGACTGAAAAGTGGCTATTCCAAGGGGGTACGGCTCTTGGTAAAGATTTTATCAAATCCGTTGATAGCTGTAATAGCTTGCTTAAAGCTATAGGGTTTTCAACTCACCGATGCTTCATTGCTAAGAGTTGGCGAGTCCAGAGGGGTACGGCTTCTGGTAAAGACATCTCAAATCCGTTGAAGGCTGTGATGGTTTGCCTAAAATCATCAGGGTACCCCCACTCACCATTGATTCACGTTTTAAGAGTTAGGCTGGGTTCTGCTCTCCCAGGGTGATGCTTATTCCACCAGAAAGACTGGCTAGCCCAAAGCGAGCAGCTACTTGGTAAAGGCTCATCAAATCTGCTCATGTTGCTGTAAAGATTCAACACGATGCTGCTTTGTTTCAAGCTTTGGAAAAGCTTCTAGTGTTCCATGTTGCGGTGGTTCTTATGTTTCTTATCTTGCTGATGCTGCTGTTTCTTTTGCTGTTTCAATCCTCAGGCTTTATTGAACGTTTTACCAGGAAACTTGAACTCAACAGGTCAAATTCAAGTTTAGGGGAGGATTGTTAGGACCATCGGAATAGTTAAATGTAATAGGTAGACTAGGAGGTATGTAGTTCCTCCTGGTCCTAGTAGTAGTAGGAGCAAGTCGTGCTCCTGGTCCTAGTTAAAGTCAAACTTTATTATTTATTTATTATTCTGTTAGGATATGCATGAGATACGTTAGGAAAGGATATGCATATCAGTTTTACACGTTTTGTTTAATGATGTATTAGGGTTTCCTTGTAGTATAAAAGGAACCTTAGGTAGAAGGGTTGTAACACCCCAAAATTTATACAATTCAATACAGCGGAAGACTCGTTGGTGTTACGGGATAGCACAATACTCACATCATAGACAACGCTTGAAAATCGCGTCGTTTAATAATATAGCATTTCCATTCATAAATATCAAATTTACATAGGTCCCAAGTCATATTATTTCATACAATTTTACAAAGCATTTGAATGGAAATTTGTTTAATTAAGTGCGGGCCATGAATTCTTGTTGTCTTCCCGAGAATCACCTTCAAGTACCTGAGATAAAACATGTTAAAAGAAAAGGGTCAGCGATAACGCCGAGTGAATTCATAGAGTTTAATAAAACCATTAATATATCATCGGTACATAATTATTACCGAAAATCATTTTGTACAAATCTTTATAATAGGCCATAAAATAGCCAAAGTCATTTTATTCAAATCCTTATCAAAAATCATAATATAGGCTTTCGCCTTCAAAACCATTATACGAACCAATGTCGTAAAAATATCATACAATACGTTTTATAACGTCGTGTAAAGTTAATTAAAAACCGTGATATGAATATGGTTATGTAAAACCAAATCACGAACATAAAATCAATAATAAGACCCCGTATTGCTAGTCAGGCAATTCATTGTAATTCAGTGCGTATAGCAGTATTTCGTTATTTTTGGATTATTATAAGCCGCATGACATTGTTACCTTAATACAACAAACAACGGGTAGCTAACCCGAAACTCAATTTGCCCATCTAAATTAGCGTGTCGTCACAATAATCACGCTTGTGTTAATCTTCTCATACATAAATTCGCTTACCAATCAATGTGGCACGACGGGGATCAACCGTCAAGGCGCGAACTGGGGTGATCGTCCCTAAATAGTACTATTATATGCATAAGCGTCTACCAAATCCCGGTAGTTCACAATTCATGCTAATGGGACTTTTAGTGACATAACCTAACTTTAATAATCCATTTCATTTCATCTATCGGGTCATTTAATCATTCATCGGGTCATACAATCATTCGGGTCCAAATCAATAAACAGACAATCGGAACAACTAGTGTCTTATTTTATAAAAACTAACATGTTATCTCCCTCGCGGGTTTATAAAACATTTCATAAAAACATTTAAGAGAGTGCGAGGCTATGAACTCATGTTGATGTGGGAAGGCGGGTTATCGGCAATTCGGATGTACGGTACGTGCTTCAATCACGGAAACCTAGACAAATAATACTCGTCTTAGACTTTTGTCCAATGACTTTATAAAAATAACAATTATGTATACATATGATGATTTCATATATATGATGATCAAGTGGGTTTATACATTCTTATTTACTCATTTTAGTGTTATGTATTGGTAACTTTTATACTAGTTTACTAGTTTTACTTATTTACATGGGTTAGGCCCAATAAGCCTATTATAAGTTCTTTAACTTGTATTAATCCATTTTATACTTGTATTATCAGTATTTATACTTTACATGTTGGGCACAAATGGGTTAAGCCCAAATAAGTAGTTTTTATAAGTGTTTAACTTATTTAGTTAAATTATTAGTCCAAATATGCTAACTTAGCTCGTTAATGTCCGTATGTCATATAGTTCGGGTTTTATCGGTTTTTACTTGTATTAGGTACTTATATATCAGTATATGACTTTTAAAAACTTTACATTAGACGGGTTTGATCGTCTAAGTTTTAATTGGCGAAAAACATTAATTTTACGCTAATAGCCGAAAAAGTCGTAAAAATCATGTTTATAGTTTTTATAACTTATAAATCTTATTCAACTACCATTTTTGTAAAGTGTCCATTTATTTAACCTTATACATATTTATATAAATGAAATTTACAAGTTAGTGGGTTTTAATTCATATTTTATACTATATTAGTTTGAGTGCTTATATAATACTATTAAACATTAATTCTTCAAAATCTGATTTTTAGTTTCATCTTCACCATTTTTATCATATCTTGAGTTATATAAGGAGATAGAAGCTCGTTTTTGGATAGCATAAACTCATATTATGTGCTACAAATAAGTTAGTAATAGCTACTGCTCATTCCATGTTTAACTATCATTAACAGTCCCTACAAAACAGACTATTCAGATTGGTACACTCATCTTGTTTTGATCGTATCTCACTCATTTTGATGATTGCATTGCATGGCCAACTCTCACATGTGTACAATACTCATAGCTTACTGAATATTAATTTATCCAAGCCATTTTATCTGTTTATCATAAGAGTATTTAGTTTTATACAGCCTCCTAATTTAGCCATGATTTAACCATTTTTACATGTGGTTTTTCCATCTTTTTACCCATGTTTATCAAATATATCAACACCAAATCCCCACATAATAGTTTTAATCATCATTCATCATCATATACATATACATAAGTAAAAGAAAATACAAGATTACATAATCAAAATAACAAGAGGATAGGAAGAACAATCTCTATACCACCAATAGTGATGAAAAGGTGAGGTTGATGATGAACAAGACTTGGTTTTGGGTAACCAATCTTATGAGATATCAATACCACTTCTAGGATTACCAGATACTTGTAGACTCCTCCAAAAATCAGACCTTGTTCTTAATGAAAACTCCTTGAGAAATCAGCCCCAAACTCCCTTGAAAACTCCTTTTTACATGTTAAGATCACCTCCAATCTTCATCTTTTTAAGTAACTATCAACATATGTTGATTATAGCTTGAGTTCATGGTTAAATTTTTGATGAATGGGGTGATTGAGGGAGCATATGGGACGAATTTTTAGAGAGAGATGAAGGAGAGAATGAGTGGTATTGCATGTAAGAGTTTTGTGAGAAATAGTTTTGTTGTTGGATGGTTTTAGGAGTATATACAAGTGTCTTGTGCTTCCTAGTGAAGCTTTGACACATATGGGGTGAGGTGGAGCTCCCTTGGCCTTCCCATTTGAGTGGGGTGGGACAAAACTTGTTTTGTATCATCCCACTAATTTACGGGTATTCCTCAATTCTAGTTTCCTCGATTTGCGTGCCCTCAGGTCGTTTTACGAAAAACGTTTTTATAAATTATGAATCAACGGCACAAAACGAATCCAATAAAAATTGTCTCATCAAAAACGGAGTTCAAAAACATATATACGTAATCCTAAGGTTTCCGGTTTAGTCGTAAAGGACGTTAAATTATTCACGTAAGTCCTAATCTCTTCTCGTAAATTTGTGAGTTTATGAACCAACACAAATTTGAAATCCCAAAATAATATTCACGGATAAATTTATTTTCTGAAATGTCGGACTGTCACCAAAGATGGTGTATGTAAACGTAAGCACGTAACGTTGAATCCTCCGGTTTAGACGTAGTTGATGCTACTTCAAGACGTAAATCCAAATTTCTTCCCAAAAATAAGTGAGTTCATAATATAACATTAAAATAATGTTTTTAAATAATATTTGAGAATAAAATATGAACCATAAATTGACGGATTGTCACAGCATTTACCCCTAAACAGGATCTTTGTCCTCAAAGATCATCTTATCTTACTACTCGCTTCTTATAGAGTTAAAGACATGTGGGTATTTCCTCCACATTCGGTCTTTTCTCACAAGTGTAATTCATTACAATACGCGAGTTTCATCAAACATAACTACGGGAATAAGATCAGGCTTAATGTTGACTTACTTTCTCTATCCATGATGTTCACGGGTTTTTGATGAATGCAACTTTTCGCCGATCTAAACTTCATTAAGGAATAGTCAGATTTTCACTTGATAGATATTTATCAAGTTCGATATTCGAAACATAATTCACGCATCCCTTTTAGTCCTAGGGTAGATCCAGCTTATATGCCTTTCAAACCAACTTTTACATCATCTCTATGGTCCCATAAAACGAGGACTTATTTCCCATGATCTTTCAGATCATCTATTCATTTTTCCATGGTTAAATTTTTTTGCATAACTTCGCTACCCATCTGGTACTTCAAGATCTACATTTCATATTCACATAACCTCCTGCCCACTACCAGCAGTCAATAATCAGATCCTAACTTCAACAATCATTTCAGGTCTCGCGGGTCGAGTATTTTGTAAGGTTAGGTTCGCCATCATAGGAAACCTTAAACCTAAAAGACATGTCCAGCCCACAATGGGTGTATGTCGTGTGTCTTCATCCCAACTCCTGCTTACAGATGCTCTAATATATATCCTCACAAGATTCGATCTCGATCCTAATATGATAGTTTTCAATGATAATCTCTCCAAAGGAAAAAGATTATACGGTTCATTACCAAAGGTCAATCATTCAAGCATAAAACAGCAGTTCTAGTATTTTGTATTGTTACTTTACCTCGTCCCTTCGATTGGGGTGGTACACAGTACTCTCATCAAGATTCGTTCTCAATGACTTCTGAGCAAATCTCTAGAAATTCGATGCGAAGCAAGGATCTTTATAGAGATGATTGATACAGGCACACCATGCTTACATAACTCCTTTAAATACAAAGAGTCAATTTCCTCATCGAGAATCTTTCATTAACGGGAATGATATTAGCAGATTTGGTCAGTCTGTCGATGATGACCCAAATCGAATCAAATTCAGATGATGACCTTTGTAATAGTTAGATGTTTACTAATGTATGAGGCGATGTCTGCCTTCATAATTTGCTATTAGTACACCTTCTTCAAACAAGATACACTTAATCAGAAATGGCATGAATAGAATACTTAATCTTAGGAGATTCCAATCATGACTAAATCTCAAAATATCCATATTTAGACAACCACAAGTGGCATTTTAATCATATAACGCCATCGGCTTCTTATATCTACTGGTTCACATTAGCCGTGAACCCTTTTTATTATCTATATTATCCTTCTTACAAGCATCAATTATTTCTAATTTGTTCGGGCAATTTACTTTGCACCGTCATTACTAAGGAACACATCCTAATTAGTTCTTTATATTTTCTACATAATGTGTCAGTAATTACGTTCACCTTTCTTCATATTTTCTAAGTTTCAGTTTCGTTTCAGCTATCATTTGTATCAGTTTTGCTTAATCCGACGTTTAAAGCGTCGATAATTATTACAACTAATTAAATAATAAATATTTAATTTTTATGAAACGTAACGTACAAATTTTAATTTTTCTTAGTTCGACCAACTATAAAAATGTTCAAAATAAATTTGAATTTAATTAACAAGATTTTAGTTGATTTATCGAAAATAATTAAAATAATTAATAAGGTCGGTAAATGTTCGAAAAATCTTTGGTTATACTTTGGTTAAAATTTTCTTAGTTGAAAAGCGTAAATTATCGTTTCAAATTTCAAGTCATGGTTTAAATGGTTTCCTCAATCCCTCTTAGGTTGTCTTGAGGTATACACGAACATTTACCCCTAAACAGGAGTTTAGTTAAATGTTCTGGGTATAAGGGAATAATCCCTCAAAAGTTCTTTTCGATAAAACATTTGTCAAAACACATTTGCACTTTCTTTTTTGTAAAACCCAAAGTCTTAAAAGGGCTCTTAATTTTTGAAGAGTAAATATATTCCATTATCTATTAATTACACTGTCAAATAATGTAAAGGATTAAGTCTTTGAGATCACATGTTAAATATTCAAGGTACAAGTTTTTACTACTCGGCCAATGCAGGGCAGTCTATATATGTTTATTAACTCATTCTTATTCTTATAAACAAATAGATGGTCCTTAATGATCACAAGCATGAATTTATCAATTTACAGCCTACACACGTGATTCTCCCAATTTAAGGATGCTACATGTGCATTAGTCAATCCAAACGTCACCACGTGAAACTTATAATGTTTATTACAAGTTCAGGATATAGTGATTGGAATAGATAATATTTTTCGCGGACGCGAAGTTGATGATAACCATGCCGTGGATCAAATCTTCGAATATACGCTAGAACCTCGTAAATTATCGAACAAATCTATCATCTTGGGTAGTGGATATAGATTTTTAATCGTCAATTTACCTAGTTCACGGTAATCAACAAATATAAGGAATGATAACACCATAGCTCTTCATAATGACGAGCTTGGTAGAATAAAAGCTTTCTCCGACAACTCTCTCAGTTGTAGGGTAATTCTTTTAATTCAGATGGTGCTGACGTACAGTGCACATGCCACAGATGCAACACCGGGAATATAATCAATACCAAATTCAACTTGCCTAAATGGCGAAAGTCTAGGTAATTTACCAATCAAATACATTCTAAAGTTTCAGATAACGGGAACATCTTTTAATAAATTCATATTAGGTTCTTTCTAGATTATAATATCTATGACTAGTTCACAGCTATTCACGGTATAATTTCAAGTCTAAATGCAGGATATGGTCGTCCATCAAAACTTATTTAGATCGCTTTTGATAATCAACATCTTATCATTTAGGGGAATTCTACTCGAGTTCTCATCAATTAAGACAATGTCGTCACGTCATAATCAATCAATCCATTCTACTTGCACTATTAACTTTTCAGTTTTACTGCCGTCGATAAGATGTGAACTTCTCAAAAGACTAATAATAACTCATAATCCTTCACAATTCAAGGATATATGGAGACATAACTAACCTTAGAAGAGTAAGGTCAACGCATAATCTACGCGAGAGAATTTCAAACCAGATACAGACGAAAACATTAACGGATATGAGTTTATCCCATGTTTTCATAATTTGAGTACGCATTCGAAAGCTTCTCGGATCGTTACCTAGGTCATTCAAATGAAATATAATCAAAAGAAATGATAGGAACGTCGATACATCCAATCGGGTATCAACACTCGGTAATCAGATACTTTTCCTAAGAATCTCACTACGGGAGAATTGGACAAGAAGGGAATATCAATTTTTCAAATAAGACAATTTCCACAGATGAGTAAATTCGACTAAGAAGAATAAATAGTACGGGCACATATGTAGGTGTCCCTAATAATATGTCCCTAATTTGCACTTTTTACAGATCTCATAAAATTTAATCTTTCACAATCTTCAAAGAAAATTTAGTGTTTATAAACAATTTCATGGTGACTACTAATCAATCTTGCATGGTCCCTTCCAAATTGTATGTAGGCGCGCAACTATATACAATTTCAATATTAACGATGCAATACTCAGTTCGTCAAAATTTTATCATCATGTTTATAATAAAAACATTTTCATGCTTAATTCTTAAATAAGAATCAAAAATAAATTTACAAAGATTTTCTTTGTTATGAAAACAATTACGTTTTCCAAGGTGTTTTATAAACAACTTCATTTCGATAACAATCACTTATAAATCTCACTTTGAATAATCCTTATAGTGATGAAAATTTAATTTTTCTCAAGGGATACTGTTTTATCTTATAAATATAACGAGTGATCTGCAAAAGAGTGATGAAGAGTTGTTCATCAAGAACTAACTATAATATAATAGAAAATGAGCTTAGCCAATTAATCATGAGGTTCATGACCTCGATTGCACTCAAAAGATTAATCCACAACGTAACTCAATTCGAGATGAGTACTTGTTCAACGTTGCATCACTAATGCGAACATTAGGAAGAAGCAACAAAAGATAGATAACATCGACACATGTAGGATTTAGCAATCAAAGGTAGTCTTTTCGTTAATCGCAAACAAGTCAAAATTGTACTGTAACACATTACGTGTCACGATGTCATACAATTCCAAGAACTCATCCTACCAACTGATGGCTTAGTTAAGTTAGGGATTCTTAAAAGATGCTACAATGAATACTAATCTACAAGAGTCATTAGGTATCCCACCTGTCCTGGAAGATCCATCGGTCCCAATTTAGAAGAAGATTTCTTCAATTTATTTATTGGACACTGGGCATCCTTATCATTGGACAATGGCCTAGGAACAACCCTTAACACGAATCAACAATCAATTAAAACCTTATAATTCAATCACAGAACTTAACGACTTCTTCTTAACAATTTCTTATTCCATACAGGTTAAATTTTACTTTAATCAAGTTTTAACCAATTTTATACTCAATTCGATATCCTACCTCATTTTCCAGTACTTTCAACCTTATTCATAAACCTTAAAAGGGCAATAAAAGCTCGATATGATCAACACCTATTTTCCAATCCTATAGCTCTTACAACAATAGTTATCAAATGAGTCACTAGTATGAAATGACTCACACATTCAATTAGACTTCTCGGAAAGGTACTAGTGGCATGAGGCTTTTGGGTAATGGTTCCAATGACAGCCTCAAGTGCAACATTCACCCTTTCGATTTCAATTTAAGAATTGGATGACAACGAATCAGATGACATCTTTCTAGGTGGTAACGTTTTTTCAAACTCCACTCTATAAGGAAAGATCGTCATGACATCTATATCAGATTTAATCTCGCCAATTCTTCTTCAATATCACAATCAACTAATATCTACATTTCTACGAATATTAACCATTTTGTTGGGATCATAAGTATCCGCAACTTGGTTTAGATCAAGAATAGCTATAATTCCTACGGGAATAGCTTCGATTAATTTACTAGGGGATTTAGGGTTCCTTGTGACAATCTACGTCGTATAAATACCTCGTATAAATATCAAAATAATCATCAAACAATCATGTAATCAAATTACAACATATATATATAATCCAAGTTATATATATATTAAAATAACACTTTTCAATCTGGCCTTGTCGGTAACTCGGGAATTCTTCGGCTCCGTTATAGTCAAAAGATTTTTAGACATTTTTAGAGAAATGTTTATAGTTATAAGATTTTGAAATGTTTTATTCAAAACCTTGGTTTTAAAAATCTTTCGTTCTCTATAACGAGAGCTCTGGTACCAAACTGTAACACCCCAAAATTTATACAATTCAATACAGCGGAAGACTCGTTGGTGTTACGGGATAGCACAATACTCACATCATAGACAACGCTTGAAAATCGCGTCGTTTAATAATATAGCATTTCCATTCATAAATATCAAATTTACATAGGTCCCAAGTCATATTATTTCATACAATTTTACAAAGCATTTGAATGGAAATTTGTTTAATTAAGTGCGGGCCATGAATTCTTGTTGTCTTCCCGAGAATTACCTTCAAGTACCTGAGATAAAACATGTTAAAAGAAAAGGGTCAGCGATAACGCCGAGTGAATTCATAGAGTTTAATAAAACCATTAATATATCATCGGTACATAATTATTACCGAAAATCATTTTGTACAAATCTTTATAATAGGCCATAAAATAGCCAAAGTCATTTTATTCAAATCCTTATCAAAAATCATAATATAGGCTTTCGCCTTCAAAACCATTATACGAAGCAATGTCGTAAAAATATCATACAATACTTTTTATAACGTCGTGTAAAGTTAATTAAAAACCGTTATATGAATACGGTTATGTAAAACCAAATCACGAACATAAAATCAATAATAAGACCCCGTATTGCTAGTCAGGCAATTCATTGTAATTCAGTGCGTATAGCAGTATTTCGTTATTTTTGGATTATTATAAGCCGCATGACATTGTTACCTTACTACAACAAACAACGGGTAGATAACCCGAAACTCAATTTGCCCACCTAAATTAGCGTGTCGTCACAATAATCACGCTTGTGTTAATCTTCTCATACATAAATTCGCTTACCAATCATTGTGGCACGACGGGGATCAACCGTCAAGGCGCGAACTGGGGTGATCGTCCCCAAATAGTACTATTATATGCATA
This sequence comes from Glebionis coronaria, assembly GCA_025667525.1. Classification (NCBI taxonomy): domain Eukaryota; kingdom Viridiplantae; phylum Streptophyta; class Magnoliopsida; order Asterales; family Asteraceae; genus Glebionis; species Glebionis coronaria. The sequence continues at coordinate 379,900 of JANFOE010001802.1, read as the reverse complement.
AGCGTCTACCAAATCCCGGTAGTTCACAATTCATGCTAATGGGACTTTTAGTGACTTAACCTAACTTTAATAATCCATTTCATTTCATCTATCGGGTCATTTAGTCATTCATCGGGTCATACAATCATTCGGGTCCAAATCAATAAACAGACAATCGGAACAACTAGTGTCTTATTTTATAAAAACTAACATGTTATCTCCCTCGCGGGTTTATAAAACATTTCATAAAAACATTTAAGAGAGTGCGAGGCTATGAACTCATGTTGATGTGGGAAGGCGGGTTATCGGCAATTCGGATGTACGGTACATGCTTCAATCACGGAAACCTAGACAAATAATACTCGTCTTAGACTTTTGTCCAATGACTTTATAAAAATAACAATTATGTATACATATGATGTTTTCATATATATGATGATCAAGTGGGTTTATACATTCTTATTTACTCATTTTAGTGTTATGTATTGGTAACTTTTATACTAGTTTACTAGTTTTACTTATTTACATGAGTTAGGCCCAATAAGCCTATTATAAGTTCTTTAACTTGTATTAATCCATTTTATACTTGTATTATCAGTATTTATACTTTACATATTGGGCACAAATGGGTTAAGCCCAAATAAGTAGTTTTTATAAGTGTTTAACTTATTTAGTTAAATTATTAGTCCAAATATGCTAACTTAGCTCGTTAATGTCCGTATGTCATATAGTTCGGGTTTTATCGGTTTTTACTTGTATTAGGTACTTATATATCAGTATATGACTTTTAAAAACTTTACATTAGACGGGTTTGATCGTCTAAGTTTTAATTGGCGAAAAACATTAATTTTACGGTAATAGCCGAAAAAGTCGTAAAAATCATGTTTATAGATTTTATAACTTATAAATCTTATTCAACTACCATTTTTGTAAAGTGTCCATTTATTTAACCTTATACATATTTATATAAATGAAATTTACAAGTTAGTGGGTTTTAATTCACATTTTATACTATATTAGTTTGAGTGCTTATATAATACTATTAAACATTAATTCTTCAAAATCTGATTTTTAGTTTCATCTTCACCATTTTTATCATATCTTGAGTTCTATAAGGATATAGAAGCTCGTTTTTGGATGGCATAAACTTCATATTATGTGCTACAAATAAGTTAGTTATAGCTGCTTCTCATTCCATGTTTAACTATCATTAACAGTCCCTACAAAACAGACTATTCAGATTGGTACACTCATCTTGTTTTGATCGTATCTCACTCATTTTGATGATTGCATTGCATGGCCAACTCTCACATGTGTACAATACTCATAGCTTACTGAATATTAATTTATCCAAGCCATTTTATCTGTTTATCATAAGAGTATTCAGTTTTATACAGCCTCCTAATTTAGCCATGATTTAACCATTTTTACATGTGGTTTTTCCATCTTTTTACCCATGTTTATCAAATCTATCAATACCAAATCCCCACATAATAGTTTTAATCATCATTCATCATCATATACATATACATAAGTAAAAGAAAATACAAGATTACATAATCAGAATAACAAGAGGATAGGAAGAACAATCTCTATACCACCAATAGTGATGAAAAGGTGAGGTTGATGATGAACAAGACTTGGTTTTGGGTAACCAATCTTATGAGATATCAATACCACTTCTAGGATTACCAGATACTTGTAGACTCCTCCAAAAATCAGACCTTGTTCTTCATGAAAACTCCTTGAGAAATCAGCCCCAAACTCCCTTGAAAACTCCTTTTTACATGTTAAGATCACCTCCAATCTTCATCTTTTTAAGTAACTATCAACATATGTTGATTATAGCTTGAGTTCATGGTTAAATTTTTGATGAATGGGGTGATTGAGGGAGCATATGGGACGAATTTTTAGAGAGAGATGAAGGAGAGAATGAGTGGTATTGCATGTAAGAGTTTTGTGAGAAATAGTTTTGTTGTTGGATGGTTTTAGGAGTATATACAAGTGTCTTGTGCTTCCTAGTGAAGCTTTGACACATATGGGGTGAGGTGGAGCTCCCTTGGCCTTCCCATTTGAGTGGGGTGGGACAAAACTTGTTTTGTCTCATCCCACTAATTTACGGGTATTCCTCAATTCTAGTTTCCTCGATTTGTGTGCCCTCGGGTCGTTTTACAAAAAACGTTTTTATAAATTATGAATCAACGGCACAAAACAAATCCAATAAAAATTGTCTCATCAAAAACGGAGTTCAAAAACATAAATACGTAATCCTAAGGTTTCCGGTTTAGTCGTAAAGGACGTTAAATTATTCACGTAAGTCCTAATCTCTTCTCGTAAATTTGTGAGTTTATGAACCAACACAAGTTTGAAACCCAAAATAATATTCACGGATAAATTTATTTTCTGAAATGTCGGACTGTCACCAAAGATGGTGTATGTAAACGTAACGTAACGTTGAATCCTCCGGTTTAGACGTAGTTGATGCTACTTCAAGACGTAAATCCAAATTTCTTCCCAAAAATAAGTGAGTTCATAATATAACATTAAAATAATGTTTTTAAATAATATTTGAGAATAAAATATGAACCATAAATTGACGGATTGTCACAAGGGTTATACACACCTTGATCAAACGTAATTCTAGTCATTATCAATATTAGAAATCCTTAGAAAGGATCAAGTCTTTATAGTTATTCTGTTCTTCTTTATAGTATTTGTATTCCGCAATTACATTATGTACAGAGTCTCTCTGTGAATAGACTTGTGATTACAGAAGTCGTTCACCGTTCTTGACAGGCTGCAAGATCCACATCTAGTGGACCCAACAAAATGTTCTGGGTATAAGGGAATAATCCCTCAAAAGTTCTTTTGATAAAACATTTTTCAAAACACATTTCCATTTTCTTTTTGGTAAAACCCAAAGCCTTAATGGTTCCAATTTTTGAAGATTCAATATATTCCATTATTTATTAATCACACAGTCAATTAATATAAAGGATTAAGTCTTAATCACATGTTAATTATTCAAGGTACAAGTTTTCATTGTTCGGCCAATTCAGGGCAGTTTATAAATAATTATTAACTCATTCTTGTTCTTATAAATAAACAAATGGTCCTTAATGATCACGAGCATGAATTTATCAAATTACAGCCTACACACGTGATTTACCAATTTATGGATGCTACATGTGCATTGGTCAGTCCAAACAACATAACATGAATCGCATAATGTTCATTACGAGTTCTGAATGTAGTGATTGGAATAGATAATCTTTTTCGCAGATGCGAAGTTGATGATAACCATGCCATGGATCAAATCTTTAGAACATATGCTAGAACCTTGTAAATGATCGAACAAATCTATCATCTTGGGTAGTGGATATAGATTTTTAATCGTCAATTTACTTAGTTCACGGTAATCAATAAACTTAAGGAATGATATCACCATAGCTGATGACGAGCTCGGTAGAATAAAATATATCTCCGGCAACTCTCTCAGTTGTACGGTAATTCCTTTAATTTAGATGGTACTGAAGTATAGTGCATATGCTACAGGTACAACACCGGTGAATATAATCAATACCAAATTCAACTTGCCTTAATGGCGAAAGTCTAGGTAGTTCACCAGCAAATACGTCCTAAAGTTCCAGATAACAGAAATATCTTTTAATAAATTTATATTAGGTTCTTTCTAGATTATAATATCTATGATCAGTTTATAACCATTCATGGTACACTTTTAAGTCTAAAAGTAGGATACAGCCACCTATCGGGAATTATTTAAATCACTTTGGATAATCAGCATCTTATCTTTTAGGGGAATTCTACTCGAGTTCCCATCAATTAAGACAATGTCGTCATGTCCTAATCAATCAATCCATTCTATTGGCACTATCAACTTTCCAGTTTCATTGCCGTTGATAAGATGAGAACTTCTCAAAAGACTAATAACAACTCATAATCCTTCACAAATTCAAGGATATATGGAGACATAACTATCCTTAAAAAGAGTAAGGTCAACGCATAATCTACGTGATAGAATTTCAAATCAGATACAGACAAAAACATTTAATGAATATGAATATATCCCATGTTTTAATTATTTGAGTACGCATTCTAAAGCTCCTCAGATCGTTACCCAGGTCATTCAAATGAAATCAAATCAAAAGAGATGATAAGAACGTTGATACATCCAGTCGGGTATCAACACTCGGTAATTAGATACTTTTCCTAAGAATATCACTACAGGATAATTGGACAAGAATGAATTATCAATTGTCAAATAAGACAAGTTCCAAAGATGAGTAAATTCGACTCAGAAGAATAAATAGTACGGGCACATATGTAGGTGTCCTTATCAATATGTCCCTAATTTTCACTTCTTGCAGATCTCATAAAATTTATTCTTTCACAATCTTCAAAGAAAATTTAGTGTTTATTAAGAATTTCATGGTGACTACTAATCAGCCTTGCATGGTCACTTCCAAATTGTATGTAGGCGCGCAACTATATACAATATCAAGATTAACGATGCAATATTCAGTTCGTCAAAATTTTATCATCAAGTTTATAATAATAACATTTTCATGCATAATTCTTAAATAAGAATCAAAAATAAATTTACAAAGATTTTCTTTTTTATGAAAACAATTAAGTTTTCCAAGGTGTTTTATAAACAACCTCATTTCGATAACGATTATTTATAAGTCTCAATTTAAATAATCCATATGGTGATGAAAACCCAATTTTTCTCAAGGGATACTGTTTTAACTTATAAAAACAATTAGTGATCTGCAAAGGAGTGATGAAAAGTTGTTCACTAAGAACTAACTACAATATGCTAGAAAATGAATTTATCCAATTAATCATGAGGTTCATGACCTCGATGGCACTTCAAAAAGAATAATCCACAATGTAACTCAAATTGAGATGAGTACTTGTTCAATGGTTGCATCACTAATGCGAACATTAGGAATAAGCAAGAAAAGATAGATAACATCGATACATGTAGGATTTAGCAATCAAAGGTAGTCTTTTCATTAATCACAAACAAGTCAAAATTGTACCGTAATACATTACGTGTCACTATGTCATACAATTCCAAGAACTCATCCTACCAATTGATGTCTCAGTTAAGTTAGGGATTTTTAAAAGATACCACAATGAATACTAATCTACAAGATTCATTAGGTGTCCCACCTGTCCCGGGAGATCCATCGGTCCCAATTCAGAAGAAGATTTCTTCAATTTATTTATTGGACACTGGGCATCCTCGTTAGTGGACAATGGCTTAGGAACAACCCTTAACACAAACTAACAATCATTTAAAACCTTAGAATTCAATCACAGGACTTAACGACTTCCCTTTAACAATCTCATATTCCATACGGGTTAAATTTTACTTTGTTCAGTTTCAATCAATCTTATACTCAATGTAACATCCTACCTCATTCTCCAATACTTTCAACCTTATTTTTAGACCTTCAAAGTGCAATAAAAGCTCGATATGAACAACACTTAATTTCTAATCCTATAGCTCTTACAACAATAATTATTAAATGAGTCACTAGTATAAAATGACTCGCACATTCAATTAGACTTCTCGGAAAAGTATTAGTGGCATGAGGCTTTTGGGTAATGGTTCCAATGACAGCCTCAAGTGCAACATTCACCCTTTCAATTTCATTTTAAGAATTGGATGACAACGAATCAGATGACATCTTTCTAGGTGGTAACGTTTTGTCAAACTCCACTCTATAAGGAAAGATCGTCATAACATCGATATCAGTTTTAATCTTGCCAATTCTTTTTCAATATCACAATCAACGAATATCTACTTTTCTACGAATATCAACCATTTTGTTGGGATCATAAATATCCACAACTTCGTTTAGATCTGGAATAGCTAGAATTTCCTACGGGAATAGCTTCGATTGATTTGATAGGGGATTTAGGGTTCCTTGTGACTATCTACGTCGTATAAATACCTCGTATAAATATCAAAATAATCATCAAACAATCATGTAATCAAATTACATCATATATATAATCCAAGTTATATATATATTAAAATAACACATCTCAGTCTGGCCTTGTCGGTAACTCGGGAATTCTTCAGCACCGTTATAGTCAAAAGATTTTTAGACATTTTGAGAAAAATGTTTATAGTTAAAAGATTTTGAAATGATTTATTCAAAACCTTGGTTTTAAAAATCTTTCGTTCTCTATAACGAGAGCTCTGTTACCAAACTGTAACACCCCCAAATTTACACAATTCAATACAGCGGAAGACTCGTTGGTGTTACGGGATAGCACATTACTCACATCATAGACAACACATAAAAATGGCGTCGTTTAATAATAAAGCATTTCCATTCATAAATATCAAATTTACATAGGTCCCAAGTCATTGTATTTTATACAGGTTTTACAAAGCATTTGAATGGAAATTGTTATTTAAGTGCGGGCCATGAATTCTTGTTGTCTTCCCGAAAATTACCTTCAAGTACCTGAGATAAAACATGTTAAAAGAAAAGGGTCAGCGATAACGCCGAGTGAATTCATAGAGTTTAATAAAACCATCAATATATCATCGGTACATAATTATTACCGAAAATCATTTTGTACAAATCTTCATAATAGGCCATAAAATAGCCAAAGTCATTTTATACAAATCCTTATCGAAAATCATAATATAGGCATTTGCCTTCAAAATCATTATACGAATCATTGTCGTAAAAACATCGTACAATACGTTTTATAACGTTGTATAGAGTTAAATAAAAACCAATATATGAATGTGGTTATGAAAAAACAAAACACGAACATAATATCAATAGTAAGACCCCGTATTGCTAGTCAGGTAATATATTGTAATTTAATGCATATAGCAGTATTTCGTTAATTGGATTATTATAAGCCGCATGAAATTGTTACCTTACTACAACAAACAACGGGTAGCTAGCCCGAAACTCAATTTGCCCATCTAAATTAGCGTGTCGTCACAATAATCACGCTTGTGTAAATCTTCTCATACATAAATTCGCTTACCAATCAATGTGGCACGACGGGGATCAACCGTCAAGGCGCGAACTGGGGTGATCGTCCCCAAATAGTACTATTATATGCATAAGCGTCTACCAAATCCCGGTAGTTCACAATTCATGCTAATGGGACTTTTAGTGACATAACCTAACTTTAATAATCCATTTCATTTCATCTATCGGGTCATTTAATCATTCATCGGGTCATACAATCATTCGGGTCCAAATCAATAAACAAACAATCGGGACAACTAATGTCCTATTTTATAAAAACTAACATGTTATCTCCCTCGCAGGTTTATAAAACATTTCATAAAAACATTTAAAAGAGTGCGAGGCTATGAACTCACGTTGATGTGGGAAGGCGGTTATCGGCGATTTGGATGTATGGTACGTGCTTCAATCACAGAAACCTAAACAAATAATAATCGTCTTAGACTCTTGTCCAATGACTTTATAAAAATAACAATTATGTATACGTATGATGATTTTATATATATGATGATCAAGTGGGTTTATACATTCTCATTTACTCATTTTAGTGTTATGTATTGGTATCTTTTATACTAGTTTACTAGTTTTACCTATTTACATGTTTTAGGTCCAATAAGCCTATTATAAGTCCATTACCTTATATTTATCCATTTTATACTTGTATTATCAGTATTTATACTTTACATGTTGGGCCCAAATGGGTTAAGCCCAATAAGTAATTTTTATAAGTGTTTAACTTATTTAGTTAAATTATTAGTCCAATATGCTAACTTAGCTCGTTATTGTCCGTATGTCATATAGTTAGGGTTTTATCGGTTTTTACTTGTATTAGGTACTTATATATCAGTATATGACTTTTAAAAACTTTACATTAGACGGGTTTGATCGTCTAAGTTTTAATTGACGAAAAAACGTTAAGTTTACGGTAATAGCCGAAAAAGTCGTAAAAATCATGTTTATAGTTTTTATAACTTATAAATCTTATTCAACTACCATTTTTATAAAGAGTCCATTTATTTAACCTTATACATATCTATATAAATGAAATTTATAAGTTAGTGGGTTTTCGTGTGTATATATTTTATAAATATATAAGTGAGTGCTTATTTTATATAAGTTTTTATTATACAAATCTGATTTTAAATTTCATGTTCACCAAAACAGCCATATCTGGAGTTCTATATGGAGATAGAAGCCCAAATTTTTATGGCATAAACTACATGTTATGTGCTTCATTTAACTCGACTATGGCTACTGTTGAATCAGCTTTTAAGTATTTTATAAAAATCGTCCAAAACAGTCTATGCAGATTTGTACTATAATATTCTTTTGATCATATCTCACTCATCCTAATGATTCCATTGCATGGCCAACTCTCACATATATACAAGTCACTTACCTTACTGTATATTAAATTATCCAATCCACCTTAACAAGTTATTATCTAGATCTTTACTGTTTTATACAGCCTACATATTTAGCCATGATTTTAACATCCTTTCATGTAGCTTTTAATCATTTTAACCAAATTTATCAACACCAAATCCCCATATAATATTTTGATCATAATTCATCATCATATAAATATACATAATTGAAGAAAATACAAGATTACATATTCAAAATAACAAGATGATAGGAAGAAATAATCTCTATACCACCAAAGTGATGAAATGATGAGTTTTTTTGATGAACAAGACTTGGTTTGGGTAACCAATCTTATGAGATATCAATACACTTCTTTAAATTGCCAAATGAACTTCTTGAGATCTTCATATGCATGAATACCTTCTTGAAAATCAGCCCCTAAACTCCATGGAAACTCCTTTTCACATGTTATAACCACCTCCAATCTTCATCTTTTCAATAGGTTTTCATCATATGTAAATTATACATATGATTTATGGTTGATTGTTTTGATCAATGGTGGTGTTTTGGATGAATGTGGACGTTCATAGAGAGAGAGGGGAGGAAAGATTGATAAAGTTTAGCTAGTTTGCATGTATGAGAAAGTGGTTAGGAGTTTAGTGGTTTTGGTTAGCTAGTTTTGTAGAAATAGGAGGACAAGTGTCCTTGTGGTTTATGTAAACTTGCCACCCATAGTGGGGGTGAGGCAAGTGTAAACTTGTCTCATCTCCACTAATTTACGGGAACTCCTTGATTCTAGTTTCCTCGATTTACGTGCCATCGGGTCGATTTAAGAAAAACGTTTTTATAAATTATGAATCTACGGCACGAAACGATTTTAATAAAAATTGTCTCATCAAAAACGGAGTTCAAAAACGTAAATACGTAATCCTATGGTTTCTGGTTTAGTCGTAAAGGACGTTAAATTATGTATGTAAGTCCTAATTTCTTCTCGTAAATTTGTGAGTTTATGAACCAACACAAATTAAAATTCCATCATAATATTCAAGAATAAATTTATTTCCTGAAATGTCGGACTGTCACCAAAAACGGTGTATGTAAACGTAAGCACGTAATGTAGAATCCTCCGGTTTAGATGTAGTCGATGCTACTTCAAGATGTAAATCTAAATTTCTTCCCAAAATAAGTGAGTTCATAATATAACATTAAAATAATATTTTTAAATAATATTTGAGAATAAAATATCAACCATAAATTGACGGATTGTCATAACTTTTTGGGTGATTCAAAAGCCAAAAATTATGTACTCGGAACGTACTTTTCAAATATTCAGAATGTATAGTCATGGGAGGTCAGTATCTTGGCCGGAATTATTGTACAAGTGTCGGGTTAAAGGTTGAGTTTGAATAGTAGTTTATTTTTATGATTTGGGATGCACGGGATACCTAGTTTTTGAGTTGAGTTTTGAGTTCGTCAAGAGGGTTGTTGTAGATTGTTTGAGTCACATAGATGTGGGAGGTAATAATAAATAGACAAAAAAAAGAGATATATATTCTTTTGGAAAAGTCGATCTTTTGCACGGTTTAAATAATATGTCGCGGGGAGTAATATGTTTGGTTGCCATTGGGTGTTTGTTGGATTATTCTTCGTTTTGATGGGTCATTTTGAATTGATACACGTTTTGGGTTTGAGTTTTATTTTGAGTCTCATGGTTTTTGACTTGTTTTAACTGGTGCACGTGAAATGTCGTTAGTTATCCGTGGGTTTGATTAGTTGATCGTATCTGATGGATTCAGGATGTAGTTTTGGTATCGTATTGTTCGGGGGTGTTGAGGTAGTCATATGAAAGACTTGGTCGCGCCTACACGATTAAGTAGGTGGCCATGAGAGAACGGTCGGAATACCCTTAGTGGGGAGGAAAGAAGTTCGTAGACGAACTAGTGTGGTCATGAGGTCTCTTAGGAGTACCAAGGAGGTGAATAGAGATTTGTGGGATATTAACACAAGTAACGCGCCATAGAGAGTGTTGGAAGGGGTATAATACCTCAAAGGTATTTATGATTGTTCGTAAGGTATGTAAGCTTTCCGAAAATTTCCTGAGATTTAGTAGGTTGCCTATTACTATGAGGTAGAACCATAAATAGAGCAAGTAGGAGAAGTGAGAGGAGTTGCAGTTAGTGCCTTTCCAAGGAAATTGTTGATGGAATGATTTAAAAACAAGGGTTGTTAGAAATTAAAAGGAATGCAAGATAAAAGTTGAGTTTCTTAGTAGTAGATTGGATGTGGAAAGCGGTTGAGTGGTCTGATGAGAGGGAGTATTGGTCTTTTAAAATGCGTGTAGATTTTCGTAAGTAGAACGAGGTAGAAATTTATTCTTATTGCTTCTCAGAGAGGGTGCAAGGAGGATGTAGTTGAAACTGCTAAGGATGTTGTATGAACGCTTTGGGTTTACGGTTATGCATTTGGCTTCGCCAAAGCACTAGCAGTTTACATGGAGTCAATGAACCGAGTGGGCATGAACGGGTATAAACGAGTTGTCATCGGGAGCATCGACGACATCTTGATCTACTCAAATCTTAGCAAGAGAGTGAGGTATTATGAGTTGGTTTGGAGTTGCTAGGAAAGGGAATCATACGTGAGATTTTCAAGTGTGAGTTTTAGGATTAAGTTGACTAGGACGAGTAGTTAGAGATTATGGCATATTATGGAACTATCAAGGGTGAAGTGAAGAAGGATGAGGAAGCATTTTGGAGGCTGAAGAGGTGGATTGGATAATGAGCCGATCTTGGCATTATCGGAAGGACCGGATGAATTTGCGAAGCATGACGATACGTGGAGCAAGGATTTGGATGCGTACGAGGACGACAAGGAAAGGCGATTGCTTATACGTTGCAGGAACTGAAGATTTGGAAGAACTGGATAGACTTAGTTAGTGGAGCTGGACTGTTATATCTGCCTAGAATGCTAGAGGCATTTGGTGTACGAGACGTGGAGAATGATCTATACGGATCATGAACGTCTCCAACACATATTCAATCATCTTGATTGAACATTTAGCAAAGGTGATGGGTGGAGTTAATTGATGGAAGAAAATTGCAAGGCCAAGTACCATCTGGGAAAGGCAAGTATGGTTGATGAGACATGGAATAAGAAGAATGAAGTGAAGCTGAGACGAACTTGAACTATATGGATGACGTATTAGGGTGGTTTGGATGAAGGATGAAGGTTACACGAGTTGAGTTGTCTAAAGCAGAGAACGCGTCAACATGTATGTTGCGTGGCTTGGACAATCATATAGAGAAAAGGGACGTAGACTATACTTCCTATATAGATAGCAGTAGCTTAGAAGGAGCGATGTAAGGACGAATTTGGTGAAAGGGATACATAATGGGGTGGAGGAATAAGTACGACGAGAGTTGGGTGATAGTCAATAGACTGATTAATTCATCTCATATTTCAAGAGGAATGAGAAGTCACGTGGTTGAGAAGTTGGAAGGATTGCGTACGGATGTGATGGAATAGAGGGTTTTGCGTAAAAGTTAGCCTAATATGTATGGAATGCCTTATGAAGGATTATGGCAAGGGAAGAAACGATGGGAAGCATCACATCGTGATGTATGGTATGATTTGGTAAAATGGAAGAGTTGATGTAGAGTTTGGTAGGTCCATTTATGATCTTTGGAAAGATCGGACCAGTAGCTTATGAGCATAGAATTAACTGGGGGAAAATGAGTGGTATATATGATATATTTCATGAATTGAGATTGGTAAATGTTGTTTGAGAATGCATTTTGCATGTACGGTTATTCGGGACTTGTGTTAATAAGAGTCCTTTCTTTATCAAAGATCATTTGTGAGATTTATTAACTGTGAGGTCAAGAGTTTGGCAATGAGTTTAATTATTTTTGGGTTGTATATGTGGTATTTTGAAACTTGAACTGAAGTTCACGTGGGAATGAGAGGAGTTCATTTAGAACAAGTATCCTCGTGTGATGTGTTGTTTGTGTGTTTGATCCTAAGGAGTAAATCTCGGGACGAGATTTCTATTAGGAGGGAGTGATGTGACAACCCAGGTTTTGAGGTTCGTCACTTAGTTTTATTTTGTGCTAGTTACGTGTTGATGTGCTAATTGGAGTGTATAGATTGTGGTTTGGATATCGTTTCCGGTACGGGGTACCTTGTGAGTGAAACGATGTGTGATGATTTCATGTTCATGAGTTCACATGGTAGTGACTATGAAATGAGATGGTGTTATTTAGTGGTTTTACGTATACGTTTATGTATTGTAAAAAATCGTATTTTTACGATTTACGGTTTAGCATTTAGAGGTCTCGGATGAGGTAATTAGTCATATGAATATTTTTCGGGATGGTTTTAAGTCATTTGGGACTTAGTTATAAAGTTTATTTCAAAATTTGAGATTTTTTATAAGAGTGTATATTTTACGTCTTTTACGGTAAAACGCGTAAATTTGACTAGTTTTACGGTTTTGAGGTTTTGAATGCTTTAGGAGCTGAAACAAATTAAGGTAAATTAAGGTAATATTAATAAGATATTAATTAACAATAGAAAGAAAAAAAAATAAAAAAATATATATATGAGGCGGTTTGGGACGAATCAAAAGAAAAGAAAAGGGAAAAAAAGGAAAAAGGTAACCGGGCTTTTGTAATGGGCCAAGGACTTGTTAAGAAACTATATAAATACTTTTTATTAACCAAAACACTTCATAAAACCCCTGGAGATCACCTTCAAGTCGGCATCAATGGTGGTGTTAGGGTTCTTCATTAATTTTTCTTCTTTCAAAAATTCTAAGGTAAAATCTTTAATACTCTTTTTAATTAAAGTGTTTTAATTCTTTCTCAATCATCTTATGATGGATTTAGGTTAGGGTTTAAATAAGAATCTGTATTTTAATGATATTATAATGATTAGATGGTTTAGGGTTTGTAATTAATGGGGTTATGGGTAATTAATTAGGTTAAATTAATTAAACCCGTTTTTAAAAACTGGGCAGAATTTTAGGCCATTGTTTTGATCATATAGGGAGATCTACAAACTCTTATTTTGTGATCCACATATCCCTAGAAATCTAATTGAAGTGGCTTTCAACTAAATTGGAGGTGGGGAAGTGGGTCAAAAACAGGTTACAACAGTCGGAGGTCAAAACAGTTTTGAAGTCAGCCTGTTTTCTTTTTAAGTTTTGGGTTGTTTGGGGTACTTAGGTTTGCATTGGGATCTTCTCACGGACATGAGAGATGGTTTATATATTATAGTAAGTATCTGCACTTGGGCTAAGGTTGTGGTTTAGGGTAAGACCCCCTAATTGTAACAAACGTTTCATACGTTTAAAATCAGTGAATTCTGGATAGGTAGCAATATATATACATATATCGGAGCCTTAACAGTAGCTTTAAGGTTGGGGCAAATGGGAGGAATTAGCTAACGTATGTAAATGTATGAATATTCCTTTTACAGAAACCATGGGTATGTTTAAGTGGACGTTTGACTTAAACCTTTGAGACCTAAAAACTGGGACTATTTTGTGTAAAATATGAACGGGATAGTTATTAAACTTAACCAAGTTAAGGACTTGTTAGGGAAGGGTAATGGGGTGATTAGAGCTTATCAATGAGGTATTTATATGGGAATAGACTAGATGTCCATCATAGGTTGATGAGCCATCTTAGTGATTGGTTCATGTATTGATTGCGTGTTTTTGGTTTGTTAGCTTGTTGCTAGTGCGAGGACTTGTGAAGAAGCAATCAGGTGAGTTTCATAGTCACATGTTTATTATTGATTTTGACTTCCAGATGGGATGGAAGAGACACTGTGTTGAGTTATTTCTAAATTGATGATGTGAATGTTTTTGTGAGTTGAGATGGACTTGTGTGTACATTATGTGATTAACTGCTATGTGATTTTTGATTGTTATGTTTTTGACTTGGTACCAAGGGGTTATTGGCAAGGTAGGGGCCTTGGGATAGGTACATAGCGTGATCGTCTATGGGAGCAATGGTTAATGACAAGGTAGTAGCCTTGGGATAGGTACATAGCATGATCGTCTATAGGACCAATGGTTAATGACAAGGTAGTGGCCTTGGGATAGGTACATAGCGTGATCGTCTATGGGACCAATGGTTAATGACAAGGTAGTGGCCTTGGGATAGGTACATAGTGTGATCATCTATGGTGCCATGATGTTTGGTAAGGCTGTGGGGCTTGGATTTGGTTTGAAATGTTTGATCTTGAATTGTTAGTTGTTGTTGCATACTTGTAACACATTGTCCATATATTATTGTGTTGGTGTTTGTTATTCACAGCTTGTAACTGATTTAGCGTTGGAGTCTAAACTTATGACTCTCACCAACTTTATGTTGACGTGTTTTAGTGTCTCTTTCAGGTGATAACGTGGTTAAGCGTGAGAACATATGTGGCTAGGATTGGAGTCGAGTAGGAATGCATTTAGAAGGAGATCCCTGTTCCTTCTTAGTTTATTTTCTTTCTGATTGTTTCGATAATGATATTGTTGGCACCTATATGTGATTATTAGTGTTATTTGTTTGTCTTGGGTAAGAGGTAGGACTGTTACCTACTTACCTAGACTCCTGCATTGTTGAGATATTGCCATGACATTTGTGTCGCCATTTATGACATTTCTTATTTCACTTAGTTATCTCTATAGACACGCCATGTCGTGATGATATCCATACGTCGCGGCCCATATTCTGCCATGGTGGGGTGTTACAATATAGGTGTCTACAAAGTATCACTTATTCAAACATAAATAAATACTAAGAGGAAAGGGGGTTCCTCAAAATGCAATCCTAAGCCTTCCAGCTAGCCACTCCTATTCTCACGCTTAACCACATTATCACCTGAAAGAGACACTAAAACACGTCAACATAAAGTTGGTGAGAGTCATAGGTTTAGACTCTAACGCCAAATCAGTTATAAACTGTGAATAACAACCATTAACAGAAAAACATATGGACAATGTGCTATAATTATGTATTAACAACTACCATTCAAGATTAACCAATCACCACAAATCAAAGAATCCAAGCCTTACCAATAACCATAATTCTAAGTCTCCAAGCCTTACCAATAACCATGGTCCCATAGGCGCCAATTGTCACACCCCATCATGGCGGAATATGGGGCCCGAGCTATGGATATCATCACAACATGGCGTGTCTATAGAGACAACTAATTGAAATAAGAATTGTCATAAAATGATGACACAAATGTCATGACAATATCTCAACAATGCAGGAGTCTAGGTAAGTAGGTAACACCTACCGCTTACCCGAGACAAACAATTAACATAAAAAAAGCAAACATAAAGGTGTCAACAAAGTACCACTTATACAAACATCAAATAAAGACTAAGAGGAAAGGGGGTTCCTCCAAATACAACCCTAAGCATCCAAAGCTAGCCACTCCTATTCTCATGCTTAACCACATTCTCACCTGAAAGAGACACTAAAACACATCAACATAATGTTGGTGAGAGTCATAGGTTTAGACTCCAACGCCAAAATCAAGTTATGAGCTGTGAATAATAACCATCAACCAAATAACATATGGACAATATGCTACAATCATGTATTAACAACTAACATTCAAGATTAACCATTCACCACAATTCCAATGCTCCCAGCCTTACCAATCACCATGGTCCCATAGGCGCCCATACACCTATGAACCAATCCCAAGGCCCCGCCTTGTCAACATCCCCTTGGTACCAAGTCAAACCATAATAACTGAGACGGTACGTGTCCCCCGATCCAAACCATAAAAACATTCTCATCAATAGTTACAAAACCATACAGTGTCTCTTCCATCCCATCTGGAAGTCAAATCATAAAAAGACATGGGACTATGAAACTCACCTGATTCAAGCTTCTCCAAATATCCGCGCTCTAGGGAAAATCTAAACAAACAAACGTATACAATCAAGACACGAACCACATAAGAAAATGGCTCATCAATCTATGATGGATATCTAACCTTCTCCTACAACTTAACCCTATTTTAATGCCATATTCATCTCATTAAACCCCTCAATAAAGCCCATAACTTAGTTTAGTTCATAACTCGTCTCGTTAACATTTACGCAAAACAGTCTCGTTTTTCATACTTCCAACTATGGGTCGAACACCTTCTTAACAAAAATAACATGTCCTGTAAAAGCAACCCTATGCCCTTACATGTGTTTAATAACTCTCCTATTTGGCCTCAACCTTAAAGCTACTATTAAAGCCTCCATAGATATATATACATACATACATATATATATATATATATATATATATATATATATATATATATATATATATATATATATATATATATATACTTTTACCTATTCAAAATTTACTGATTTTGAACATATGAAAAGTTTGTTATGATAAGAGGGTCTTCCACTATCCCAATTGATTATCTCTCCTTCAGATATCTTATATAACATATAAAATAACTCTCATGTTCGTTTGAAAGTCCAGTTGTACTCCTAAGTACCCTAACCACCTTAAAACATTAAATTAAACCCGACTGATTTCAAAACTGTTTTGACCTCCGACTATTGTAACCTGTTTCTGACCCACTTCCCGACCTCCAATTCAATTCTAGTTTCTTGAATTTGAAAGAAAATTCAATTACCTTTTCAGGGACATAAGATTCGAAAATTAAAACTTTTTAGAACTCTAGATATGATCAAAACAAGTGACCTAAGATTCTGCCTAGTTTTTAAAAACGATTTTCTCATAATTAATCTAATTAATCATATATAAACCCTAATTAAAACCTAAAAATTATTTCCAATGATAAAGCCCCATTAATTACATTATTAATTACAGATCTTTAACAAACCCTAATAAAAAATTATGAATCTCAAACCCTAATCCATCATAGTAGGTTACAAATACGTAAATTAACGTTAATCAACCTATTTTAATTACGTACCTTTAAATCCTGATCATAAATTCGACTCTTCTTGATCATCCATTGCTATTTGACTGACTTAGAGTTTAATTTAAGGTTTATGGGTCGTTTTTCGGGTCTTGGGGTGTTTATATATGCTTTGGTAAACTCTTGGTCAAGTTTAGGCCCAATTAGGACTCCTATATGGTAATTATCTTTTTTTTTAATTAAAATATTTTGCTATGGGGCCCACAATTCCGACTCCCCCTTCATTATTTTATTAATTTAATTTCTATTAACTTATAATTACCATTAGTTAACATCTAGACCCTTCCGGATCAAAACCGGACACCTATTCGCTAATTTTTCGACTTTCTACGTAATTTCTGAACTAACCGTCATTTTCAAAAGTTTCTAATTATGGAAAGTATTTCTAAAACTTATCCAACCATATAATATGTACTTAATGCATACATAAAACATACGATACGTACACTAAACCTTGTAAAAACGATATCCGAACTTTCCCGCAGTTCATTTCTGAACTCATTTCATTCATTTCATTTCCAACCCGTACCAGGATTTACAAATCATGTACCTAATTTCGTCCATTCTCATCCCCAAAATCACACATATGAACACATAAATCACATAAAACAAATAGTCACACAAAATACCCCAAAAATAAGAATAACTGACGAACCTCAAAAACCGGGGTTGTCACATCACTCCCTCCTAATAGAAATCTCGTCCCGAGATTTACTCCTTAGGATCATCATTAGCAAATATATAAGGATACTTGTTCCTCATAAACTCCTCCCGTTCCCACGTGAACTCTAGTCTACGTTTCAAATTCCATATACCCATAACTACGGTATATTACTTTTTTAAACGTCTTAGCTTCACGATCCAAAATCTCTACCGGCTATTCGATGAAATAAAGACTCGTATCCATACCAATATCATCTAATGGTACTTGAAAGTAGGTTCTTGCTAAGCATTTCCTCAAGTTTAATACATGAAAAACATCACGCATACCACTCAAGTCTCCTAGTAATTCCAACCTATAAGCCACTAGTCCAATCCTTTCGAAGATTTCGAATGGACCCACGATTCTAGGTGTTAACTCCCCTTTCGTCCTAAACCACGTCACTTCTTTCCATAGTGAAACCTACAACATAACCTTATCCCCAATCTCAAATCCCAACGGCTTATGCCTCTTGTCCACACAACTCTCTTGTCGGTCCTTTGCCCTTTTCAACCTCTACTTAAGCACTGCCACCACCTCTTCTAGTTTTCCGTTCCAACTCCGGTCCAATATGTTGACTGCTTCTAACTTCACCCCACAGTAACGGTGATCCACCTCATCTTCTATGGATTAACTCCATCAGTTTCTACTACATTTCCTATTACCAGACCTAACGATTTTCCCTTCTATATCACTACACAATCTTGACAACCCTTTGCTCCCTCAAGCCATTCTTCCTCCATACTACTTCTCGCTTGTCTCTCCATAATCTTAATTTCCATACCATCTTCTATCTCATCTTCAGCCAATAATTTTGACGATCCTCTTTTATTCCCTACATTCTCATTAGTGAAGAATATGCCCCTCTCACTAGTGACTCTCTTTGTAGAAGAATTCTTCCTAAACAAATTGCAATCTCCAACTATCTCCAAACCACAAGCCAATGCTCTAGGCGTCTTCCTCCATTATCCTTATGGTATGCTCATACCAACCATTAGTCTATCAACGATATACTATGCTCACTTCCCATCTTTATTCCCTTGCCATAATCCTTCATAAAGCATTCCATACTTCTTAGGCTAATTTTTATGCATAAACTCATATTCCATCACATACGTACGCAATCCTTCCAACTTATCAACTACTTGACTTCTCATTCCTCTTAGAATATGGGATGAATTATTCAGTCTATCGACTATTACCCAACTCTCATCGTACTTATTCCTCTACCCCATTATGTATCCCCTCTACCATCTTCGTCCTTACACCGCCCTTTCTATGCTACTCCAATCTATGTAGGAAGTATAGCCTATGTCCCTTTTCTCCATATGATTGTCTAAGCCACGCAACATAAATGTTGACGCGTTCTCTGCTTTAGACAACGACTCGTGCAGCTTACATCCTTCATCCAAACCCTCCTAACACGTCATCCATATAGCTAAATTTTGTCTCAGCATCACTTCCTCCCTCTTATTCCATGTCTCATTAACTATGCTTGCCTTTCCCAGATGGTACTTGGCCTTGCAATTTTTCTTCATCACCTAACTCCACCCATCACTTTTGCCAAATGTTCAATCAAGAGGACTGAATATGTGTTGGAGACGTTCATGATCCGGATAGATCATTCTCTATATCTCGTACACCAAATGCCTCTAGCATTCTAGGCACATCTAAAAATCTAGCTCTACTAACTAAGTCTTATATAGTTCATCTAAATCTCCAGTTCCTGCAACGTATAAGCAATCTCCTTTCTTTGGTCATCCTCGTACGCATCCAAATCCTTGGTCCACGTATCGTCATGCTTCATGAATTCATCCAGACCTTCCGATAATGCCAGGATGTACTCATTATCCAATCCACCTCTTCAGCCTCCAAAATGCTTTCTCATCCTTCTTCACTTCGCCCCTTGCTGGTACCATGATATGCCATCATCTCTAACTACTCATCATGGTAAACTTAATACTAAAACTCACACTTGAAAATCTCACGTATAATTCCCCTTCCTAACAACTCCAAAACCAACTCATAATTCGCCTCACTCTCCTTCTTAGACTTTGAGTAGATCAAGATGTCGTCGATACTCCTGATGGCAACTCGTTTATATACGTTCATGCACACTCGGTTCATTGACACTGATAGGTGTGTAAACACCCATCCTTTTACCACTTAATTCGGGCTAAAACGAGACCAAAACACGTATTTAATATCATTTGTTTGGAATTATGCGTGGTTTTTGTGTTTATTGTGTTTTCAGAGCCAACCGGATGAATATTGAAGAAAACATGGGATTGCACGGGTTTTACTGAAGAAAAAGACTCAAGATAAAGTCTATTGTCCAAGAGATGCAAAAGATTTGAAGTCGCTGGGCCTATTCGAAGATTTATCGAAGAAAAGGACCAAAGATGGAAGATTTATATAAGTCGAAGAAACTCAAGTCTATTAAACGAAGAAATTAAAAGACGAGTTGAATTTAATCGACAACAAATCCCGAATCAGAATCGAAAACGGAAACTTTTCTGAAAAGACGAAAAGACACGAAGAACGGGAGAAAGCCCACTCACCAACCAAAGGAAACACCTATAAATAGGCCATCCCACACACATTTTAGAGCTAGCTAGTTTTTTTTTCTTCCTCCTTTTTCTTTCTCCTGGTTCGTTTAACACCATCACCACTAGGGTGATTGGTGATTTTTATTTTTAGTTCTTCAATCTTGTAATTTTAACCTTTGTTTCATCTTGTCAAAACATCCATCATTTAATACCAAGTTCTTGTTTAATCTTTCCAATTAATCTTGTTCATCTTCATCTTTATCTTCAAGTTCTTAAGTTTTATTTTTCTTGATTTGATCTTCAAAAGTTGTTTGGATTTGTGTTTTTGTTAGTGGGATTTGTTGCTTATATTGTCTAAATGATTTGTGTTTAATTTGGTAAAACCTTTTTAAGTGTTTGATTTGATTTTGATTAATTTTGTGTTCCGTGTTCTTCGCTTTAACTGTTTCTGTAACTGGGTTTTCAAAACTTCCGAATCAGCCAAAAAGTTCCGAATGAGTTCTTCATTCGGAAACTTCCGAACCAAGCATTAGAGTTCCGAATCAAGAGAAAACTTCCGAATCAAGCTTTCATCCGGAAAGTTCCGGATCAGTCATAAAGTTCCGAACCAAGCCTTTCATTCGGAAGTTTAAAACTTCCGAACCAGTGACTTCCGGACGAAGCAAAAGTTCCGAATCAACCTTTTCATTCGGAAAGTTCCGAATCAAGCTGAAGGTTCCGAATCAGAAACTTCCGATCCAGCAAGTTCCGAATGAGTGAATAGTGTTTTCCGAATCAGATAGTTCCGAATCAAGGTCTAAACTTCCGAATCAGTTATTTTTGAGTTTAGTTACTGTTTTACTGTTGTTTATTTACTGTCTCTTTACTCATTTTTCACAATTTACATCTTAACTTTAATTTTAATTTGAACTTTAAATTTGCAACCAAGTTTTTGTTAATCTTAATTAAAGTAATTGCCTTTGATTTAAACTTTTCATTTATTATTAGAATAGAAAACCAACCCCTTTATTTAGTAACCAAGAACAATCATTCCACTTAAGGCCTAGATCAATTCGAGAGGATATCGAGAGACATAAAATTGAACCCCATTGAAAATCAGTGTATCAAATGGCGCCGCTGCCGGCTCTTCTCGTTAAGATCAAAAGTTTTTTGTGAGAAATTGGATTTTGGGATCCGTTCCCCGTGAACGTTACTTTTTCATAAAATTTTCAAAAAACACTAAAAAAAAAATATAAAATTTTCAAAAATCCTAAAAATTAAAAAACAATAAAAACCAAAAATATTTTCGCTTTGTTTTTCCTTGTTCGTTCTTTTGCAGGTGTATGCGCACTCGATCCACGTCCTATCAAGAGCCCGAGCCTCTCGATAACGTAAACATGGCTGGTGTACAAAACAACAATAACATACCACCTCCGAACAACAATAATAACAACAACAACCCGCCTTTCAACAACATGAATAACAACAACAATGAGCACCTTCCGGATAATCGCCCAATGATTGAATTGCTGCAAGCTCATGTCGATGGCAACATGGATCCAATTGTTATTCCTCCAATTGCCGCCAACAATTTCGAGCTAAAGTCAGGCTTTATCCAGATGGTCTCAGCTCAACCATTCTTTGGACGAACCATTGATGACCCACACGATCACATCAAGAGATTTCTACAACTCACGAACACGGTCAAGTTCAATGGCGTTCCACAAGAAGTGATAAGGTTACAACTTTTTCCCTTTTCTTTAGAGGGACAAGCCCGGCATTGGCTTGCTAAGGAACCGCCACAGAGTATTCTCTCGTGGACGGATTTGGAAACAAAGTTTATCAACTACTTTTTTCCACCCTCTCGTACTACCGCTTTGCGGAATGAGATTATAACCTTTGAACAAAAGTACGACGAGTCATTCAGTGAATCTTGGGATCGCTTTAAAGATCTTTTAAGAAAATGCCCACAACATGGTTTTACCAAAGTTCATCAAATAAATACTTTTTACAATGGTTTAAGCATAAATGACCAAGATTCACTGAATAGTGCTTCGGGGGGTAATCTCTTGGCTAAGACTTCCAATGCTGCTTGGGATATCATTGAGAACAAGTCTCGTGTGCAAACCAAGAGCATTAGGACCAATGTTGCTAGTGCTAGCACTAATGACAGCGACAAGCGATTAGACAAAATTACCACGCTTCTTGAATCGCTTGTCACCCACACCGTCAGCAACAACAACAGCAACAACGCCAAAAATGCACAAGTGAACGCTGTCAGCCAACCTTGTGAGATATGCGGTGGTCCCCATTCTTACACAACTTGTACCGCCACCCAAGATTACCCTGCTGAGAATGTGAATGCGGCATATGGCACCTACCAACAACCTGCTTATCAAGCTAGACCTCAAGGTGACCGTAACTTGCTTAGCTACCGCAGCAACAACTATCTTTCCCCACCTGGCTTTCCTCCAACCAACCCAAACCAACAACAAAACCTTAACCGCCCTGCTCAACAACAACAACAACCTCGCCAACCATAGATCCCACCTCACAAGCAGCAACAACCACCTCAACGTAACAATCAAGTATACCAACAACCCGCTTACCAACCACCTGCATACAATGCTCCTTCCAACCAAACCAACACTGCACTACACCAAGAGGTCGCCACCTATATGAGGACCAATGATGTGATAGTGGGAAATCTCCAAGAGGAAGTGCGCAATTTGAAGGCAGACTTGGTCAAGCAAGGAAATGATTTGAGAGCTGATATGAGAAACACGTTGGATAGCCAGACTACTGATCTGAGGAACATGATGGCTAGTTTCTTCCAAGGTAATCAACCCTCTTCTTCGGGTACTCTTCCGAGTAACACCGTTGCGAACCCAAGAGGGGAGATGAAAGCAATCACTACTAGAAGTGGTAAAGGTACCAAGGAACCCGAGCTTCCTATACCTCCACCGGTGGTTGTGACTAAGGAGAACGAGTCGCCTGCTCCTATTCCTCCTCCTTCTCCTTCCCCAATTTCTCCACCTCTTCTTTCTACCCCTCCTCCACCCGTGGTTGTAAGTGATCCTATTCCCTTACAGCCTTCCTCTTCTTCCAATATACCTTATCCTTCAAGGTTGAGGAAAGAGAAGCAAAAGAGCAAGGATGATATTCAAGTTTCGAACTTTCTAAAAATGTTCAAGAAACTGAATTTCAATATCTCCTTCGCTGAGGCTCTCGCTCACATGCCCAAGTATGCCAAAATGTTTAAAGATCTTCTGAGCGACAAGGAAAAGCTCCTCGATCTCGCCAACACCCAACTTAATGAGAACTGCTCTGCAGTGCTCTTGAGGAAATTGCCAATCAAGCTTGGTGATCCGGGTCGTTTTCTTATCCCTTGCAATTTCCCGGGAGTAGAGAATTGTATGGCCCTAGCCGATTTAGGTGCCAGTATTAATCTCATGCCTCTAAGTGTTTGGAAGCAATTATCTCTCCCAGAGCTAGTCCCCACCAAAATGACTTTGGAATTGGCCAACCGTACGGTTGCTTATCCAGTGGGGATAGCCGAAGACGTCATTGTAGGAGTCGACAAATTCACCTTCCCTGCCGATTTTGTTGTCGTCGACTACGAGATGGACCCACGTGTGCCACTCATTGTTGGTCGTCCATTCTTGAGGACCGGTCGCACTCTCATTGATGTTGAAGCCGGTGAGCTTATCATGAGAGTGGGTGACGATAAAGTAGTCTTCAACATGGGAAAGTTATCTAAACAACCTTCTTCTTACAAGAATGTTAATTGTATTGACGTTCTTGATGAAGCTTGTGAAGAACACTTCAAGGATGCTTGTAAAAACATTCCTACCTCTCTTCCCAATGTTGAGACCGTTTCCTCTATCGACTCATCACTATCTCTATTTGGAGAGAGTGATTTCCTTTGGAAAGATTTGGAAGCCAGCTTAGGAGATGTGAAGCAAGACAATGACGATTCTACTGCCACTTGGGATGAAGACCTCAGTTTCATTGCAAACCTCCTCAAAGAAGACAACCCTTCCCCTCCATCTCCCACTATTATTGCTATCGAGACTCCGACTTCGAATACGCCTCCCGTCGACAATCCTCCGGATTTGGAACTTAAGGAGTTGCCACCCCATCTTGAGTATGCATTCCTCGAAGAAGAGAAGAAGTCGCCAGTCATCATTGCTAAGGATTTGAAGGATGAAGAGAAAGCCCGACTTGTCGCTGTGTTGAAAGATCACAAGAAGGCTATTGCTTGGAAGATTTCAGACATTCGTGGAATTGATCCTCACTTCTGCACGCACAAAATTCTCATGGAGGACGACTATAAGCCCACTATTCAAAGCCAACGAAGGGTGAATCCAAAAATACATGAAGTCATCAAAACAGAGGTTATCAAACTTCTTGATGCGGGTATGATTTACCCTATTTCGGATTCACCGTGGGTTAGTCCAATCCATTGTGTGCCCAAGAAGGGCGGAATAACCGTTGTTCCCAATGAACACAACGAGTTGATTCCCACTCGTCTCGTTACTGGGTGGAGAGTTTGTATAGACTACCGCAAACTCAATGATGCCACGAGAAAGGATCATTTCCCTCTACCTTTCATGGACCAAATGCTTGAACGATTAGCCGGTAATGAATATTACTGCTTTTTGGATGGTTTCTCGGGTTATTTTCAAATACCCATCGATCCCCAAGATCAAGAGAAGACTACATTCACTTGTCCCTACGGCACTTTCGCTTACAAAAGAATGCCCTTTGGTTTATGTAATGCGCCCGGGACTTTCCAAAGGTGTATGTTAGCTATCTTCCATGACATGGTTGAACAAACCATGGAAGTCTTCATGGATGATTTCTCGGTCTTCGGGGATTCCTTCTCTGCTTGCCTTGCCAATTTAGAACGTATGCTAAAGCGGTGCGAAGACACTCGCCTTGTTCTAAATTGGGAAAAATGCCATTTTATGGTAAAAGAAGGCGTCGTGCTTGGACATAAGATTTCGAAAGCCGGTCTCGAAGTAGACCGTGCTAAAGTTGATGTTATAGCAAAGTTGCCTCCACCTTCCACTGTGAAGGGTGTGAGAAGTTTCTTGGGTCATGCGGGCTTCTACCGTCGATTTATCAAAGACTTTTCTCAAATCGCTCGCCCGATGACCCACCTCTTGGAAAAAGATACTCCTTTTATCTTTTCCAAAGAGTGCCTTGAAGCCTTCAACTCGCTTAAGGATAAGCTAACTAAGGCACCCGTCTTAGTTACCCCTAATTGGGAGCTTCCTTTTGAGTTGATGTGCGATGCTAGCGATTTTGCCATTGGAGCGGTTCTTGGACAAAGAGTGAATAAACACTTCCAACCGATCCATTACGCTAGCAAGACAATGACTGGGGCACAATTGCATTATACGACAACCGAAAAAGAGCTTTTAGCTGTTGTCTATGCATTTGAGAAATTCCGCCCCTATCTTGTCCTTTCTACCACCATTGTGTATACCGATCATTCCGCGTTGAAGTACTTGTTGACAAAGCAAGATTCCAAACCAAGACTTCTTCGCTGGGTTTTGCTGCTCCAGGAATTTAAAATCGAAATCCGCGATAAAAAAGGAGGAGAAAACTTAGCCGCGGACCATCTTAGTAGACTTGAGGATCCATACCAAGGGGATCATCCGACCAAAGAAATCAATGATTCTTTTCCCTTGGAGACCTTAATGTCTATAAACTCGAAGCCGAATGAAACCCCGTGGTTTGCGGACTTTGCAAACTACTTGGCGGGTGGAATTCTCAAGGAAGGGTTGACGTCCCAGCAAAAGAAGAAGTTCTTTACCGACATCAAGACTTACTTTTGGGACGACCCTTACCTATTCAAACAATGTGCTGACCTGATAATTCGCCGATGTGTTGATGGACCGGCAGCGTCTGAAATCCTTCATGCTTGCCACAAAGGACCCACCGGTGGTCACTTTGGTCCCAACTACACCGCAAAGAAAGTGTTTGATTCGGGATTTTATTGGCCCTCCATATATCGTGATGCTCACGATATGGTCAAAAGATGTGATGTTTGCCAAAAGCAAGGCAAAATCACACATAAAGACGAGATGCCTCAAAATTTTATTCAAGAGTGTGAAATTTTTGATGTTTGGGGTATCGACTTTATGGGGCCATTCCCGTCATCTAAAGGAAACAAATACATCCTTGTAGCCGTTGACTACGTTTCAAAGTGGGTTGAAGCCAAAGCTTTGCCTACTAATGACGCAAGGGTGGTTTGTAACTTTTTGAAGGCTCTATTCGCTAGATTCGGTGTGCCTCGTGCCATTATTAGTGATCGTGGGACTCATTTCTGTAATGACCAATTTGCTAGAGTCATGGCTAAGTACGGTGTAAACCATCGTCTTTCCACAGCCTACCACCCACAAACTAATGGCCAGGCTGAAATATCCAACCGAGGGCTGAAGCGAATTCTTGAAAGGACCGTGGGAGAGCATCGTGCCTCATGGGCTGATAAATTGGATGATGCTTTGTGGGCTTTCCGTACTGCTTACAAGACCCCGATCGGCTGTACGCCTTATCGTCTTGTGTACGGGAAAGCGTGCCACCTCCCCATTGAGTTGGAGCACAAGGCTTATTGGGCCTTGAAGTGGGCTAATTTTGATATAAACAAAGCCGGTGACCTACGCAAGATCCAACTCAATGAGCTGAATGAACTCCGTAATGAGGCTTATGAAAATTCTTTGATCTATAAGGAAAGAACTAAGCTCATTCACGACTCCAAGATCAAAAACCGAGAGTTCCATGTTGGAGACAAAGTCTTACTTTTTAACTCTCGGTTGAAAATCTTTTCGGGAAAGCTCAAATCTCGTTGGTCCGGCCCATTCACCATTGCCCAAATTTTTCCATATGGTACTCTCGAGCTCGCTCAACCTGATGGACCAAATTTTAAGGTGAATGGCCAACGAGTGAAGTTGTACTTTGGTGAGGACACCTCTAAGGAGATGATTCCATCCCTCACCACGTTCCCCATGAACTAATTTTGGGTCGAGTCAGGCTCGTGACTCGGTTATCAAAAACAAGCGCTCCTCGGGAGGCAGCCCGAGTATCTATCCTTGCATGTTTTAATCCCCTAAGTGTAGGGGGGGCCTTGTATATGTGTTTGCGTTTGTGTGGTGATGTGATTACAGGGATAAGTGCACTCTGGGAATCTTTGAAGAACCGTGCTCCCGTGTTTATCCGAAATCCGGTTCTATCTCTCAACTATCGTGATTCGATTTTCTTCATACTCACATTTGAAATTGATCACTTTAGTCGTCTCTTCCTTAACTTGAGTTAACCAACGTGCACAATGTCATAAGTGTAGGGGGGACTTCTCCCACATGCTTAAACATTGAGGACAATGTTTATCTTAAGTGTAGGGGGGACTTCTATCGAAGTTTTAAGTGGACTTTTCCATGAAAATGCCTTCAATTAACCGGAAAATCCTATTTTTCAACATTTTTCAAATCTTTTATTAACTTTGGCCATTTAGTCGTATTTTTTAAATTTTTATCGTTGCTTTCATATGTATATATCTCGCAATAAAGTCAAAAATATTAATAAAGTGGTGTAGCTAGTTTAGAAGTCTTTGACATATTAGGCCCGTTGCGTTTATTTTGACTCAACCCGAATAGACTTATCCAAGTTTATTCTAGCTAGTATCCTTAACCATATAGACCTTAATTGGTTTATTAGGCTAAGTGTCCACGAGTCTCATTACTTGAGATTTTAAATTGTGGAGGACGAGAAATGATAGAGTCAATTATAAGTCGGTATTCTTGCGCAAACTCACTTGGTGTAATTATTTGCCTATTCTCCCATCACTTGCTAATAATTTATCTGCAATAAGTAAGGTCTTACGATTTGAAAAGTTACTTAGCTTCTAGCCCAAGATCGTTTAAAAGTTGCTCGGTAATGATAAGAGTTCATAGCCAAGGCATAACTTATGAAGCGGGGCGCGAAGATTGGCGAGTCCGAAAAGGCCCTAACAAGGCATGAGGATTCAATTTTATTGCTGAAGATCCAAAGTGATGTGAAAAGCATTATTCCTAAAGTCAATATGAAGGATCAAGACTCACGACGAAAAGCAATCAACTCCCATAAAGATCATGGAGAAGTCTATCCGAAAAGACCCTAACAAGGTATGAGGATAAATAGATCCAAGTCCGAAAAGGAGGCGGATCGTTGTATCTCAAAATCCCAATTAGAGATTGAAGAAATAATCATGAAGTCGTGGTCAACAAAGTTGGAGAACCCCTCAAAAGTCTCCAAGTGAAGAAACTCTATTATGATGAGAAGACCATTATCTCAAGAACGTCTCTCGAAGATATGAAGTATGAAGTACATGCCAAATATCGGCCCGAGAAAGGTCTCAAATCGTGAACCAAGTTATGCCAAGATATGAACTTTTTGATATCCCGAGAAGCAGTTTTAAGAGATTTTGTCCTTTAGCTAACTATTGATCAAATCGTCCTACTTTGCTTTCAGCCCTAATCAACTATCGAAATAAGTCCAAAAATGCATCTTCATGATCATTCTAAGACAAAAATAAAATATAAGAGATACACCTAGGAATAAGGGAGTTTAAGCATTTAATTAAGCCATGTGTGTAAGTGTTTGAATTGCTAACTTATAATAACAATGATCTCGTTTTTAAGCTTAGTTTGGGGAACGTGAAACTTGAGGGTGATAAATCTTCGCAGCACCAAAGCCCTAATGTAAGTCATCGATTTCTCTACAAGTTATTTCCATGTAGCTATTTTCACGTGAAAATGGTTTTCTATCCCTTTGTTATCTTTGAAGTTTTATTTCTTTAATTTTTGTTTAGTAGAATTTTAAATAAGGCCAAGGTTGATTAATTATGAGAAAAGTGTAAGCTTGCTTTATCACTAAGCATTGCATGAGGGCATGGCAATGGTTAAGTGTAGGGGATTTGATAGGTGTGTAAACACCCATCCTTTTACCACTTAATTCGGGCTAAAACGAGACCAAAACACGTATTTAATATCATTTGTTTGGAATTATGCGTGGTTTTTGTGTTTATTGTGTTTTCAGAGCCAACCGGATGAATATTGAAGAAAACATGGGATTGCACGGGTTTTACTGAAGAAAAAGACTCAAGATAAAGTCTATTGTCCAAGAGATGCAAAAGATTTGAAGTCGCTGGGCCTATTCGAAGATTTATCGAAGAAAAGGACCAAAGATGGAAGATTTATATAAGTCGAAGAAACTCAAGTCTATTAAACGAAGAAATTAAAAGACGAGTTGAATTTAATCGACAACAAATCCCGAATCAGAATCGAAAACGGAAACTTTTCTGAAAAGACGAAAAGACACGAAGAACGGGAGAAAGCCCACTCACCAACCAAAGGAAACACCTATAAATAGGCCATCCCACACACATTTTAGAGCTAGCTAGTTTTTTTTTCTTCCTCCTTTTTCTTTCTCCTGGTTCGTTTAACACCATCACCACTAGGGTGATTGGTGATTTTTATTTTTAGTTCTTCAATCTTGTAATTTTAACCTTTGTTTCATCTTGTCAAAACATCCATCATTTAATACCAAGTTCTTGTTTAATCTTTCCAATTAATCTTGTTCATCTTCATCTTTATCTTCAAGTTCTTAAGTTTTATTTTTCTTGATTTGATCTTCAAAAGTTGTTTGGATTTGTGTTTTTGTTAGTGGGATTTGTTGCTTATATTGTCTAAATGATTTGTGTTTAATTTGGTAAAACCTTTTTAAGTGTTTGATTTGATTTTGATTAATTTTGTGTTCCGTGTTCTTCGCTTTAACTGTTTCTGTAACTGGGTTTTCAAAACTTCCGAATCAGCCAAAAAGTTCCGAATGAGTTCTTCATTCGGAAACTTCCGAACCAAGCATTAGAGTTCCGAATCAAGAGAAAACTTCCGAATCAAGCTTTCATCCGGAAAGTTCCGGATCAGTCATAAAGTTCCGAACCAAGCCTTTCATTCGGAAGTTTAAAACTTCCGAACCAGTGACTTCCGGACGAAGCAAAAGTTCCGAATCAACCTTTTCATTCGGAAAGTTCCGAATCAAGCTGAAGGTTCCGAATCAGAAACTTCCGATCCAGCAAGTTCCGAATGAGTGAATAGTGTTTTCCGAATCAGATAGTTCCGAATCAAGGTCTAAACTTCCGAATCAGTTATTTTTGAGTTTAGTTACTGTTTTACTGTTGTTTATTTACTGTCTCTTTACTCATTTTTCACAATTTACATCTTAACTTTAATTTTAATTTGAACTTTAAATTTGCAACCAAGTTTTTGTTAATCTTAATTAAAGTAATTGCCTTTGATTTAAACTTTTCATTTATTATTAGAATAGAAAACCAACCCCTTTATTTAGTAACCAAGAACAATCATTCCACTTAAGGCCTAGATCAATTCGAGAGGATATCGAGAGACATAAAATTGAACCCCATTGAAAATCAGTGTATCAGACACCATGAAAACCGCTAGTGCTTTGGTGAAGCGATATGCATAACCATAAACCTAAAGCGTTCATACAACATTCTTAACATCATCCCTGCATCCTCTCTTGGCAGCAACACAAACAAATTTCTACCTCTTTCTACTAGTGAAATTCTACACACATTCTAAAAGATCGATACTCCTTCTTATCAACCCATCCAACCGCTTTCACATCACATTTACTACCAGACAACTCAACCTTTATCTTGCATTCCTTGCAATTTCTAACAACTCATGTCTTTAAAATCATTCCATCAACAATTGCCTTGGAAAGGCACTAACTACAACTCATCTTGCTCCTTCTACTTGCTCTGTTCATGGTTCTACTTCAAGATAATAGGTAAACCTACTAAATCTTAAGAAATTTTCAAAAAATTTTACATACCTAACGAATATCACAAGTACCTTTGAAATATCACGTCCCCTTCCAACATTCTCTATGATCCGTTACTTGTGCCAATATCCATACTTTATACAAATATCTATTCATCTCCCTTGGCACTCCTAAGAGACCTCATGACCATATTAGTTCGTCTTTCTACGAACTTCTAACTCTTTCCCCATCACAAAGGGCATTCCAACTATTCTCTCATATGACTATATCAATGCTCTTAATCAATACAAAACAAAAACTACATCTGGAACACACCAGACACGACCAACGAATCAAAACTACGGATAACTAACGACATTTCACGTGCACCAGTTAAAACAAGTAAAAAACCACGAGACTCAAAAGAAAACTCAAACCCAAAACATGTATCAATTCAATATGACCCATGACAACGAAAAATAATCCAAGAAACACCTAATGGCAACCAAAACATATTACGCCCCGCGACATATTTTTTTAAACCTTGCACGACATTAAATTTTTCTAAAAGAATATTTTTCTTTACCTCTCCACGTCTATGTGACTCAAACAATCTACAAAAAACC
Organism: Glebionis coronaria; assembly: GCA_025667525.1. Taxonomy (NCBI): domain Eukaryota; kingdom Viridiplantae; phylum Streptophyta; class Magnoliopsida; order Asterales; family Asteraceae; genus Glebionis; species Glebionis coronaria. The sequence continues at coordinate 347,865 of JANFOE010001802.1, read as the reverse complement.
CTCTATACGATCTCAAGACTCACATCAAAGACTAGGTACCTCGAACATCCTGTTGGGAATAAACTATAGCCAGTCTACTTGAGCGCTGACAAGAGTAAAACAAGCGTTGATAGGAAGAAAACAAACGCTGATAGATCAAGCGTTGACAAGAAGAAGTCAAGCGTTGATACATTGAAGACAAGCACTGATGGAAGGATATGATCTACGCGTTTATTATGTTCTAGATTACTTCTAGTAAAGATAGGAACAACAATGTATTTTCTATATTTATCTTTACCTAGAATAGTTGATACGTAGGTTATTGTACAAGGCTTCTTATGTCTATAAAAGAAGACCTTTAGGTTATTGTTCGATATAAGTTTTCATACGTTAAACACTTTCATTGTAAGCAAGTTTGTTACCATTAATCAAAGTGATAGTTTGTTTACACCTTTGGGCAGCCCTTGATGTTGCATATGGTGGCAATGAAGATACTAAGGAAGAGAAGAAGAAGCAACTCATGCATGAGTATGCTGTTTTCAAGGCTCAACCTAATGAGAAGCTTAGTAGTGTTAGAAGCAGACTGCTTGATATTACAAGCAAGTTATCCTTCATGGGGACACAAGTTGGTGACGTTGATACCATTGCCACTTTTCTTAAAAGCTTTGGTGAAGCATGGAAGATTGAGGCAAGATCTATACTTGCCAATAACACTCACAAAAGTTCTACTTTTGATGATATCTACAACAAACTAAGGCTGTTGGAGAATGAAACTCTTTTGGAGCATGGAAGCAAGTCTACCAACAGTAACATGGCCTTCTTCTTTCATAGTGAAGGTAAATTCAATCAGAAGGACTCTTACATGCATCCAGTCACTGGATCAACATGTGTCAACGCTGGAACATGTCCTGTAAACGCCTCATATTCAGACGCTGACACATACAAAAGTGACTCACCAAGAGTTAAACCTGTTGGTTTGGATCTAGATACTGTATGTGCTTATATTGCTTCTTTGCCCAATGGTTTAGTGATTACATATGAGGATCTTGAGCAGATAAGTGATGAGTACTTGAAGGAGATGGATATTAAGTGGAACATGGCTCTTGCTAGTATAAGAGCAAATAGGTGGAATAGAAGGTTTAAGAAGAAGATGACCTTCAATGCAAAGGACACTGCTGGATTTGATAAATCCAAGGTTGAATGCTACAATTGTCATCATATGGGGCACTTCATGAGGGAATGCAGATCTCCTAGAAGATCTGATGCTGGCAAACCCTCAAGCCAAATTGTTAAGGCTCAGGATCCTAAGGCCATGGTTGCAGTTCAAGAAATTGATGGTATGTGATGGGATTGGAGCTATTTGGCTAAAGATGTGGAAGAGGATAAAGCTTTGGTTGCTGAGATAGAAGAAGAAGAGCATGTCCAATATGCTCTCATGGCACACTCCTCCTCTTCATCAGATAATGAGGTATATGATGATGCTTTTTGTAGTAAGGGTTGTAGGTTCAATACTGAGAAACTTAACAAAGAGGTGTTAAGATTATTAGATGATGTGAGTACTGAAAGATGAAAACTGTCTTATTACCAAATAGCTCTCACTCAAACTGAGAAGACAGTTTCTGAGTACAAGAAAATGTAATTTGACTTAAAAGATAATATAAATATCTTAAAACATGAGTTAAATGCTAGTAATGATGTTAGGAACATCATGGAAAGGGTTAATGGTGAGTTACAAGCTAAGTTAGAGGAGGCCATTAAGAATAAAGATAATGTTGGCCTTAAAATTCAGAGATTTAAGAAGGCCACACAAACCCTAGGAGAATGTGTTAATAAACAAAGGGATCCTAAGGACATGACTAGGATTGGGATGAAAGACTGCTCTGTGGTTCCACCACCAGCTGGTGACTTCTATGGTGTCCAACAAAAGGACCTATCTTAGACTGGTTTACCAGAACTCCAAGAGGAGGAATTCATTCCTCCACCAAGAGTCATTACCCAGTTGAAGAATATCAACAGAAGTTGACTGACTTGAATGAATGGAAGAAAGCCAACCCTACCTTATTTGTTGAGGGTGGCTTGTTATGTGAAAGTCCTAATGAGTCAACCCCTATTAAGGTAACAAACCCAATCACTGGTAAGGCTATTGACATTGGCTCAAACACTGTTAGAAAACCTTGTGTCAAGTATGCAGAAATGTATAGGAATACTAGGTCACCTAAAAGCCAAGTTAGTAATGATGGAACAGGCTTCTTCTCTTCTAGACCTAGGGTTGTGTCTAGAAAAGCCTGTTACACTTGTGGTAGCTTTTCATATTTAGCATATAAGTGTGTCAACGCTTCCAAGGTCAACACTGTTAGAAAGTCAAACGTTGTCAGACCCAAACCTTGTGTGCAGCAAAGTCTACAAGTTGTTAGACCTGCCCCATTCTTCACAAGAGGGTCTAACACTCATGGACAAAGACCATTTCAAAAGACAAATACTTGGTATAACAGGCAATGGGTTTCTGTAGCAAACCCTAGGTTCAACGCTGACAAGGGTAATTTCAGCGTTGACAAGACCAAATCCAACGCTGACAAAAACGTGACCTGACCTAAATATTTGCAACCACAGGGTAAGGGGTCTAAAGCTTCTTCAAGCTTGACATGGATACCTAAGAAAGATCAAAACCCTAATGATAATGGGATTTCTATGACCTGCAACAGATTTAATTACATTTCAAAGGTCATTACAAAACCTATTGGGGTTAACTAGGTATTTCATCCAAAGAGGGATGAACAAGGGGTTGTTATGAGAACTAAGTCTGTTCTTGTTGAACAACCAGATGAATCCAAGTCTGCTAAGGCTTGGGTTCCCAAAGAACACTAACTTGTTTTCTTTATGTGCAGGGCATTCAAAAACAGGTCAATGATTATGGATATTGGGACAGTGGATGCTCATGGCACATGACAGGGAAGGAAGATTATCTCGCTAACTTCACTCCCATTAAGGATGGTGATAAGGTTTACTTTTGAGGCGGATATGGAACTATCACAGGCAAAGGAACACTTCTCACCAAGAACTTGCATTTTGTGAACATATTTCTGGTAAAGGAACTTGATTACAATCTTTTTAGTGTATCACAAGTTTGTGATAACAAAAATAAAGTTTTGTTTACTGATACTGAATGCTTGGTGTTAAGCAAGGCTTATAAGATCCCAGATGAGAAATATATTGACTATAGAACACCTAGACATAAAGACATCTATAATGTGAATCTAAATGGGATTAGAATGAATAACAATATGTCATGTTTTTATGCTAAAGCTTCAGTAGATGAGAGTAATCTATGGCACAGGAGACTAGGGCACATAAACTTTAAGAATATAAACAGGCTTGTGAGACATGGCTTGGTTGATGGCTTGCCTGAAAAGGCTTTCCACAATGACCACTCTTGTGTTGCATGTCTTAAAGGCAAGCAACACAAGGTCTCATTCAAGTGTAAACAGGTGCACTCTAGTACTAGACCACTTCACTTGCTTCATATGGACCTATTTGGTCCAACTAATATAGAAAGCTTGAATGGTAAATCATACTGCTTTGTCATCACAGATGACTTTTCTAGGTTTACTTGGACTTTCTTTTTAGCTATGAAGAGTGACACTGCTAACACTTTAATTGACTTTATCACTCAGATTGAGAAGAAGACTGGTAATGAAGTTAAAATGCTTAGGAGTGATAATGGTGGTGAGTTTAGGAATAAAGTTTTAGATGATTTTTGTGCCAAGAAAGGGATTACTAGGCAGTTTAGTGTTGCCAGAACCCCACAGCAAAATGGGGTTGCAGAAAGAAAGAATAGAACCCTAATTGAAGCAGCCAGAACTATGTTGGCTGATGCTCATTTCCCCATAGCTTTTTAGGCTGAGGCTGTGAATACAGCATGCTATTGTTCAAAATAGAGCATTGGTCAACAAGATACAAAACAAAACACCTTATGAATTACTTTGGGGAAGGAAACCTAATATTGGTTTTCTTAAACCTTTTGGCTGTCATGTAGTTGTTCTTGACACTAGTGATGCCTTAGGTAAATTTAGTGCAAAAGGTGATGAAGGCTATTTCATGGGGTATTCAGTGCAAAGCAAGGGATATAGGGTTTACCTTAAGAAGGAAAAATGTATTCTTGAGAGAGTACATGTTAGGTTTTTGGAGAGTAAACCTAGTGATCCTGAAAGTGGTCCAAATTGGTTGTTTGACTTGGAACCTCTATCTAGGACTTTAAATTATATGCATGTCACTAATCCAGACATTGTGAAGGTAACTTCAAATGTTGTGGAAGAACAAGTTGTTGGTGTTTCAGGTACACAGGTTAATGAAGAGGTTGGATCACAAGCAGAAAAGTCATCTCCTATACAAGAGTATGTTACAATTCCCATATGGACAGATGCTTTTGCTGCTGCTGCTGCTGCTGCTGCTGGAAAGTATAATGGTGGTCCTCAAGTACCACCAGATACAAACATGCATGGTCCTTCAGGCGCTGACAAAGGCAAATCTAGCGCTGACAGGACAAATTAAGACGTTGATGGCTCAAACGTTGACAACACCAATTCAGGCGTTGACAACCCAAACACTGACAACCAAGGTTCAGGCGTTGACAAAACTTTTGCGCATCTTTTCTCTTCTACTTTTGAACAGGGTGAACCTTCTAATTTATGAAGAGGTTCATCCTCATATTGATGAAAGAGAGTCTGAAGAAGAAGAAGATATTGGCAACATGGATAATGAGATTGAAGACACCAGACTTTTTGAAGGAGGAGTTCTCACTTCTACTATGAAGAATCACCCCACTTCTCAAATCATTGGTGATATTATGACTCCTGTTCAGACTAGAAGATCTCATCAAAGTCTTGGTGGATCTATTGCCAATATTCACAAGAAGGTTGATACCCCTCTTGTTCAAGCATGTTTGTTTGTCTGTTTTCTGTCACAACAGGAACCCAAGAAGATCTTTGATGCTCTCAAAGAACCAAGTTGGGTGGAAGCAATGCAGGATGAGCTTCACCAATTTGCAATTCAGTATGTTTGGGAGCTGGTTGATTGTCCCAGATATGTCAGACCTATAGGGACAAGATGGGTTCTAAGAAACAAGAGAGATGAAAGAGGCATTGTGGTCAGAAACAAGGCACATTTAGTGGCTCAGGGATATACACAAGAGGAGGGGATAGACTATGAGGAGGTCTTTGCACCAGTTGCAAGGATTGAAGCTATAAGGATATTTCTAGCCTATGCATCTTGCATGGGCTTCACTGTCTATCAAATGGATGTGAAGAGTGCCTTCCTCTATGGAACAATTGTTGAGGAGGTGTATGTGATGCAGCCTCCTGGTTTATAGGATCCAGAGAATCCAGACAAGGTGGATAAAGTCAAGAAGGCTATGTATGGACTTCATCAAGCCCCAAGAGCATGGTATGGTACTTTGTCTACTTATTTGGTGGACAATGGATTCAAAAGGGGGACCATAGACAAGACATTATTTACTAAGAAGGCTGGTAAGGATGTCTTGCTTGTTCAGGTTTATGTTGATGATATCATTTTTGGATCTACAAATCAAAAGATGAGTGAGGATTTCTCCAAGCTTATGACAGACAAATTCAAGATGAGTGCAATGGGGGAGATGAACTTCTTTCTAGGGTTACAAGTTCAGTAGAAAGAAGATGGTATCTTCATCTCCTAGGATAAATATGTGGCAGAGATCTTGAAGAAGTTTGGCTTTTCTCTACATGAAAAGATGGCTACTACTCCTATGGATAGAGAACACCCTTGGGGAAAGATTTGAGATGGAAAGGATGTGGATGTCAAGCACTATAGATCAATGATTGGTTTATTGATGTATCTCACAGCCTCCAGACCTGACATCATGTTTGTTGTGTGTGCTTGTGCACGCCATCAACTGACTCCCAAAGAATGTCACCTTTATGCTGTCAAGAGAATCTTTAGGTACCTAAGATGTTATCCTAGTCTTGGCTTGTGGTACCCAAAAGATTCACCTTTGGAGCTTATTGCATATTCAGACAGTGACTATGGAGGTGATAAGTTTGATAGAAAATCCACAACTAGTGGATGTTAGTTTCTTGGGAGCAGGTTGATATCTTGGCAATGCAAGAAACAAACAGTGGTGGCTAATTCTACAACTGAAGCAGAGTATGTGGCTGCAGCTGCTTGTTGTGGACAGGTCTTATGGATTCAGAACCAGCTGTTGGACTATGGGTATAATTTCATGCATACCAAGATATTTGTTGACAATAACAGCACTTTATGCATTATTAAGAATCCTGTACATCATTCTAAAACCAAACACACAGAAATTAGACACCATTTTATCAGAGATTGTTTTGAAAAGGGTTTAATACAACCAGATAGGGTTGACACAAAAGAAAATGTGTCAGATTTACTAACTAAACCTTTTGATGCTGGAAGGTTTCAATACTTGGTAACAAGTATTGGAATGATCAATCTCTCCTAATATGTGTTTTGGAGTCTTTTTGTAAAAGTATGTACAGGATAATGCATTGTTATTGGTCTTGTTGAGAATTTAGATTTTCCACTATATTTTTCTAACACTGACAAAGGTTGCTGTAACGCTGATAAGTGTTATTGTGACGTTGTCAGCAATATATTTGTCTAACGCTGACAAAGGTTTTCTTAACGCCGACAAGTGTTATCGGGGCGTTGTCAGCAACAATGTTAGTTTTGTGGTTTTCAATCTAAATGTGCAGGTGGTGTTAGCATTATACCATTGGATACAGAGTTGCTTATGGATCATTGGAGAAGCATTTGAGCATGTTTTTATTTATGGATGATGGTTAGAATTTTCTATTCCTATCTTGACATAAATTTTTTATGTTCTTGCATATTTTTGGCAACATATGTATCACAGTTTAAGGGGAGCTTTTAGGAACCTTTAGGACTTTTGAGTATCCTTATGATACTCTTATCACAATTCTAGATTGTGTCTACAGGTGAGTATGAGTTAGTTTTACTAAATCATGAGGCACTGTAGCATGCAAAGTTGCTATACTATGCATGCTGCCAAGACATTTTTGGCCTAGAATTGGTTGTGGTCTGTTGGGAGACATGGGAATGATTTTATCATGGGTTTTACCTGGGAGTAACAAGGAATTTTATAAGGTAACTTAGTTGTTAAGAGTTTTGGTTAGCAAGGGACACTAGAGGACTGTTATGTCTATCTTGCATAAGCAAGTGTGCATAACTGGACAGTGCTTGCCGCCCTATAATAATTATCAACTTATAGGTTATCTTCTCTAGGATAAATTACTTTGTTAAGGTCATTTTTCATTTTTAAATATTTTTATTTTTAGACGCTGACAAGTATTTTTCCAAGCGTTGTTGTGACCAATTTAGACGCTGCCATGGCTTTGGCAAACGTTGACAAGAATACAGCCGTTGGGCGTTGATGGGTTATTTTTGACCGTTGACACTCAATGGGACCTACCCAGTTGTTACTTTTTGACATATTTTTGGGCTGTAATTTTGGGAGCAGATAACTTTCATTTAATGCATGAGATAAACTTATTTCTTTTCAATATTTTCATGATTGTATTTTGAAAATAGTTGCCTAATTTTTGACCAATCACATGCTTGTTTCTCTCTTATATATTTGGCTCCTATTTTAAACAGGTTACCTATCATTCTTGTCTAACAATATTTTCTCCTATACTTCATCTTTATCAATTCATTCAAACAGCTTTCAACAATGGCACCAAAGTTTAAACCAAGTGATTTAGAGTTGGGATTCAGGAGTCAACATAACATGATAGCATATCTAGAAGTCGGTGACACTCTGTTTCCCCAATACACACAAATGGTGGCGTATTTGAATGCATCCCCAATTAGGTATGCTCTTTCTCATGCTCCACTCATTCCTGTCACACATATTAAACAGTTTTGGAACAATGTTAGTTCCTCAACAGTTAATAGAGTGACTACATTATCATCTATTGTTCATGGGCGCACATGGGTGGTTACTGAAGCTTTGGTTCACCAAGCTTTGCATCTTGATGATGCAGATGGTATAACCACCCTCCCTATTCGTGAAATAGAACAAGGACTAAGGGCTTTGGGTTATCCTTTCCCTGATGAGGGAACTTTAAATAAATATCATAAATAGGAGTTTCCCCCAGCCTGGAAGTACCTAGTACATGTCCTCTTGCAATGTTTGAGTCCCAAGTGTACTGCACACAATGAGATCAATAGATCTATTGCAAGTGCTATTATGTGCATTGCTACTGGACAAAAGTTTAATTATTCCAAAATGATATTTGAGGGCATGTGTAAAAATAAAGGGAACAAAATGACTTTATCTTATCCCAGATTTTTACCAATGGTTTTTGATGTCCAAAGTTACTACACAAGGGATCATGATGATTTTTATGAGATCCCTGTGTAAAAGAAAGCAATTTTTACAAAGATGAACTCACCCCCACATCGTGACTTACCCCTAACCCCAGCTATGATTGCTGTCATTGAAGCAGCACAACCCCAACCAGACCCACAACCCCAACTTGACCCAATACTTGAAGCTTTACCTTCACCACAACACATGCAAATTGACCAAGAACCCTTCGACGCTGACACATTAAATGTTGGCGTTGACATGCCTATTCCAAACGTTGACACCAATCCCTCACAGACCCAAACACCCCTTAACCACCCCACATCCACCCAATCCACATCATCTTCTCCCCCAACACAATATAGGTTGCAAAAACGCCAAAGGACTACTGGAGTGTTCTCCTCTAGTGGTCCTAGCCATGTAGCAGAGAGAACCACCATCACAAGTGTGGTTGGTGCTATGGATGAGGGTGGGACTATTGGTTCTGGCTTAGAAGCTGGCCAAGACAGTCCTACCATCATTAAGACCTCATCCATGTCCAATGAATCTACCTTGGGAGGTCAAATACCCATTTTAGAGGAGGGCAGATTGGAACCAATGACTTTAATGGAATTGACGGCTGTCTGCATAAGCTTGCAAAAGCAAAATACAGACTTGGTACATATTGTCAGTACACAAGGACTTGAACTCAAGCAATTGAGGGAGAGGATTGTTATCTTGGAGAATGCTAGCACAAGGAGAGGGATGGAGGAATCTTCCAAAGGGGAGGATGAACAGATAAATGTGATTGATCAGGGCTCACATGATGGTGAATCTTTGGGTGTTGCTGAGGCCCTAACGAGTTTGAAGAAACAACCAGATTTTGATACGTCTCTAGTCACTCCTACAAACTTAAATGTGTCTTTTACAGCTATGTTGGAGGAAATAACAAGAGGCGCTGAGACAGGTAATTTGGGCGTTGACAAGCAAGATTTGAACGCTGACATGAGTATCTTGGGCACTGACAAAGCAAAATTGAGCGTTGACAGACCTGCAGATGAGGTTGATGTATTCCAGTCATCATCCATCATCAAATACATTTCTTCACAGGTATTACCATCTTCCTTACCCACCTTGGATCCATTAGATAAGGGTTAGGGTATTATGGTAGAAGTAGATATTCCAATGAATGCAGCACAAATTGAGTTTGATAGAAGGTTGGCTACACAAATTGTGGAACAAGAAAGAAAGAAGGTGGGTGAATCCCCTTTTGTTGTCACTTCAGAAGAGCAAGAAGGAAGTGATGAAGCCAGTTCAGACTCAAGTGTAATGATTATAGAACAACCATAAAGACTTGAGTATGGTGATGAGTTGGCAAAAGAAAAATTGAATGAGTTGAAGTTGCAGGTTGATTTTGATATGCCAGAAGTTGTTCAGATGTACCATGCTTGGGAAGATAGGTGTATGGAGAATCCACATTTGACCATTTCAGATCAGATATGGGGTTTGGATATTCTTCTTAGAGTACAAAAGGACTGCAAGGTAATTCTGAGACACATGGCTAGCAATATTCTCTCATTATTGAGAAGGGATAGAAGGGAGTTGTACTACATGCTTCTCAGATGTCATGGAACAGGATGGACTTATAAGAAATTGATTGCTTTGACATTTGAAGAGTTGGAGTTCAAAGCTTATCCCATTTGGGTTAGAGTGCAGGAAGAAAACACTCTAAGACTTCTTTCTAATGAAAGAAAAGAAGAACTTGCATAAGAAATGGTGCTTAAGAAGGCAATGATTGTTCCCAGACCTGTGAAGAAGGGAGTCCCTCTTGAGTTTCCCAAAGATATGGATAGATTGAATCCAAGTGAAGCTGTTATAAGAAGGAGCCTCAAGCTCTCACCATTGGAAGCTTCAGATATGGTGCAAGTGTTACCTCTTGATTCCAGAAACCCTATTATAAGCTATGAAGAAGATGAATGTGGGTTTTGGAAGATTGACATGTATGGAAAAGAGGTTCACACTTTTACCACTCTTATATCTTTGTTTGCAAGTTTTGATAGAGAAGACTTGGTAGACCTATGGAGGTTGTTAGAGGCCAAGTATGAGACTGAAGCTCCCACTTCAGTTAATGCAATAAAACTGTGGTCAACATTCCAAAGAATGTGTGGACCAAGAGATGAAGATCCTGCTATTTGGAAGGATCTTGAAGATGACCTCAGTGGTCTTCAATGGCGTTTGTATTCAGCTGCTGGAGTATATTATTTGAGTTCAACAAAGTTTGCTGAGTATCTTCTTGTAGATGCTCAGTATTCCATGTCCAAGGAAGTCTTGGAGAAGATGAAGACTACACAGCTGGAAATTGATTATTCAAGTGACGTAGCCAAAGATTTGATCAGATTTATTTATTACCAATATGATAAGTGTTGTAAGATTCCTCCTAGTTCTTAATGTTTATTCAGAAACTTGATTACTAGAGTAGATATCAAGTTTAGGGGAGGATTGTTGGGAATAAAATATAGCCAGTCTACTTGAGCGCTGACAAGAGTAAAACAAGCGTTGATAGGAAGAAAACAAACGCTGACAGATCAAGCGTTGACAAGAAGAAGTCAAGCGTTGATACATTGAAGACAAGCACTGATGGAAGGATATGATCTACGCGTTTATTATGTTCTAGATTACTTCTAGTAAAGATAAGAACAACAATGTATTTTCTATATTTATCTTTACCTAGAATAGTTGATACGTAGGTTATTGTACAAGGCTTCTTATGTCTATAAAAGAAGACCTTTAGGTTATTGTTCGATATAAGTTTTCATAAGTTAAACACTTTCATTGTAAGCAAGTTTGTTATCATTAATCAAAGTGAAAGTTTGTTTACATCTTTGTGTTCTTGTTTAAGTGTTAATTCCGCATAACACTTAGATTGTCATATACATATACAAAGGTTTCTCTACGTGTATAACTTGATCTAATCTCGTATACATAAAGCTAAATAGATCTAAGTTTGGGATCAACACATCCCAAATCATAAATTTATAAACTACTATTCAAAACTCAACCTTGAACCTGACACTTGTACAAACATTTTGACCAAGCTACTGACCTCCCATGACTATACATCCCACATATTTGAAAAATACGTTCCGAGTACATAATTTTAGCCTTTTGAATCACCCAAAAAGCTTTAAAAGAATAATAAGTTACGACCAAAACAATTTTATCCTAGTTGTTTTAAAAACTAAAGAATCATGTTAGTGATTAATGTAACCCTTTTAAATAAAAAAATTAAAAAAAAATTGTATGTGAAATTTTCATGAACTCAATTTAACCTTGTATAAATAATTATAAGTGACGTAAATCGATTAAACTCAATTATATAAACTATTTAATTATTTTTCTTTATTTAATAGAGAGTCTTTTAGAATTTTGAAAGAAATAAGTGTTGATTTAAATTCTAATGTTACATCTCGTTTCAAACACGACTACAACACCTTACCCTTATTTTACCGAATACAACCAACTATCCAACTCTATAGTAGATTTCCAAGTCTTTTCAATATATACCGACTAAAAGGAATGTAAGACTCAACACAAAAGATTTCATTATCCCAAAAGAAATCCCAATTTATTTCAATTTCTTAACACCAAGGACACCATTTTAAAACAAACACGTGAAATAGGAAACTCGAAGAATACACCACAACAGAGGTTGAATACCTAAAAAGAAGCGAGCTAGCCACCCTCCTAAGGATACAATCGTTAATTGTAGGGGATCATACATATATAGGAATATTAGGATAAATATACTCAAATCTGTCTAACATCTACTATACAAGCATGTATTAATCCTCTTTCATGCAATCATACCTAGGAATCCATTGAAGTTGTGGTACTTGTATAACTATGTTTGCCACCATATTTATACAATTACCCTTTCCCCAATGCACTACCTCCTATGATGACACTTATAAGAATCAATACAACACATCACACATAAATCCATCAACTCACCTAAACACAAAACCACATAAATAATAAGGTCAAAAACTCCAACTATTAAAATAACATAGTCAAACTCTTAGAATACAAAAATCCATAGTCTGGCTGAAACAGCAAAGACAAAATCCAAAACGAAAACATAATCAATTATAAGTCATGTCGCCCCTCAGAGTGGAAAAAACTTAAAATCCTTCTTATCCACCTACTCCTAGTAACTTGAACCACCACATGAATCTTAGGGAACATGACTTAAACATAAAAAGAAAATACTATACCTCAGGTAAATAGAATAACTCAACAAAAGACAGAAACTACCATGTACCAAATTATGTACTATAATGTACAATTTAAGCAAAATACAACAATGACTAGCGTGGACGATTATGGTTCAACCCGCACTAGTCACAACCCGAAAAGAAAATAACATGTGGTTAAGTATGAACTACTATGGTTCAACCTATACTAGTCATAACTTAACAAACATCACAAGTAAAAACCAATAACATCAATTAATATCAATTGCACACATACTCCTAGACGCCTATATGCGAGGACCCTTAAGCTATAGACTAGGCTACGAGACTACGGAACCTAATTCTCTATAACCATTGTCTCTGCTACCATTTTGTCACACCCCACCACGTCAGAATATGGGGACCGAGCTATGGATATCATCACAACATGGCGTGTCTATAGAGATAACTAAATGAAATAAGAAATGTCATAAAATGGTGACACAAATGTCATGACAATATCTCAACAATGCAGGATTCTAGGTAAGTAGGTAACACCTTCCGCTTATCCGAGACAAACAATTAACATAAAAAAAGCAAACATAAAGGTGTCAACAAAGTACCAATTATACAAACATCAAATAAAGACTAAGAGGAAAGGGGTTCCTCCAAATACAACCCTAAGCCTCCAAAGCTAGCCACTCCTATTCTCATGCTTAACCACATTCTCACCTGAAAGAGACACTAAAACACGTCAACATAATGTTGGTGAGAGTCATAGGTTTAGACTCCAATGCCAAAATCAAGTTATGAGGTGTGAATAATAACCATCAACCAAAGAACATATGGACAATATGCTACAATCATGTATTATCAACTAACACTCAAGATTAACCATTCACCATAATTCTAATGCTCCTAGCCTTACCAATCACCCTGGTCCCATAGGCGCCCATACACCTATGAACCAATCCCAAGGCCCCGCCTTGTCAACATCCCCTTGGTACCAAGTCAAACCACAATAACTGAGACGGTACGTGTCCCCCGATCCAAATCATAAAAACAATCAAGAATCACATAGCAGTTAATCACATAAGTGTACACACAAGTCCATCACAAACCATAAAAACATTCACAGCAATAGTTACAAAACCATACAGTGTCTCTTCCATCCCACCTGCAAGTCAAATCATAAAAAGACATGGGACTATGAAACTCACCTGATTCAAGCTTCTCCAAATATCCGCGCTCTAGCGAAAATCTAAACACACAAACGTATACAATCAAGACACGAACCACATAAGAAAATGGCTCATCAATCTATGATGGATATCTAACCTTCTCATACAACTTAACCCTATTTATATGCCATATCATCTCATTAAACCCCTCAATAAATCCCTTAACTTAGTTTAGTTCATAACTCGTCCCGATAACATTTTACGCAAAACAGTCTCGTTTTTCATACTTCAAACTATGGGTCGAACACCTTCTTAACCAAAATAACATGTCCTGTAAAAGCAACCCTATGCCCTTACATGTGTTTAATAACTCTCCTATTTGGCCTCAACCTTAAAGCTACTGTTAAGGCCTCCATATATATATATATATATATATATATATATATATATATATATATATATATATATATATATATATATATATATATATATATATATATATATATATATATATATATATATATATATATATATATATATATATATATATATATATATATATATATATATATATATATATATATATATATATATATATATATATATATATATATATATATATATATATATATATATATATATATATATATGTATATATATACTTTTACCTATCCAAAATTTTCTGATTTTGAACGTATGAAAAGTTTGTTATGATAAGAGGGTCTTTCACTATCCCAATTGATTATCCCTCCTTCAGATATCTTATATAACATATAAAATAACTCTCATGTTCGTTTGAAAGTCCAGTTGTACTCCTAAGTACCCTAACCACCTTAAAACATTAAATTAAACCCGACTGATTTCAAAACTGTTTTGACCTCTTATAACATGTTTTTGACCCACTTCTCGAACTCCAATTCAATTATAGTTTCTTGAATTTGAAAGAAAATTCAATTACCTTTTCTGAGACATAAGATTCGAAAATTAAAAGTTTTTAGAACTCTAGATATGATCAAAACAAGTGACCTAAGATTCTGCCCAGTTTTTAAAAACGATTTTCTCATAATTAATCTAACTAATCATATATAAACCCTAATTAAAACCTAAAAACGATTTCTAATGATAAAATTCCATTAATTACATTATTAATTACAGATCTTTAACAAACCCTAATAAAAACTTATGAATCTCAAACCCTAATCCATCATAGTAGGTTACAAATACGTAAATTAACGTTAATCAACCAAGTTTAATTACGTACCTTTAAATCCTGAGCATAAATTCGACTCTTCTTGATCATCCATTGCTATTTGACTGACTTAGAGTTTATTTTAAGGTTTATGGGTCGTTTTTGGGGTCTTAGGGTGTTTATATATGCTTTGGTAAACTCTTGGTCAAGTTTAGGCTCAATTAGGACTCCTATATGGTAATTATCTTTTTTTTTATTAAAATATTTTGCTATGGGGCCCACAATTCCGACTCCCCCTTTATAATTTTATTAATTTAATTGCTATTAACTTATAATTACCATTAGTTAACATCTAGACCCTTCCGGATCAAAACCGGACACCTATTCGCTAATTTTTCTACTTTCTACGTAATTTCTGAACTAACCGTCATTACCAAAAGTTTCTAATTATGGAAAGTATTTCTAAAACTTATCCTAACCATATAATATGTACTTAATACATACATACAACATACGATACGTACACGAAACCTTAAAACGATATCCGAACTTTTCTGCAGTTCATTTCTGAACTCATTTCATTCATTTCATTTCCAACCCGTACCAGGATTTATAAATCATGTACCTAATTTCGTCCATTCTCATCCCCAAAATCACACATATAAACACATAAATCACATAAAACAAATAGTCACACAAAATACCCCAAAAATAAGACTAACTGACGAACTTCAAAAACCAGGGTTGTCACACCAATACACCTATGAACCAATCCCAAGGCCCCACCTTGTCAACATCCCCTTGGTACCAAGTCAAACCACAATAACAATCAAGAATCACATAGCGGTTAATCACATACCGATTGGGATTCCGACTGTAGTGTTTTTTCATGTCTCTTCCATCCTATCTAGAAATAAATACATCAAAAGATATGGGACTATGTAACTCACCTGAACAAGATTCTCCAAGTACCCGCGCTCTAGCACAAATCTAAACACACAAACGTATACAATCAAGACATGAACCACATACCAAAATGGCTCATCAATCTATGATGGATATTAATAAGTGTGTAAACACGTATCCTTTTACCACTATAATCAATGAAAAACAAGACCTAATCATGTGTTTAATATCGTAAAAGTCGGAATTACGCGTGGTTTTGTGTTTTTGTGTGAAATAGGTACAAAAGATCAAAGGAAAAGAAAACACGAGATTTCACGGTCAATTGTTGAAGAAAAGTCAAAGAAAGAGACAAAGTCAAAGTCAAAGAACCAAAAGTGGAAAAATTCCAAAGGTCCAAAGTTCACGAAAACTGGCAAAAACGACACGAGATTGAAGAAATATCATGGAAGCCAAAATCGAGTTCGTTTTTAGTGGATTTAACTTTATAAAAGGTATTTTGGGCTTGTGGGTCGCACTTATGATTAATGGGCCCAAAGGCCCAATAAGGGATTTAAGTTATGTACTTTGGTGAATTAAGTCCATACAAGGCCCAAAAGAAAAAATTATGGAACGGATAGATTATACTTGGGCTACAAGCCCAAGTTTTCTACACAATTAACTTAAACGGTGGAAATTTGGGTTTTTAAAACCCATTAGGTCAAATATCAATGGACGGTTACATGTATTAAAGTAAATTCATTATTTACTTTTTGTCAACATAAACACACACCCACTTATTACTTTCGATACAAACGAAGTTTCACCTTCTCTCTCTCAAACCCAAATAACAAGTTACCACTTTTCTTAACCCTAGTTCATATACCCAATTTTGGGGCTTTTTTTGATTCAAGGCGCGTGTTAACACACGCGTTGGAAATAAATACCGAACTTTATCAGAGTTTGGTGATGGTCTCATTCAATCGACGTGGCTCCCCTTCTCTCATCATTCCTTCATGTGATTGGTGGATACATGTAGGATCGTGTTTTTATAAGGATTTAGCAAGTTATGGATTAACCTATTGAGATGGATGGAGAATGGAGAAACTTAGAGAGAGAAAGAAGAAAGAGAAAGGACAGGAAGATAAGAAAAATGGAAATTGTGAAATGGAAGTGTTCAACCCCTCCTAACATGCTAGGAGGGGGGGGGGGGGGGTTTATATAGCCCACCCTACATGTGGGCTATATGGGCTATATCGGATCACGAGTCCAATATCATTGGAGTGACCGATCCTTTCTAAATACGTAAAAACGTATTTCCAACAATCTCCCCCAAAGGGAGGTCTCTCCAAGTTACAATGTCCTAAATAGTCTATAGCTCGTGATCTATGCTAATAATGATGTGACCGAGACTTTCCTGGGAAAAACGTATTTCCAACAATCTCCCCCAAAGGGAGGTCACACCATCTTACAAAATCTTAAACCTAGCATACTATGCTTGAGTCTTCGATCTTGTTCTTGTGAATATGCTGATGAGATCTTTGACTTTGGTCTTGAGCATGTGTCCTTTCTTTGACCTTGTGCATTCGTCACTTGTGATATTTGCCTCCTCGTGACTTCATGTTCCACATACTTATACCTTTATAAATTCTTGAAAGCTTCAGAGTTTGATACATCGGAAGACTTGAATTTCAGACTTTCTTGAATTTGTTGAAGTATTAAGTGTATGTAGTATAAGCACGTGGTGACGACTTCTTCTGGATTGTACACCGCACTGCCACCTTCTTGTTACGCTGCATAAGACAGTTAGCAACAAACCATATACACGGATGAAATGGCCTTGAACATTTCATTCTAATTCGGTAGCATTTTACCTCCAGTCGGTGAAGACCGTTGGACGATATTAAATATCGTACTTGTGGCAGGTAGTTTCAATAAAGAACCTCCTTGACAAGATTTCGCGGGTAAACCCGTTCTCTTTACTTGACCGTCCAAAGCTGACTGCGAACGTAAAGAGTGAATCATTTGATAATAATATCCGCATGATTTGAAGCCGTCAATTCATGTTCCTGGAACAAGTGAAATTCAATTAAGAACCGCACCATCGTTGCTTTCCAGTTGTCACGAGCTTGATTCGTATAAAATCTTGCAAGTTACCTACCAAGTGCTGTTTGAGGTTAACACTAGAAGGATTTCCACTCATCACTGTGAACACTAAGGTATCACTCTGAGTGTTCTGGCAAGATCACTAAGATATTGCGTAGAGGCCTGGAATGTGTTTAAATTCATTTAAGAATTAAACCACTGTTGCTTTCCAGTTATCACAAGTTTGATTCATAAAGAATCGAACAAGTCACCTACCATGAGCTTTTTGATATTCACTCAAGAAGGATTTCCATCTTTATTGTAAATACTTTCGTATTACTCGGATGTTCAGGAAAGATCATGAAGATTTTGCGTAGTACTCTTAAGATCTTTCTTACTTTTCACAGTGTGTGAAGAAGCAAGGAAATATGAAAGTGTGTCCTAATGAGATATTTGATGATCTCAAATGGCTCTAGACTCGATCGTGCATTTTTTATTTTAGTGATCGGAGGCTGGAGAGGAGTGCCACCTTTTCAATACCAATTTATTCGGAGTGAATAAATCAATAGATAATACGTTGTCTCCGTGTGATTAAAACAAATATCTTTTGAGAGATATCTGAGTTAGCTGGGATGGGTTGTGCCTTGCATCACTGGGTCCATGATGTCTATCTTCAATATCAAGAATCATTAAAAATGATCTCAATAGCATATGAATTAACCCGGTTTCTGCCTAAGGTTGTAAGGAGGGTTTCTTTCTTTACACCCTTTATCTTTACGATTATTTTTCATTCTTCAACCCCTTCAATGCATACCAATACGTCATCACTAGCACCTTGTTGTGATTGTTCCAGTGCTAACTTAAGTACTTGGTCGGCATTCAGCTACGTTGACAATCTTTCTCCATCTTTCCTAAGGACTACTATTTCTAGCTATGGAATGTCCTTGGGAAAATTCCTCCGGTTCTAGAGAAATCATTGGACTTTAACCTATCCTACCATCCTTATGTCACCACAATCTTCACCGTCGTGAATAGAGATGTTTTGGGTAAGTGTATGTCACCATGAAATCCATTTTGAAGTGCAAATCCATTTTTCTCCCCCTTAACATATGCCACGATATCCGAAAACATTTCGCACATGTCGGGATGAGCTAGCACGTTAAGTCAAACCATTTGTGATTAATCATTTCCCATATTAAATCACATTTTCTCCCCATATTAAAAATATAAACCCAATCGATGTTTTTAATATCAATTGATTTAATAGCATTTTAAGAAAATTTGGGAAGAAAAATGAAAATCCAATTATCTTCATGAATTACACAAGCTCACCCTCAAATTAATGAGGGTGTACTTGAAACGTAAATTAAATACCTTTTAAACACAAGTGTAAGGTATTTATCACGTGCAAAGATCATATATGATAATGTATTCACAAGATTAGCTATTTATGAGGTTGGACCTAAATGATGGAGATCATCATATAAATATTCACATGGTTCTTGTTCACGAATGTTGGTCACCTCGTCACGTCTGAAGTTATCTCTTGACTCCATGTGTATGATTGATATCGTTGTGTTGACACCAATATGTGAACTTGGCACTCTCGGCATCAAGGATTTTGAATGCTGGACAATTGCTCCCCCTCAATTGTTGACCCGTGTTCTATTGAAAGAGCTGTAGTCGCCGTTTGATTAGTCGCATTGTCGAGTATGTAGATATCAATTGTAAATTGCTACGGTTGGTGGAGATGATAACTTCATAAAAACAAGATTTCTCTTGTTTTAACAAATAAATGCACTGACACGTACATATATCCGTGTTAGATTGTGTTATAAAGTAAACACAATCCCTTACATGGTTGTAAAGTAAACCATGCCCGAGAAAATTAATTCCCGTTGTTGAGTCAAAGCTTTCCGGTGAAATGCTTGACTTTAATATGAAAAGCGGGTTACTATCTGAAATAAATAGCAAGCCATTTTGAGCATGTTTTAAAAGTTTGAACTTCTGCTCGAACTTTATTTACAACCCCGTGTCATTATTGAATGACATTTCTAGTATCGTAAATATTATCGATTCCAGAAGACATGATCTTTTTATCAAAACATTTTCGAACACATAATTTTGAAAGATTTAGAAAAACCTTTTGAGAAATTCTCGAAAAATTGTGTTCAAACTTTTGAAAACCAATTACTTGAGCTTAAGATGTTGAATATCTTGCAAAACGAGCTCAAGTCTGAGAAGTTGTAAACTTCCCGTTATTAAGGATAAGTTTATCACCGGCGATAAACTTTCCTTTTAACTGAGGAACGAGTCCTAAGTTGACATTTACTTAGAAGTCGTGTTCATGAGCTTGAAAAACTCTGAATGTTTTAACGTAAAGCTCATGACCGAGAAAGATGAATTTCTCGTTAAGAAGAAAATTTCTCTTATTTAAAAGATACACTTTTCTTCATGAGCTTAAAACTTGGAATGTTTTAATACAAGCTCATGACCGAGAAAAATGAATTTCTCGTTTCGAGGATAAACTATCTTTAAAGATAAGCTCTCCTAAAATTGAAGTCCGAGTTACAGTCTGATATTTAATTGTAAGTCATTTACACGAGCTTAAAACCTTTGAATAGTTTAACTGTAAGCTCGTGTCCGAGAAAATTTAATTTCTCGTTTGTGAGGATAAGTTTATCATCGGCGATAAACTTTCCTTTATTTGAAGATCGGGTCATCATCAGATATTTAATGATGAGCCTTATACACGAGCTTAAAACCTTTGAATGGTTTTAGGATAAGCTCGTGTCCGAGAAAACTTAATTTCTCGTTTTGAGGGTAAGTTATCGGTGCGTAGATAAACTTCCCTGTCTCTGAAGTCCGGGTCATCGTCTGTCATTTAACGAGGAGCCATTGTGCATGAGTTTAAAAACATGGAATGTTTTTTATATAAGCTCATGCCTGAGAAAAATTAATTTCTCGTTGTTAGGATAAGTTTACCATCGGCGATAACTTTCCTTTCTTTGAAGATCGAGTTATAGTCTGTGATGTGACTATAAGTCCTTGTACACGAGCTTAAAACCATTGAATAGTTTAGATGTAAGCTCGTGTCCAAGAAAAAATTTTAATTTCTCGTTTTAAGGATAAGTCATCATCGGGATGAACTTTCCTGTCTTTTGAGAGCGAGTTACAGTCTGTTATGTGACTGTAAGTCCTTGTGCACTGTAAGCTTAACTGGAAATCCCCTGAGACACTTCTTTCTTAGATGTCAGCTTCTTTAGCAACCAAACTCTGAGAGTGTCCTTAATTGAATGGTATACAATGATTGGACCGCTTCGTTCTTTTGGAACATCCTCTTTGGTACCTGCATTCTCATTTGGAATTTGCATGCTTTGATATGGGTTAGCGATATCTATCTTAGAAGTAAGTGGGGGTTCACAGTTTTCTTTTCTTGTGCTAGAGGTGACCTGAGGAGATGATTCACTTGTCTTAGCTGGTAAACGTTTCCTTTTATAGAAAACCTTATGTTCAGGCTTAAGTGATGTATCCTCCTTTTCAATTTCCTCCCTAGTAGTCTTAGTAGAATCAGAGACTATCCTAGTTAAAGGAAACTCGTTTCCTACAATAGTGAAAGTTCTACCAGTGGGGCGCCACATTTTACCAACGGGTTTGATTTTAGCCACCCACTGGGATTTAAGTCTAGCACGGGAGTTCACCTCATTAAGTAGTTTCTTGATACAAGAATCATGATTAGCCGTAAAGACACATTTTCTACATGTTTTACAAGTAGCATATTTAATGTCTGAGTAAGATCTAGAATTCCTGGACGATTCATTGATGCTCCTAGGATTTGACATGCTATTATTAGCAGTGTTGGGTAATCTAGAAGGCATCTGACTAGGTTTGAAATTCCTATCTCTTACTTGTGTCTTTTGCTTAGCTTCCTTTAGACCAAATGTATGGCGAACGTCATTTGAACTAGTTCGATACGTATTCTTTGGACTATGTCTAGGGAGACTAGATGCAATCATGTGATTAGGTTTTGCAAAAACTGTTTTAGTCACATTGGGCCTAGATGGTGGAGTGATTGATCTAGGAAAATGAACCAAATCAACTTGGGAGGCAAACCGCGGTCTCGAGGATTGTGGTCGCTCGGATCTAAATGCAGTAGGTTGTCTGACAGTCGGTTGTCTGACGAACTGATTTGTAGGCGGTTTCCCCAAGATTGATGGTTTTTCAAGCTTAGTGTCCACACTAGGTCCTTTAGTTTTCCTCAAATCGTTTTTCAACGCAGCTATAGCAAAGACCTTTTCCTGTACTTGAGCCTTTAAGGTCTCATTTTCTTTGAACAATTCCTCTTGGGATGCCAACTTAGATTCAAGCAACTTAATTTGTTTCAAAAGATTATCCTTTTCAGCTTTAGAATCTAGAACTGTTTGATCCAATTTTCGTTCAAGAACAACGTTTGACTTTTCAAGTTTTTCAAAATATGTTTCAAATTTATCCGTTTTCTTCGAAAATTCAATTTTGGAATCCTCAAGCTCTTTTGATTGCTGAGCTAAAATCATTTCAAGCTCTTTAATCCTAGAAGCAGAATTGGTTAACGTAGCAGTCATAAAGCACTTATCATGATGTTTAACATTTTGAACACTTTCTCCTCCATTATGACTCACATCGGATGAATCAGAAGTGGTATCGCTATCACTCTTTTGCATCCCATGTTTGGCATAATTAGGTTCAGAAAGCTCAGCATGCTGTATATTGTTGAAACTTGGCACCTGAACAGTTCGTGCTTGTGACTTGCTGCTTGTTTCATGCGTTCCTCCTGATTCCATGTCATTGCTTACCGGGATGACAAAATTGGCCCCCATTACTTGCATCGGGCAGAGTTGATCATCTGTTGACGATAGCGTGAGGCGTGTCTGTCTCTCATGTTCATGAGGTATTGTTGCATGCAATGATTTAGACGAATCCTTGATGCTTTGAATCCGACCCTATTTCAAACGTATCTCGTTGTAATTAACTAACCTGACCTCAATACACTTCTCAAGTATATTGATGTGATTGAGTAAACCACTTCTAAAGGTTTCAGTCTGCCAACCCGTATACGCGTTGAAAAGCTGGTGAAGGATTTGAGTCGAATAATCATAAGAAGGTACCATTGTTGAGGCAAAGAAATCCTTAAACTGAGTGCGAAGGAGTTCTAGACATATCGTTACTTTAACCTCATGAAGATTTTCCTTTTCAAGTTGCAACCGTAACTCATCCAAATTATTGAAAATCTTCTCTTTAAAACTATCCACTTTGCCAAAGAATATTTGAACCGTGGCTGGAAGTTCAGTCATGTTGTGCGGATAAAGAAGTGCAAGATGTGTCTTGAGCTCGTGAAAGATTTCCAATGTTTTTTGATGCAATTTGATCTCGTTGAGTTCCATGTGTTGCAGTTCTCCCTCGTGAACTGTTGAAGTCAACGAATCCATATCGTTCAATGAAAAGTTCTTGGATCTTTGTTGGGTAATATATCTTTTCCTTGGCTCCAAAAATTTCGTGATCGACTCAAACGATGATAAAACAAACCCGATCAAAAATTCGTAGCCACTAAAAAATAAACCCCGTCACTTTGACTCGTCACTTTTCTTCAAATCCGGCCACAAAAACTTTTAACCCGTCAAATATTTTATCACTTTTATTCTTTCAAAATACCCGTCTCAACACGATGTACCAAATCGAAATATATCAATTGACAAAATATACAAAATTAATTTAACTAAAAATTAACTTTAAAATATTAAAATATAAAAAGTAAACTTAACATAAAAAATTTTACAAAACTAAAATTAAAAAAAAAAATAAAAAATAAAAAATAAAAAAAATAAAAAAAATAAAAATAAAAAAATAAAAATAAAAATCTGATGTAATAATATTCAAAAACATGAAACTATTAAAAAAAATCTTTTATATAAAGAAAAATCTTTTAATTTAGGCAACTATGAAAAATATATGACATAGGTTTCTCTGTCTATGCAATACACGTGAATCCCAAATAGAAACAAAACGTGGCCATGAAATGTGGCATTCACTAGTGATTAACTGCTTGAAATACTCTGCCCCATTATTAACTCCTTCTTTGACTTTATCTCTCAAAAAACACGGCCCTATCTCAACTTTACTTCTCCCAAATCTGAACTATACTCCCAATCTCCTAAACACAATATACGCAGCCTCCTCCTCTAAAACCACCACTCCATCAACTCCCATAAATCTAGATCGAAACATCATCTCCAACATAGATCAAGCTCAAATGCCATGAGTTCTTTTTGATTCTATTCAATTAAATATGAATCCCATGAATACTTTTCCAGCTCATATGACATAGATTAGTCTCATATGCCACGAATACTTCTCAATTATATCCAATGAAATATGAATCCCCGTGAGTCAGAGAATAGGAATCGGTTTCAAGATCTATCAAGGTCTCGGGTAGTTTTGATATTCGAGTGCATGACGGTTTTTGTATTGTTCTTTCTTTACACAGATTAATGAGTCCGAGTCAACGTGAGAAATGGGTGTGAGTTAGTTGTGGGTCATGTCTTGGTTTGTAAAAGAGTTGAGAACTGGTGTTGTTGAGTCTGGTCAGGTTGAGGTCGAGTATGTCGAGTCAGTCGTGGGGAGTTGATTCGAGGGTGATTTTTGGGTTCGAAAACCAGTGGAGTCGAGTCTTGAGAGGTGAGACGAGTCTGATGGGTATGGTGTGGTATTTGAGTCAGTTTTTGGTTTGTGTTTCGAGTCTGTTTCTTTGAGTCTAGATTGGATATGAGACCAAGGGTTAATAGATCGAGTCGAGACATATTGTTTAAAAATTGAGAGTGGTTTGTTTGTGTTTAGAGTCAGTGTGTGAAGTTAAGTCTGTTTGTTTGAGATTGGGTTGTTGAGTGTGTATGCGTGAGGAGTCAGGTTCAGTCGAGTCTAGTCTTGTTATATTTCCATCGTAATAATTACTCAAATATTCATCGCAATATTCAAAAAAACTAAGTCCATCGCAATATCAACAATCATCCATCGCAATACTCAAACTATTTTCCATCGCAATATTTGTCATTCCATCGCAATATAGCGGAAAAAAATTTGGCAGAGTTTCGTCTCAATGGTCCTTAAATCCGTCGCAATCACGATCGCAAAGTGCTATCGCAATCAACGTCGGAATAAGGAATCAGAATAACTTTATCGCAAAGTAGAACCCGAGGGTTATTGCGATCGGAATGTTCAAACTTGGTACTTTCCGATGGATGTGTAAAACGCAAATACAAACCTGGATACTTGATGAACACGAGAAAAAAAATGATATGCTAGACAAGACAAAAATTGATCATTGATGAAGACAAAATTTGAAAGAAAGAAAAAAAAATTAATAAAAAATAAATAAAAAAATAAAAATTATACTGATCCGCTAGTGACAATAAAAACTGATATATTTGAAGAATGGAAAAGTGAATAAAAAAATATGATCCGTGACCCAAAAAGAATAAGATGAACTTTACCAAGACAAAAACTTTACCAAGACAACAGATTAAAAATGCGCCAATCCGAAAAATCAACCATGCTCTTGATACCAATTGTAGGATCGTGTTTTTCTAAGGATTTAGCAAGTTATGGATTAACCTATTGAGATGGATGGAGAATGGAGAAACTTAGAGAGAGAAAGAAGAGAGAGAAAGAAGAGAGAGAAAGGAGTGGAAGATAAGAAAGATGGAATTTGTGAAATGGAAGTGTTCAACCCCTCCTAACATGCTAGGAGGGGGGTTTATATAGCCCACCCTACATGTGGGCTATATGGGCTATATCGGATAACGAGCCCAATATCATTGGAGTGACCGATCCTTTCTAAATACGTAAAAACGTATTTCTAACAATACACATCACTCTCCTTAATCCTCTAATCAAGATAGGACAAGTCAGCTTCAAAGAAGCACAACTAGCACACATGATTTCCACGTTGGCGATCCGTGTGCTAGTGTGCGTATCTCAGCCACAAGATCAAGAATGAAAGAGAAAATGAAGAATTCAACGGCCAAGATTGAATATGTGTGCTCAACAAACTCTCACCAACAGGCTTGGGGTTTGCCTATAAAAACCCCCAAATTTGTAATTTATTTTTATTCCATTTTTTTTATTTTACAGTTTTTATGTTAATTTAGAAATAGGATTAATGTAATTTTCTTTTATAAAGTTGTAATGTTTATTTTGAATTAATAAAACTTCTATTTCGTCTCATCAATTTTGTTATTATTGCTTTCTTATTCTTTATTTTTAAATACTTGCAAAATTAAATGATAAAGTAAGATTGGGATAAAATTTCAAACCCTACTGGTTTGATTAATAAAATAGTTGGTTCGGTTCATTCCTGGTTCGCTTGAGTTAGGGTTCGAAAAGACGAAGGGTGTTTTTGGTTCGAAGTTGGTGCTATTTCGAGTCATTAAGACGGCTCAGCGCTGCTTGATAGGTGCGAAAACACCCATCCTTTTACCACTTAATTATAATAATAACCAAGCCAAAACGTGTATTTTATGTCGTAAATGTCAGAATTATGCGTGGTTTGTGTTTTTATTGTGTTTTAGGACCAAAAGATGAAAAAAGGAAGAAAACACGGGCTTTCACGGGCTTTTATCGAAGAAAACGAGAAAAGACGACGTCAAAAGATCAAGAGTGCAAAAAGAACGGAAGTCCAAGGCCTATTCTGAAGATTAATCGAAGGAAAAGTCTAAAGACGGAAGTTTAATGAAGTCGAAGAACCAAGTCTAATTAAAGAAGAAAATTATAAGACGAGTTCAAATTATATCGACAAATCCCGAGACGACGTCGAGAAAGACAAAGAAATTAAATCGAGTCGAGACAAGAAGAAAGAAGGAAGAAAGCACCAACATTTTACTCTTCCTATAAATATCCTCCTAATGTGTCATTAGGAGGTGGTTAGTTAGATTAGTTTAGGAGTAGGAGTAGATTACTTTCTCTATCTAGATTTATTTCATTTTCTTAAGTTTTTCTTTCAAGTTTTCTTAATCTTTAATCTTTAATCTTGTACTTTTGAATCTTTAATCTTAATCTTATTTTAAGCTTTTTACAATCATTCTCATTCTACCTTTCTTGATCTTTTTAATTATGTTTGATTCGAAAAAATCTTTGATTTTGTTTAATCTTGATGTTTGATTGGTTAAAAAGTTTATCTTTTTATTCATCTATAAGTTTTAATACGAATTGAGCTTTGAGCTTGACATGCTTATTGGCTTAATTTTGTGTTTAGCTAATTTACTTTTTAGTTTTCTTAAAAAGTTTAGTCTTTTTAAAGTTTGATTTAAAAGTTTTGCTTATTTAAAGTTTTGAAAAGTTCTTATTTTATGCTTATTAGTCCGTCTTATTATTAATTTGGTTTAGTCTTGTTTTGAGCTTATTAAAAGTTGCTTAATAACTTGGCTTATTTCGAATTTATAAACTGTCGGAAAGGGGTTTCACTTTCCGACAAGCATTCACTATTATTCCGATACAAGGTATCGGATTAGGGCTTTATAATCTGATCAGCTCCACTGTTATTCCGATCACAGGATCGGAATGGGGTTTTGACATTCCAATTGGGATTCCGACCAACATTCCGACTGTAGTATTTTTTCATGTATTCCGACGAGATTCATTTGCCACATTCCGATCTGGATTCCGACTGGTTTGTTGTTCATTCCGATTGCTATTCCGACTGAGGGGATTATTTTATATTCTGATAGCTTTCAATTTCCATTATTCCGATTGCTTTCCGACAAGTATTCCGACGTGTACATTCTGACAGGATTCCGATAGGACATTCCGACGGGCTCAAGTTTTTGTTTTTACAAAGTTTTTATTTTTAAATTCATTACGTTTTAATTTCTAAAAATTGCACACTTCCCGAAATCTCTGTTTTTACCAAGTGTTTTTCTAATTTTAGAGAGAAAAAGTGACAGTTTTTCTAGATTTGCTTTTAGCCTAATTTAATTACGTTTCGCACTTACACTTCTAGTAGACTAGATAATCAAACCATTTTATTTTCCACCAAGAACAACTGAGTCGCACTCTTAACTAGTAATCAATTCGAAAAGACTGGAACAACGAATCTTTGTCATAACTAAGTAAAATCTAGTTATTAAATGGCGCCGCTGCCGGCTCTTTTCGTGAAGATTAACGGTTTTTTCTGAGAGACGCGTTGTATTTTGGGATCCGTTAACTCGTGAACGTTATTTTTCGTATCAAAAAAAATTTCAAAAATCGAAAAAAAAAAAATTTCAAAAATCCCAAAAACATTTAAAAAATCATAAAAAGCATTTTTTTTTCGAAAGTTTTGCACCAAAAATACTCTTCTTGCTTATCTATTGTTCTTAATGAATTCGTATGTTGCTTGTGCTGCAGGGTGTGGAAGACGATTATATGGTTTTGAATCATGTGAATGGTGTTATTGCGAGCAATGCGGAAAAGATCTTCCAACCGTTTCCGACTCAGAATTTTCCCATTTTGGATTTTGTCCATCGTGCAATTCGACTAATTCATCCTTTTCTTCTAATCCACCTACTCTCCCCCCTTGCATATATTGTGGAAACGATTCTCATTGGCATGTTTCGTGTCCAATTCGATACCCGCTTCATGGCGAGCAAGAACTGGGTTACAATTATGATAATGGTAATAACTATCTACAAGAAGCACCGGGTTTTCCTCAATACCCGTATTGCAACAATTGTGGGGGGCCCTCACGATACTTCTTATTGTCAGCCGATGAATTATTATGAACAAAACCCGTGTTCTACTTCTTTTCAACCAATGATTTATGATGGACCACATCCGTGCTATAATTCTGGTTTTCACAATTTTGAGCCCCCACAATACACCCTCGATCATCAACCTTCTGTTGGAATGAGTGAAGAAGAACGAGCCATTTTTTTAATACACTTCAATACGTTCAACAAGAATTAGCTAGCATTCGCGAAGCAAGGGAGGAGGAAAAGCGACAGCAACAAGAGCAAGTATCTAATCTTAGTGATTATACTCCTCCTCTTGTGCGTCCATACTACTATTATGATGATGACAAGGATGATATCTATAATCTCAACCCATCTCCTGAGATTACTACTCCTACTCTTGATATCCCTAATACGTCTAAGGATAGTGATACATCGAGTGAGATTAGTGATTTTGATCTTGATAAATTCTTTGATGAGGTTTGTGATATCCCTACTTTTTCTGAGCTTACGAACGAGGTCGCTCTTAATGATGATGATTTTTATCCATGCTATGAGAATTTCACCTTTGAAATTTCTCAATCTCCTCCGAGAGATGAGGGCGATGTTAATTTATTCTCTCCGACTTACGAGAAATTCACCACTGAACTTGGTCTTGTAGATGAGGTGGAATACGTTATTCTTCACGACAAATTACTGAAAGTTCATCTTCTTATTGCTAAGATTGAAGCGTTGAATTCTGCCCCTATTTCCGACTCTTTACCTCCGTCTATTACTTCAGTTGAGAATAAGGACACAGCTATGGAGGAAATCGACATTCTCTCAATACCTCTGGGTATTGATGATGATGACACGGAGGGGAATATTATTTTTGATAATTTGCTGCATGAAGGTATTGTCCCAAGTCCCCCTCCCGAGCACCTTTCATCCACTCCATTAGACACCATTACGGAGGATGAGTGCCTTGACCCGGGAGGTGACATTGACTATTTTATGAGTGATAACTTTACGGCTTTTCCGCTCAATGATAATCATATGTCTTTTGGGGATGACATTTTGATTCCTTTACCCACCCTACCTCCTGTGGATCACAACCTCACATAATTTTCGTATGTTGCGAGGACTTTTCTACCCTTCAAAACTTATCCTCCGGCCTCTCCTTTATTAATGTCCTCCGGGAACGAGGACAAGGTCTTTGATCCTGGTATTACATTTGAGGCTTCCCCATGGACTATTTAATTCAGGGACGAGTCAGGCTCGTGACTCGGTGGACAAAAACAAGCGCTTTTTGGGAGGCAACCCAATTATCTATCCTTTTATTCTGTTTTTATAATAAGTGTCGGGGGAGACCCTAGTATGTGTTTGATGTTTTCTTTCTTATCTTGTGCAGGGATTCGAGCTTTCAAAGATCCATTCTTGATGACTTTTGACGACCCGTGATTCCGTGTTCCCGTCTTCCTGGTTCTATCCTAAACTATCGTGATTCAATATTTCATATCTTATATGTTCACATTGAAATCACTCTAGTTTTCTTTTCCTTAGCAAGATTTAAACAAAGTGCACAATGTCCTAAGTGTAGGGGAGTTTACTCCCACATGCTTAAACATTGAGGAAAATGTTTATATCAAGTGTAGGGGGGACTTCTATCGATGTAAGTGGTCTTTTCCATTAATTTGTCCTCATTTTAACCGGAAAATATAATTTTTCGACATTTTTCAAAATTTTTAATCTATTTTGGCCTAGTAGTATTGTAGTGTCTTCCTTTGTTATCGTTATTTACTTTCCTTGCTAAAATAAATTTTTAATAAAGTGGTTATAAATTTTTCAACGTCATGAATCTTTTGACTCAACCCGAGTTTACTTATCTAAGTTTACTCTAGCTAGTATCCTTAACGTGTTTAAGTCAAGTTTTGCTAGGATTTTATATTGGGAACTTTTAAACGCGGTAGTCTTAACTCTCACGGGTTAAGAACAAGAACTTTTCGCAAGTTCCTATAAGTGATCCTAGAAAGTCGTTTATCAAGGGAACTTTAAAATGCGAATTCTAAACTTGAAAGAGTCTAAGAATTTACAAGATCCTATAGATGACTTGAAAACCTAAAACTTTGATTTAATTGGCTAAGCATCCACGAGTCTTATTCCTTGAGATTTTAAATTGTGGAGAACGAGAGATGATAGAGTCAATTATATGTTTGGTATTCTTTCATGAATTTATGTGAGTTGATTATAAGCTTTTTCTCCCATCGCTTGTTAATAAATATATTTGCAATAAATAAGGTTTTACGATTTGAAAAGTTACTTAGCTTCTAGCACAAGATCGTTTAAAAGTTGTTGGGTATTAATTAGAGTTCATAGCCAAGGCATAACTTATTGAAGCGGGATGCGAAGATTGGTGAGTCCGAAAAGGCCCTAACAAGGCATGAGGGCTACATTTTTTTGCTAAAGATCCCAAGTGATGTGACTAATCATTTATCAAAAATCGATATGAAGGATCGAGACACACGAAAAAAATCAAATACTCCCCTAAAGATCATGAGGATAAGTAGATCCAAGTCCTAAAAGGAGGTGGATCGTTGTATATCAAAGTCCAAAATAAAGATTGGAGAAAAATGAAGAAGTCGTGATCCAAATATGAAGAATCTCTCAAAAACTTCAAGTGAAGATATTCCTATTATGAAGAGAAGACCATAATTTCAAGAACGTCTCTCAAGATTCGAAGTATGAAGTCGCTGCCAAATATCGGTTCGAGAAAGGTCTCAAATCGTGAAGCGAGTTATGCCAAGATATGAACTTTATGAGGTCCCGAGAAGCAGTTTTAAAAGATTTTGTCCTTTAGCTAACTATTGATTAAATCATCCTACTTTATTTTCAGCCTAAATAAACTATCGAAATAAGTCAAACAATATATCCTCGTGATCATTCAAGACAAAATTAAATATAAGAGATACACCTAGGGATAAGGGAGTCTAAGTAAATAATTGGGCCACATGAGTTCGTGTTAGTTTGCTAACTTATAATAACAATGATCTCATTTTTAAGCTTGGTATGGGGAACGTGAAACTTGAGGATGATGAACATTCATGACAGCAAAAAAAAACCCAATGTAAGTCTTTGATTTCTTTACTTGTTTTGTACATATTTCTATCTTTCTAGTTTCCTTAAAGTTTAGTATTTAATAAAGGCCAAGGTGGGTTATTTATGATGAAAAATGTAAAACGTGCTTTGAAATTAATGCATTGCATGAGGGCATTGCAATGGTCAAGTGTAGGGGATTTTATAGGTGTGAAAACACCCATCCTTTTACCACTTAATTATAATAATAACCAAGCCAAAACGTGTATTTTATGTCGTAAATGTCAGAATTATGCGTGGTTTGTGTTTTTATTGTGTTTTAGGACCAAAAGATGAAAAAGGAAGAAAATACAGGCTTTCACGGGCTTTTATCGAAGAAAACGAGAAAAGACGAAGTCAAAAGATCAAGAGTGCAAAAGGAACGGAAGTCCAAGGCCTATTCTGAAGATTTATCGAAGAAAAAGTCTAAAGACGGAAGTTTAATGAAGTCGAAGAACCAAGTCTAATTAAAGAAGAAAATTATAAGACGAGTTCAAATTATATCGACAAATCCCGAGACGACGTCGAGAAAGACAAAGAATTTAAATCGAGTCGAGACAAGAAGAAATAAGGAAGAAAGCACCAACATTTTACTCCTCCTATAAATACCCTCCTAATGTGTCATTAAGAGGTGGTTAGTTAGATTAGTTTAGGAGTAGGAGTAGATTACTTTCTCTCTCTAGATTTATTTCATTTTCTTAAGTTTTTCTTTCAATTTTTCTTAATCTTTAATATTTAATCTTGTACTTTTGAATCTTTAATCTTAATCTTATTTCAAGCTTTTTACAATCATTCTCATTCTACCTTTCTTGATCTTTTTAATTATGTTTGATTCGAAATAATCTTTGATTTTGTTTAATCCTGATGTTTGATTGGTTAAAAAGTTTATCTTTTTATTCATCTATAAGTTTTAATATGAATTGAGCTTTGAGCTTGACATGCTTATTGGCTTAATTTTGTGTTTAGCTTATTTACTTTTTAGTTTTCTTACAAATTTAGTCTTTTTAAAGTTTGATTTAAAAGTTTTGCTTATTTAAAGTTTTGAAAAGTTCTTATTTTATGCTTATTAGTTCGTCTTATTATTAATTTGGTTTAGTCTTGTTTTGAGCTTATTAAAAGTTGCTTAATAACTTGGCTTATTTCGAATTTATAAACTTTCGGAAAGGGTTTTCACTTTCCGACAAGCATTCACTATTATTCCGATACAAGGTATCGGATTAGGGCTTTATATTCCGATCAGCTCCACTGTTATTCCGATCACAGGATCGGAATGGGTTTTTGACATTCCGATTGGGATTCCAACCAACATTCCGACTGTAGTGTTTTTTCATGTATTCCGACGAGATTCATTTGCCACATTCCGATCTGGATTCCGACTGGTTTGTTGTTCATTCCGATTGCTATTCCGACTGAGGGGATTATTTGATATTCCGATAGCTTTCAATTTCCATTATTCCGATTGCTTTCCGATGTTTACATTCCGATGGGATTCCGATAGGACATTCCGACGGGCTCAAGTTTTTGTTTTTACAAAGTTTTTATTTTTAAATTCATTACGTTTTAATTTCCAAAAATTGCACGCTTCCCGAAATCTCTGTTTTTCCCAAGTGTTTTTCTAATTTTGGAGAGAAAAAGTGACAGTTTTCTAGATTTGCTTTTAGCCTAATTTAATTACGTTTCGTACTTACACTTCTAGTAGAATAGATAATCAAACCATTTTATTTTCCACCAAGAAAAACTGAGTCGCACTCTTAACTAGTAATCAATTCGAAAAGACTAGAACAATGAATCTTATTCATAACTAAGTAAAATCTAGTTATTACCACTCTTCTTCCCAAAGGTTTTCTTCAAAAAGGTTTCATTCTCTTATTTTTTATGTTGTTTAAATTTTTTGCATGAATCTGCTTGTTTAATTGGTATTGTTGGTTTAGATTAATCTGATATTGTGAGTTTGGTATGAAACTAATATAGAGGAATCTGTTAAAAGTAGGGTTTGGTATTTGAATTAAGTATGCTGATCTTTGCTTAATAGATAAGTCTGTTTTGGTTGTTCTGAATTTGTTAAGAGATAATTGCATATTTTGTTAAGATAGGTTGAGTATTAGTCTGAGTTTTATTCGTTTAGTCTACTAAAAGTTTACTTTGAATGTTGCTGTTATCTTTGATTTTTATCTGAGTTGTTTGGTGTTACCCTTTTATTAGGCTGTTTTATTTGTCTTGTTACATTTTCAGTAACCAAAAATATAATTGGGAATTTTAGCCGTGTGTTATTTTAGCCTTATTTATCTGAGTAATTTTGTTATAGCTTTTGATTTGACTGTTTTTACACTGTGACTTTGACTTCTGATTTTGAAGTCCAAAAAAATAATCACCAAATGTTGTCCATCACTGGATTCGAACCTGTGACCTCCTGGTCACATGCCCAATATGTTAACCATTTGACCTAGCCATCTATTTTTGTTTAAATACAGCCTTAGAATTTAATATAACTTCATACGTTTTAGCTGTCAGTTTTTTTCTAATTCATTATTAATACAAAGTTTTATTTTATTTAAATTTAAATCATATTGTTTAAAATTACTTTTTAAAGTTTAAAATTACTTTTTAAAGTTTAAAAAAATAATTAAAAAAATAAAAAATATAAAAAGTATAAAAATAGTTTTCTTTACATTTTTAGAATAAATTTGTCATTTTCAATTTTAGGATAATTTTACACTTACGTTCTTGGCATTTAGTATTTTACATTTTTACTTGTCATTTTTATTTAGCATTTTAATAATTCTAGATTAATTGTGCCTTTTTATTTCCTTCTTTGTGATCTTTACTTGTGGTAATTGCACTTTGTTTTAGATTAGTAAGTATTTTGCGTAGCTATAATATTATTTTTATCTTTTTACGTGCATTCAAGTAACATAAAAACAAAAAATATATCTTAACCAAAAACGAATAAATCTTGTGAATTATTTGAGATCAATTCGAGATGATTTGAGGAACGATAAATAGATTTAAAAAGAATTGAAAAATTCCTACATTAAATTGGCGCCGCTGTCGCTTCGCTCGTTACGATTGACGATTTTTCGTGAGAAGATTTGGATTTTGGGATCCGTTCACTTTTGAACGTTATTTTTCTTGCTAAAAAATCAAAAACATAAATAAAAAAATCAAAAAGATAAAAATATATAAAAAATAAAAAATCATCAAAAGAAGATTCTTTCCTAAGATTTGCAACAAAAAAAAATAAAAAATCCAAAATTAATACTTTTCCTAAAGTATTACACCAAAAATATTAAGTACTATTGTTATTTTTTTTATTTCGATTTCTTTCGCTTTTTATTGTGAATATATATTTTTCTTAAACATACAAAAAGATTTTTCTTTTACTATAAGATATTACGTTTAAGAACCTTAATACACAATATTTCCATAAGTACTGTTTGCAATTCCCCGTATTTGGAGGCGTTCAGGTTCCTTATACGTGGATCGATCAAACAAAAATAAAGGCAAAAATAGATAAATACTTTCGTTAAGCAATAATTCGAAAAAATACGAACTTTAAGATGAATAGAAAGGCGACGTGCTATAAAAGGCCGTCTAAGGGAAGCTAGGTACTTAAGTGCTTCGGCCCACCTCATTCCCCCCGTTCACTTGTAAGTACTTTGAGAAGGAAGGCTCATCGAGGGTTTTGCCGCCCAAGTAGTATTACATATATATTTTTGTACCTTTTTAATATTGAACCTCGAGAGGGATAATCCCTTTCCTCTCAAAGTCGACTGAGGTCTCCTACCTCATTCCTCGTGTTTAGTTGTATGCGCACTCGCACGCGTGCACACATACCGAGTGGTGTACCAAATACTTCTAATTCTTCCAAAAAGAAGAAGAAGAACA
The DNA here is from genome assembly GCA_025667525.1 of Glebionis coronaria. Taxonomy (NCBI): domain Eukaryota; kingdom Viridiplantae; phylum Streptophyta; class Magnoliopsida; order Asterales; family Asteraceae; genus Glebionis; species Glebionis coronaria. Next base: position 312,220 of record JANFOE010001802.1, on the reverse strand, counting down.
AAAATACCGTCAATCAAGCCGATCCTGAGAATCGAGCTTTGAACAACACGATGGCAACGGATAATCGACCGATGATTTGAGATTTTACAATCTCACGTTGAGGGAAATGATGACGCGATTGTGGTGCCGGATATTGGAGCGAATAATTTTGAACTAAAAACGGGTTTTATTCAAATGGTTTGGGCTACACGATTTATAGGCCGTACTAATGATGACCCACACGCTCATTTAAAACGTTCCATACAATTGGCAAACACCGTCAAATAAAATGGGGTGCCACAAGAGGCCATTCGTTTACTCATCTTTCCTTTTTCCCTCGAGGGACAAGCCTGGATTTGGCTTGATAAGGAACCACCCAAAGTATTCTTACATGGGCGGATTTAGAGACCAAGTTCATTAACTACTTTTTCCCACCATCACGGACCACCACTTTAAGGAATGACATCATTACCTTTGAACAATAATATGGGGAAACGTTTAATGAGTCTTGGGACCGTTTTAAGGAGCTTTTACGAAAATGTCCACAACATGGTTTTACAAAAGTGCATCAAATCAATACGTTTTACAATGGTTTAACTCTTAATGACCAATACTCACTTAATAGTGCCGCGGGGGTAATATTCTTCTGAAATCCATGAACGAGGCTTGGGCAATAATCGAAAACAAGGCAAAAGTTCAAACCAAGAGTGTAAGGGCTATTATGGCTAGTGCTAGTACTAGTGAGACGGACAAGAAAATTGACGCGCTTACTTCAATCATGACCGACCTTGCTTTACATGTTAAGAACAATGTGCAAGTAAATGCCTTAAAAGTGACTTGTGAAACGTGTGAAACTTGTGGTGGACCACATTCGTACTATAATTGTGAGAAGGTTTACAATCAACAACTAGAAGTTTTTGCTTATAACAACAATGAAAATGAGCGGGTTCATTTCAAACCCAATGTTGATGTTAACCAGTTGTCTTATAAGTCTAATAACTATTTGGCTCCCCCGGGTTTTGTAGCTCCACAAAGACCACCCCCACCTGCCCAAAATGGGAACCAAGGTCCTCAACGGGGTAATTTTCAAGGGAATTCAAATATAAGGGGTTTTAATCAAAATCAAGGGAATTTTCAAGGGCAAAACCAAGGGTTTAACAATCAAAATCAAGGATTTAATAACCAAGGTTTTCAAAATCAAGGTTTTAATCAAGGTTTTCAAAATTATAATCCAAACCAAGGTTTTCCTAATCAAGGGTTTAACAATAAAGGGTATAATCAAATGAACATGCATAATCCTCAAATGTACTTGGTTCAACAAAAATTAACCGAACATGAGTGAACCATGAAAGAGATGCAAGAATCGACCGATAGGAAATTTATGCAAATGATTCAAACCCTTCGTCCCCAAGGTGCCCTCCCTTCTAACACCGTGACCAATCCTAGGGCTAACGTTAATGCCATCACTACTAGGAGCGGTAAGACTACCGAAGAACCTTCTTATTCCCCACCTAATCAAGGACCCGAGATTCCTTCTACTTCTACCCACCCTCCTTCACCTTCTACTTGTGAGATACCACCTTTAATGCCTTCTTCTATACCTTATGTTCCACCTTTACCTAAATCTTATACCACACCTTAGGTTCCCAAACCGGTTCCTTCACCTTCCATTTATACCCCTCCTCCACCAAAGGATGTGAGTGAGCAATCCACTCTAAAGCCTTCATCTTAACCCAATATACCTTATCCCTCAAGGTCGATGAAAGAGAAATTGAAGAATAAGGATGATATTTAAGTTTTGAACTTCCTAAAAATGTTCAAACAATTGAATTTTAATATCACCTATGCCGAGGCTCTCGCTCACATGCCTAAGTATGATAAAATGTTTAAGGACCTTTTAAGTGATAAGGAAAAGTTTCTTGATATTGCTAATACCCAATTTAATGAGAATTGTTCCGCGGTTCTTTTGAGAAAATTACCGGTTAAGTTAGGAGATCCTGGTCGATTCCTTATTCCTTGCATTTTTTGGGTGTTGAGAATTGTATGGCCTTGGCGGATCTCGGAGCGAGTATCAATCTTATGCCATTGTCCATGTGGAAACAATTATCTTTACCCGAGCTAGTCCCCACTCGTATGACTTTGGAATTAGCTAACCGTACGGTTGCTTATCCGGTGGGAATAGCCAAGGATGTTTTCGTAGGACTCGACAAATTCACTTTTCCCGATGATTTCGTTATAGTCGACTATGAGATGGATCCCCGTGATCCCTTAATTGTGGGACGACCCTTCTTGATGACCGGGCGTACATTGATTGATGTAGCCGCAGGTGAGCTTATCATGAGGGTAGGGGATGATAAAATCATCTTTAACATGGGTAAAGTTTCCAAACTTCCCGATGAGCGCGAATTCGTGAATTGAATCGATGTGCTCGACGAAGCATGTGAAGAACATTTTCACGAGGCTTGTAAGAACGGGATTTCTCATTTAGCTCATGTTGAGACCGTAGCTTCTATTGCTCCATCATTGACTCCATTTGGAGAAAGTGACTTTCTTTTACAAGAATTTTAAGCAAGTTTAGGTGATGTGGACTTAAAATATGATGATTCTCCCACCGATTGGGAAGAAGACATTCGTACCATTGAGAGACTTATCAATGAGGACCATATTTCTCCACCTACTCCTAAGGAAGTTACAAACGATGATCCAAATTTAACTAAGCCTTCCACTGACAATCCACCGGATTTAGAGCTTAAGGATTTACCGTCTCATTTAGAATACGTTTTCCTAGAAGAGAATGATAAGTTACCCGTCATAATTGCCAAGGACTTATTAGAAGATTAAAAATCTCGACTTATCGATGTGCTTAAGAATCATAAGAAAGCAGTTGCTTGGAAAATCTCCGATATCCGCGGAGTTGATCCTAACTTTTGCACTCATAAAATTCTCATGGAAGATGACATTAAACCCGCAATCCAAAATCAAAGAAGGGTGAATCCAGAAATTCATGAAGTCATTAAGAAAGAAGTTATACAATTTCTAGATGCCGTCATGAGTTACCCTATTTCAGATTCGCCATGGGTTAGTCCCGTCCATTTTATGCCTAAGAAAGGCGGAATAACTGTTGTTCCCAATGAAAACAACGAGTTGATTCCTACTCGACTCGTATCGGGTTGGCGAGTTTGCATAGACTATAGTAAGCTCAATGATGCCACTCGTAAGGATCATTTTCCTCTTCCTTTCATGGATCAAATGCTCGAGCGTTTAGCGGGTAATGACTACTATTGCTTCTTAGATGGTTTTTCCGGATATTTTCAAATCCCTATCAATCCAAAAGACCAAGAGAAAACCACATTCACTTGTCCTTATGGAACACTTGCTTACGAAGGAATACCTTTCGGCTTATGCAATGCTCCCGGAACATTCCAAAGGTGTATGATGGCTATATTCCATGACATGGTTGAAGAAACTATGGAAGTCTTTATGGACGATTTCTCGGTCTATGGTGATTCTTTCTCTTCTTGCATTGTCAATTTAGAACGTATGCTTAAACGATGTGAAGACACTCGTCTCGTTCTTGATTGGGAAAAATGCCATTTCAAGGTAAAAGAAGGCATCTTCCTTGGTCACAAAATTTCAAAAGCCGGTATCGAAGTCGACCGTGCTAAAGTTGACGTCATTGCTAGGTTACCTCCACCTACCACCGTCAAAGGGGTTAGGAGTTTTTTGGGTCATGCGGGATTTTATCGACGTTTCATCTAAGATTTTTCTAAGATAGCTCGACCAATGACTCACCTCTTAGAGAAAGATGCTCCTTTCATCTTTTCTCAAGATTTTTTTGACTCTTTCGAACTTCTTAAAGGTAAATTAACTAAGGCACCGGTCTTAGTCTCTCCAAATTGGGAGTTACCTTTCGAGCTCATGTGCGATGCTAGTGATTTCGCTCTAGGAGCGGTTTTAGGTCAACGAGTTAACAAACACTTCCAACCAATCCATTATGCTAGTAAGACAATGACGGGGCTCAATTGCATTATACCACTACCGAAAAAGAGCTTTTAGCCGTAGTGTATGCTTTTGAGAAATTCCGCCCCTGTCTTGTGATTTCCACCACCATCATTTACACCGACCATTCCTCCTTGAAATACTTGTTGACCAAGCAAGATGCTAAACCGAGACTACTTCGTTGGGTTTTGCTCCTACAAGAATTTAAAATCGAAATTCGTGATAAAAGGGGAGCGGAAAACCTAGCCGCGGATCATCTTTGTAGACTCGAGGATCCTTATCAAGGGGAACTTCCAAATCAAGAGATTAATGAATTTTTTCCCCTTGAGAACTTAATGTCTATTAATTCCAATCTTGATGATACCCCATGGTTTGCGGACATTGCAAACTATTTGGTGGGTGGTGTTCTTATCAAAGGGTTATCGTCCCAACAAAAGAAAAAATTATTTAAGGATGTTAAGCACTATTATTGGGACGACCCTTATCTTTTCAAGCAATGTTCGGATCTTATCATTCGTAGGTGTGTTGATGGGCCGGCGGCTTTACAAATCCTTGAAGCTTGCCACAAAGGACACACCGGTGGTCACTTTGGTCCTAACTACACCGCTAAGAAAGTTTTTGACTCCGGATTCTATTGGCCCACCATTTATCATGGCGCTCATGAAATGATTAAACATTTTGATGCTTGCCAAAGACAAGGCAAGATCACACATAAAGATGAGATGCCTCAAAATTTCATACAAGAATGTGAAATCTTTAACGTATGGGGCATCGACTTTATGGGGCCATTTCCATCATCCAAAGGGAACAAGTACATCCTCGTAGCCGTTGACTACGTATAAAAATGGGTTGAAGCAAAGGCTTTACCTACTAACGATGCGAGGGTGGTTGTAAACTTCTTGAAACAATTGTTTGCTCGATTCGGTGTTCCTCGTGTTATTATTAGTGATCGCGGGACTCATTTTTGCAATGATCAATTCGCACGAGTCATGGGTAAGTATGGTGTCAATCACCGACTTTCCACCGCGTATCATCCACAAACTAATGGTCAAGTCGAGGTTTCCAACCGTGGACTTAAGCGAATCTTAGAGCGTATCGTGGGAGAGCATCGTGCCTCATGGGCCGATAAATTAGATGATGCTTTGTGGGCTTTCAGTACCGCTTATAAGACACCTATAGATTGTACTCCTTATCGCCTTATGTACGGAAAGGCATGCCACCTCCCCATTGAGTTGGAGCATAAGGCTTATTGGCCCTTGAAATGGGCTAATTTTGACATAAACAAAGCCGGTGATCTTAGGAAAATCCAACTCAATGAAATTAATGAACTTAGGAATGAGGCTTATGAGAATTCATTGATCTACAAGGAGAAGACTAGCTCATTCATGATTCCAAGATTAAGAACCGAGAGTTCCACGTTAGTGATAAAGTTTTACTCTTTAACTCTTGGTTAAAAATCTTTTCGGGTTAAGTTGTACTTTGGAGAGGACATCTCTCACGAGATGATTCTATCCCTCTCCACGTTTCCCTTGAATTAATTCGGGAAATAGAGTCGAGCTAGAGACTCGTGATAAATAAATCAAGTATCGTATAACTAGGTTATATTTTTACCTTTTCCACCCTTTTTTACCTTCACCCATTTCCACCAATAAGTGTAGGGGGGAGCCAAGTAGGTTGTTTGTGTTGTGATGTTGTGCAGGGATGTGTGCTTTAATCATCAACTTTTGGTACCTTTGAAGAACCGTGATCCCGTGTTCCCGTGTACCCGCTTTCTTCGATTCGTTTTTGCTATTGTGATTCAATTTTGTATATAAATAAAACGAAAAATTGATCACTTTAGTTGTCTCTTCCTTAGCAAGATTTAAACAACGTACTCAATGTCCTAAGTGTGGGGGAGTTTATTCTCCCACATGCTTAAACATTGAGGGCAATGTTTATATTAATTGTAGGGGGATTTCTATCGAATTTTAGTGGGCTTCTCCATGATTTTGACCTCATTTAACCGGAAAATTTAATTTTTCAACGTTTTTCAAATTTTTGATCTATTTTGGCCTAGTACTATTTTCCATTTATTTTATTTTATTTTCTTTCCTTTTGTCATCGCATCGTATGTATATATTCCATTTCAAGAATAAAGTCAAAAATAACTAAATAAATAAAATGGTTTTAACAAGTTTAGATATCTTTGATATATTAGGCCCGTCATGAATATTTTGACTCAACCCGAGTTTACTTATCCAAGTTTACTCTAGCTAGTATCCTTAACCATATGGACCTTAATTGGTTTATTAGGCTAAGCATCCACGAGTCTCATTACTTGAGATTTTAAATTATGGAGAACGAGAGATGATAGAGTTGATAATAAGTTTAAGGGTTAATTCTTGCTTATATGAGTTTTTGTGGCTCTTTCTTCCCGCTTGTATATTTAATTGCTTAATAAATGAGGATTTTTGCGGTGTAGATTCGATATCTTAGCTCTTAGCCAAATCTTTTATCTCCTTGTAATTAAAGCATGAACACATTGAGGATGCCAGCGTTGTGGACTTCCAAGTAAGGTGGCTCATAACCACTAAGTAGGAGGTATTCAGACCATGCGACCGTGAAATTTGGCCTAATATATATATTATAAATAAAGAAAGAATAAGATTAAAACATGACCTCAAGGAGTCTTAGGGTGTGTGGCATGTAGCACGAACCTTGTCATTAGAGCCTTAGGGTGTATGTCATGGTAAGTGTTGAATAAAAATTGATCAATGATCAATTCCCTTGTTTATAGTTCAAGGAGCCTTAGGGTGTGGACCATAGATGAGGAGCATTTTTACATCTTAAAGAGCCTAAAGGGTATATGATGTGAACTTGCTAAACTCCACATAGTCTACATGACTTTGGAGGAAATAATAAGTAGTACTATTGGCCAAATTTCAGATCCGGGAATTTATTCCCCAAATCGTGTTAAATTATCCTTGATGTGGGCTTACTTTAGTGACAACGTTTTTGAGGACGAGGTTAGGTTCTGAGTTTCGGGTTTGCACCGTATGCCTTCATTTTTTGACTAAAGATTATTAAGTAAGTCAAATGATCCTACGGGTGAATGACATTCTTTAAAATCTAGAGATACAACTTAGGAATTGGAGAAAGAGTATTACACAATTTTCTTATATAAGTTGTTTTAACTTGACAACTTATGGTAAATAATGATCTTCTTTTTAAGCTTGGTATGGGGAACGTGAAACTTGAGGGTGATAAACATTCATGACACCAAAACCCTAATGTAAGTCTTAGATTTCTTTACGAGTTTCTTCCATAAAATGATTTCAAGTAAAGTGAAAATTGTTATAACTTTTGTTTCCTTTAATAAAGTTTTTATCTTTTCATCGTTCTTTAGTAGTAATATTGTATCGTAATAAAGGCTGAGATGGGTTAACTATGAGGAAAATGTAACTTTATGCTTTAGAATTATGCATTGCATGGGGTCATTGCAATGGTCAAGTGTAGGGGATTTAATAAGTGTGTAAACACTTATCCTTTTACCACTAAAATCAATGAAAAACAAGACCTAATCATGTGTTTAATATCGTAAAAGTCGGAATTACGCTTGGTTTTGTGTTTTTGTGTGAAATAGGTACAAAAGATCAAAGGGAAAGAACACACGGGATTTCACGGTCAATTGTTGAAGAAAGGTCAAAGAAAGAGACAAAGTCAAAGTCAAAGAACCAAAAGTGGAAAAAATTCCAAAGGTCCGAAGTTCACGAAAACCGGCAAAAACGACACGAGATTAAAGAAAGATCAAGGAAGCCAAAATCGAGTTCGTTTTTAGTGGATTTAACTTTATAATAGTATTTTGAGCTTGTGGTTCCCACTTATGATTAATGGGCCCAAATGCCCAATAAGGGATTTAAGTTATGTACATTGGTGAATTAAGTCCATACAAGGCCTAAAAGAACAAATTTTGGAACGGATAGATTATACTTGGGCTACAAGCCCAAGTTTTCTACACAATTAATTTAAACGGTGGAAATTTGGGTTTTTAAAACCCATTACGTCAAATATCAATGGACGATTACATGTATTAAAGTAAATTCATTATTTAGATTTTGTCAACGTAAACACACACCCACTTATTACTTTCGATACAAACGAAGTTTCACATTCTCTATCTCAAACCTAAATAACCAGTTACCACTTTTCTTAACCCTAGTTCATATACCCAATTTTGGGGCTTTTTTGATTCAAGGCGTGTGTTAACACACGCGTTGGAAATAAATACCGAACTTTATCGGAGCTTGGTGATGGTCTCATTCAATCCACGTGGCTCCCCTTCTCTCATCATTCCTTCATGTGATTGGTGGATACACATCACTCTCCTTAATCCTCCAATCAAGATAGGACAAGTCAACTTCAAAGAAGCACAACTAGCACACATGATTGCCACGTTGGCGATCCGTGCGCTAGTTTGTGTATCTCAACCACAAGATCAAGAATGAAAGAGAAAATGAAGAATTCAACGGACAAGATTGAAGATGTATGCTCAACAAACCCTCACCAGCAGGCTTGGGGTTTGCCTATAAAAACCCCCAAATCATTAATTTATTTTTATTCCATTTTTTACTTTAGTGTTTTTATGTTAATTTAGAAATAGGATTAATGTAATTTTCTTTTATAAAGTTGTAATGTTTATTTTGAATTAATAAAACTTCTATTTTGTCTCATCAATTTTGTTATTACTGCTTTGTTATTGTTTATTTTTAAATAGTTGCAAAATTAAATGATAAAGTAAGATTGGGATAAAAATTCAAACCCTGCTGGTTTGATTTATAAAATAGTTGGTTCGGTTCATTCCTGGTTCGATTGAGTTAGTGGTTCCTAAAGACGAAGGGTATTTTTGGTTCGAAGTTGGTGCTGTTTCGAGTCATTAAGACGGCTCAGCGCCGCTCTTCTTCCCAAAGGTTTTCATAAAAAAGGTTTCATTCTCTTATTTTTTATGTTGTTTAAATTTTTTGTATGAATTTGTTGGTTTAATTGGTATTGTTGGTTTAGATTAATCTAATATTGTGAGTTTGGTATAAAACTATTTGGCGATGTTGATTTATTCTCTCCGACTTACGAGAAGTTCACCACTGAACTTGGCCTTGTAGATGAGGTGGAAGACGTTATTCTTCGCGACAAATTACTGAAAGTTCATCATCTTATTGCTAAGATTGAAGCGTTGAATTCTGCCCCTATTTCCAACTCTTTACCTCCGTCCATTACTTCAGTTGAGAATAATGATACAGCTATGGAGGAAATCGACATTCTCTCAATACCTCCGGGATATTGATGATGATGACACGGAGGGGAATATTATTTTTGATAATTTGCTGCATGAAGGTATTGTCCCAAGTCCCCCTCCCGAGCACCTTTTATCCACTCCTTTAGACACCATTACGGAGGATGAGTGCTTTAACCCGGGAGGTGACATTGACTATTTTATGAGTGATAATTTTACGGCTTTGCCGCTCAGTGATAATCATATGTCTTTTGGGGATGACATTTTGATTCCTTTACCCACCCCACCTCCCGTGGATCACAACCTCACATACTTTTCGTATGTTGCAAGGACTTTTCTACCCTTCAAAACTTATCCTCCGGCCTCTCCTTTATTAATGTCCTCCGGGAACGAGGACAAGGTCTTTGATCTCGGTATTACATTTGAGGCTTCCCCATGGACTATTTAATTCGGGGACGAGGCAGGCTCGTGACTCGGTGGACAAAAACAAGCGCTTTTTGGGAGGCAACCCAATTATCTATCCTTTTATTTTGTTTTTCTAATAAGTGTAGGGGAGACCCTAGTATGTGTTTGTTGTTTTCTTTCTTATCATGTGCAGAGATTCGAGCTTTCAAAGATCCATTCTTGATTACTTTTGACGACCCGTGATTCCGTGTTCCCGTCTTCCTGGTTCTATCGTAAACTATCGTGATTCAATATTTCATATGTTATATGTTCACATTGAAATCACTCTAGTTGTCCTTTCCTTAGCAAGATTTAAACAAAGTGCACAATGTCCTAAGTGTAGGTGAGTTTACTCCCACATGCTTAAACATTAAGGAAAATGTTTATATCAAGTGTAAGGGGGACTTCTATCGAAGTAAGTGGTCTTTTCCATTAATTTGTCCTCATTTTAACCGGAAAGTATAATTTTTCGACATTTTTCAAAATTTTTAACCTATTTTAGCCTAGTAGTATAGTAGTATCTTCCTTTGTTATCGTTATTTACTTTCCTTGCTAAAATAAATTTTTAATAAAGTGGTTATAAATTTTTCAACGTCATGAATCTTTTGACTCAACCCGAGTTTACTTATGTAAATTTACTCTAGCTAGTATCCTTAACGTGTTTATGTCAAGGTTTGCTAGGCTTTTCTATTGGGAACTTTAAAACGCGAAAGTCTTAACTCTCACGGGTTAAGAACAAGAACTTTTCGCAAGTTCCTATAATTGATCCTAGAAAGTCGTTTATCAATGGAACTTTAAAATGCGAATTCTAAACTTGAAAGAGTCTAAGAATTTGCAAGATCCTATAGATGACTTGAAAACCTAAAACTTTGATTTAATTGGCTAAGCATCCACGAGTCTCATTCCTTGAGATTTTAAATTGTGGAGAACGAGAGATGATAGAGTCAATTATAAGTTTGGTATTCTTTCATGAATTTATGTGAGTTGATTATAAGCTTTTTCTCCCATTGCTTGTTAATAAATATATTTGCAATAAATAAGGTTGTACGATTTGAAAAGTTACTTAGCTTCTAGCACAAGATCGTTTAAAAGTTGCTCGGTATTAATTAGAGTTCATAGCCAAGGCATAACTTATTGAAGCGGGATGTGAAAATTGGCTAGTCCGAAAAGGCCCTAACAAGGCATGAGGGTTACATTTTGTTGCTAAAGATCCCAAGTTATGTGAAGAATCATTTATCAAAAATCGATATGAAGGATCGAGACACACGACGAAAAGCAAATACTCCCTTAAAGATCATGAGGATAAGTAGATCCAAGTCCTAAAAGGAGGCGGATCGTTGTATATCAAAGTCCTAAATATAGATTGGAGAAAAATGAAGAATTCGTGGTCCAAATATGAAGAATCTCTCAAAAAATTCAAGTGAAGAAATTCCTATTATGAAGAGAAGACCATAATTTCAAGAACGTCTCTCAAGATTCGAAGTATGAAGTCGCTGCCAAATATCGGTCCGAGAAAGGTCTCAGATCGTGAAGCGAGTTATGCCTAGATATGAACTTTATAAGGTCCCGGGAAGCAGTTTTAAAATATTTTGTCCTTTAGCGAACTATTGATTAAATCGTCCTACTTTATTTTCGGCCTAAATAAACTATCGAAATAAGTCAAACAATGTATCCTCGTGATCATTCAAGACAAAATTAAAATATAAGAGATACACCTAGGGGTAAGGGAGTCTAAGTAAATAACTGGGCCACATAAGTTCGTGTTAGTTTGCTAACTTATAATAACAATGATCTCGTTTTTAAGCTTGGTATTGGGAACGTGAAACTTGAGGATGATAAATATTCATGACAGCCTAAAAAAACCCAATGTAAGTCTTTGATTTCTTTACTTGTTTTGTACATATTTCTATCTTTTTAGTTTCCTTAAAGTTTAGTATTTAATAAAGGCCAAGGTGGGTTATTTATGATGAAAAATATAAAACGTGCTTTGAAATTAATGCATTAAAAGAGGGCATTGCAATGGTCAAGTGTAGGGGATTTGATAGGTGTGAAAACACCCATCCTTTTACTACTTAATTATAATAATAACCAAGCCAAAACGTGTATTTTATGTTGTAAATGTCAAAATTATGCGTGGTTTGTATTTTTATTGTGTTTTACGACCAAAAGATGAAAAAAGGAAGAAAACACGGGCTTTCACGGGCTTTTATCGAAGAAAACGAGAAAAGACGAAGTCAAAAGATCAAGAGTGCAAAAAGAACGGAAGTCCAAGGCCTAATCTGAAGATTTATCGAAGAAAAAGTCTAAAGACGGAATTTTAATGAAGTCGAAGAACCAAGTCTAATTAAAGAAGAAAATTATAAGACGAGTTCAAATTATATCGACAAATCCCGAGACGACGTCCAGAAAGACAAAGAATTTAAATCGAGTCGAGACAAGAAGAAAGAAGGAAGAAAGCACCAACATTTTACTCCTCCAGTAAATATCCTCCTAATGTGTCATTAGGAGGTGGTTAGTTAGATTAGTTTAGGAGTAGGAGTAGATTACTTTCTCTCTCTAGATTTATTTCATTTTCTTAAGTTTTTCTTTCAAGTTTTCTTAATCTTTAATCTTTAATCTTGTACTTTTGAATCTTTAACCTTAATCTTATTTCAAGCTTTTGACAATCATTCTCATTCTACCTTTCTTTATCTTTTTAATTATGTTTGATTCGAAATAATCTTTGATTTTGTTTAATCTTGATGTTTGATTGGTTAAAAAGTTTATCTTTTTATTCATCTATAAGTTTTTACGAATTGAGCTTTGAGCTTGACATGCTTATTGGCTTAATTTTGTGTTTAGCTTATTTACTTTTTAGTTTTCTTAAAAAGTTTAGTCTTTTTAAAGTTTGATTTAAAAGTTTTGCTTATTTAAAGTTTTGAAAAGTTCTTATTTTATGCTTATTAGTTCCTCTTATTATTGATTTGGTTTAGTCTTGTTTTGAGCTTATTAAAAGTTGCTTAATAACTTGGCTTATTTCGAATTTATAAACTGTCGGAAAGGGGTTTCACTTTCCGACAAGCATTCACTATTATTCCGATACAAGGTATCAGATTAGGGCTTTATATTCCAACCAACTCCACTGTTACTCCGACCACAGGATCGGAATGGGGTTTTGACATTCCGATTGGGATTCCGACCAACATTCCGACTGTAGTGTTTTTTCATGTATTCCGACGAGATTCATTTGCCACATTCCGATCTGGATTCCGACTGGTTTGTTTTTCATTCCGATTGCTATCCCGACTGATGGGATTATTTGATATTCCGATAGCTTTCAATTTCAATTATTCTGATTGCTTTCCGACAAGTATTCCGACGTGTACATTCCGACGGGATACCGATAGGACATTCCGACGGGCTCAAGTTTTTGTTTTTACAAAGTTTTTATTTTTAAATTCATTACGTTTTAATTTCGAAAAATTGCACGCTTCCCGAAATCTCTGTTTTTACCAAGTGTTTTTCTAATTTTAGAGAGAAAAAGTGACAGTTTTTCTAGATTTGCTTTTAGCCTAATTTAATTACGTTTCGCACTTACACTTCTAGTAGAATAGATAATCAAACCATTTTATTTTCCACCAAGAACAACTGAGTCGCACTCTTAACTAGTAATCAATTCAAAAAGACTGGAACAACGAATCATTTTCATAACTAAGTAAAATCTAGTTATTACGGCTCTTGTTCCCAAAGGTTTTCTTCAAAAAGGTTTCATTCTTTTATTTTTATGTTGTTTAAATTTTTTGCATGAATCTGCTGGTTTAATTGGTGTTGTTGGTTTAGATTAATCTGATATTGTGAGTTTGGTATGAAACTAATATAGAGGAATCTGTTAAAAGAAGGGTTTGGTATTTGAATTAAGTCTGCTGATCTTTGCTGAATAGATAAGTCTGTTTTGGTTGTTCTGCATTTGTTAAGAGATAATTCCATATTTTGTTCAGATAGGTTGAGTATTAGTCTGAGTTTTATTCGTTTAGTCTGCTAAAAGTTTACTTTGAAAGTTGCTGTTATCTTTGATTTTTATCTGAGTTGTTTGGTGTTACCCTTTTATTAGGCTGTTTTATTTGTCCTGTTACATTTTCAGTAACCAAAAATATAGTTTTGAATTTTAGCCGTGTGTTATTTTAGCCTTATTTATCTGAGTAATTTGGTTATAGCTTTTGATTTGACTGTTTTTACACTGTGACTTTGACTTCTGATTTTGAAGTCCAAAAAAATAATCACCAAATGTTGTCCATCACTGGATTCGAACATGTAACCTCCTGGTCACATGCCCAATATGTTAACCATTTGACCTAGCCATCTGTTTTTGTTTAAATACAGCCTTAAAATTTAATATAACTTCATAAGTTTTAGCTGTCAGTTTTTTTTCTAATTCATTATTAATACAAAGTTTTATTTTATTTAAATTTAAATCATATTGTTTAAAGTTACTTTTTAAAGTTAAAAAAAAAATAAAAATAAAAAATATAAAAAGTATAAAAATAGTTTTCTTCACATTTTTAGAATAAATTTGTCATTTTACATTTTAGGATAATTTTACACTTACGTTCTTGGCATTTAGTACTGTACATTTTTACTTGTCATTTTTATTTAGCATTTTAATAATTCTAGTTTAATTGTGCATTTTTATTTCGTTCTTTGTGATCTTTACTTGTGGTAATTGCACTTTCTTTTAGATTAATAAGTATTTTATGTAGCTATAATATTACTTTTATCTTTTTACGTGCATTCAAGTAACATAAAAATAAAAAATATATCTTAACCAAAAACGAATAAATCTTGTGAATTATTTGAGATCAATTTGAGACGATTTGAGGAACGATAACTAGATTTAAAAAGAATTGAAAAATTCCTACATTAGATATCTAACCTTCTCCTACAACTTAACCCCATTTATATGCCATATGAATCTCATTACACCCCTATATAAAGCCCTTAACTTAGCTTAGTTCATAACTTGTCCCGTTAACATTTAACCCAAAACAATCCCGTTTTTCATACTTCAAACTATTGGTCGAACATCCCCTTAACCAAAATAACATGCCCTGTAAAAGAAACCCTATGCCCTTACATGTCTTAGCTAACTCTCCCCTTTGGCCGCAACCTTAAATCTATTGTTAAGGCCTCAATATATATATATATATATATATATATATATATATATATATATATATATATATATATATATATATATATATATATATATATATATATATATATATATATATATATATATATATATATATATATATATATATATATATATATATATATATATATATATATATATATATATATATATATATATATAGAGTTAGGTTAATGTGGTGTATTAGCTTATAATTGTTAAAATAAAAAGTAATTTAGACCATTAGATCTAGTAATTGAGATAAGATGACATTAATTAAGAGATGTTATTTTTGATTGTAGTTTTGTAAGTAATTAAGAAGTAATGGGTAAAATAGGAATTCCAACATGGACACTTAGTAACCAGTTTTAAATCCTTTTTCATATTCAAAACAATTTCATTTTACTTTTAATTTTTTGACTGATTTTTTCTTAAATATTCTTTATTTTAGTTCGAATATATGATACACCTGATAAACTGTCAATGCTATTGTCAATAAACTATTCACTGATTACCGTGAAGCACGACTAACGTGTATTTAGATAAATATAGTGGCGTAGTACGAAGAAAAAACAAAAAATATGGCGCACCACTAGTTGAGAAACTCACAAAAATACTAATACATGATTATTGATTGATTACTGGTACATAAACAAGTCCAAATGAAATTCCATCTCATAAACAACCATTTTTACATTCAATCTACTAAAAATAATTACTAAAAAAACTCCATCTCATAAACAATCATTTTTACATTCACTCTACGAAAAAGAATAAATAAAACAAATCGTACACAAGCATAAAGGTGATACATCACTCGTGAAACTCTTACATCTCGAATCTAAGTAACTATAAGCATAAAGGTGATACATCACCCATGGAGCTCGTACATCTCGAATCTAAGTAATTGATGAAGAAACTCACCGATACATTGAAATATAAAAACGCGAGTATTGGATTGGATTCGGTTCCGAGTAAGTATATTTACTTGATACATCAAGATCCGCTTTTGCACACGACTTATATTTATCAATGACCTGAAACTCCAGAGACATAATATATACAAAATCTCAATGACTAATACTTAATGAGTTGATACACATTTGATACAACAATGAGTTGTTAACTGTTCCAGTCCTTATCTTAAAAAAGTCATTAAATAAACAAAGAGGACTAAATTCACATAACCACGCACAAAAAAGTCAACATCAACCAAAAGTACACTATGTAAAACTATTACAGTACAAACGTTTTACACTATCAAAAGACTATAATTTCTTTATGGTCTTTCTCTCTTTATATTTTGACCCATGAATCCCTTTATGGTCTTTCTCTCTAAAACAAGACGCTTTATTTTTTTCGATTTGATATAGCGGCGGTTTATAACTTTTTCGATAAAATATATTAAAAATACACCAAAATATTTTAAAACCGACTGACACATAGATCAGTATCTTTCGAAATGACTTACCGTTCCATTTTTTGTTAATAAACTCAAATATTAGAAACTGATACATCATAATCAACTGAATCTCGGCGATGGATCTTGTGATGAAAAGGTGATAGCACCGCTCCAGAAAGGTAGACGACGACAAAAAAATATCAACCGGTGATGGATCTTGTGATATTTTCATTTTCGTGGGCAAACCGATTTGGCCAGAGACGAGATTTGGGTTACGAAAATAAAGGCAGGGACTTACGGTGGCTCGAATATGAGATCTAAAAAAAGTGATAGGAGTGAGGAGTGACTTATTGTTTTTAGATGGATAGGAGAAAAAAATGAGATCCAAAAGATAATGAGACGTTTTTATATTTTATGTGAATAAGATTGTGTTAAAAAGCCTAAATTGCCCTTTTAATTTGATTAACAAATTTTAAAGTTTATTTACTTAACTTCATAGCATCTTATAACAGTTAGGAAATCCGACGGTCTCAAAACTTTTTTATTTTAACAATTTTAACAAGGTACACCATTTTAACTAAAATCTATATATATATATATATATATATATATATATATATATATATATATATATATATATATATATATATATATATATATATATATATATATATATATATATATATATATATATATATATATATATATATATATATATATATATATATATATATATATATATATATATATATATATATATTATATATATATATATATATATATACTTTTACCTATCTAGAATTTACTGATTTTTAACATATGAAAAGTTTGTTATGATCAGAGGGTTTTACCCTAACCCATTTGTTTATCCCTCCTCCAGATCTTTTATTTAATATATAATCTAAGTCTCATGTTAGTTTGAAGGTCCAATTATATTCCTAAGTACCCTAACCATCTTAAAATATTAATTTAAACCCGACTGATTTCAAAACTATTTTGACCTCCGACTGTTGTAACTTGTTTTTGACCCACTTTCAGACCTCCAATTTAGTTCTCGTTTCTTGCATTTGAAAGCCAACTCAATTACCTTTCCAGGGATATTTTGATCGCAACTCAAAAGTGTGTAGAACTCTAGATATGATTAAAACAAGTGACCTAAAATTCTGCCCAATTTTTAAAAACGATTTTCTCATAATTAATCTAATTAATCATACATAAACCCTAATTAAAACCTAAAAACTATTTCCAATGATAAAAACCCATTAATTACATCATTAGTTACATATTATTAACAAAACCTAATAAAAATTATGAATGCCAAACCCTAATCCATCATATTAGGTTACATACGTAAATTAAACGTTAATTAAGCATAGTTTTAGTGCATACCTTAAATCATAATTGAATAATTGGGTTTTATTGATCCAACATTGTTAATCACGACTTATATTAAGTTTGGGATAAGTAAAAATCGGTTTTGGGGCTAAAGGGATTAGTATGGGTAATTAAACTAACCAGGAGGCCTAATAGTACTCAAATTGGGCCCCCTTCCATTCCTTAAGCAAAATTCGGCCCAAAACCAAGTCCAATATTCTAAGACCGACTTTTTCAATTATATTACTATAAATTAACTATTAATTATTATTACCTTAAATTCCCTTAATTTATTTCAGCTCCTAAAGCCTCCGAAACCTCAAAACCGCAAAACTAGTCAAATTTACGTGTATACCTTAAAAGACATAAAATATACAGTTTTATAAAAACTCTTAGAATATAATATAAACTATATAACTAAGTCCTAAATGATTTAAAACCATCCCGTAAATTATTCCCGTGACTAAATACCACTTCTGAGACCCCTAAATGCAAAACCCTAAACCGTAAAAATACGATTTTCTATAATACATATACGTATACGTAAAACCACTAAACAACACCATCTCATATCATAGTAACTACATTGTGAGCTCATGAACATGAAATCATCACACATAGTTTCACTCACAAGGTACCCCGTACCCGAAACGATATCCAAACCACAACCTATACACACCAATTAGCACATAAAAACATAAAGACACGTAACTTGCACAAAATAAAACTAAGTGACGAACCTCAAAACCGGGGCTGTCACAACACTCCCTCCTAATAGAAATCTCGTCCTGAGATTTACTCCTTAGGATCAAACACACAAACAACAAATCTCATGAGGAGACTTGTTCAAAATGAACTCTTCTCATTTCCATGTGTACCTTAGTTCATGACTCAATATACCACATATACTAACCAACAATAATTAAATTCATTCCCAAACTCTTGACCTCACAGCCAATAAATCTCACAAATGACTCTTTGATAGAACGAATACTCTTATTAACATAAATCCCGAATAACCGTACATGCAAATACGCATTCTCAAACAACATTTACCAATCTTAATACATGAAATATATCATATATACCATTCAATTCCCTAGGTAATTCTATACCCATAAGATACTGGTTTTCCAAATATCATAAATGGACCTACAAAACTCGTCATCAACTTTTCCCTTTTACCAAAACATGCCACCCATTACTATAGGTGAAACTTCCTACATAACTTTGTCACTAAACTCTAGTGATTTCCTCTTTTTCAACATATCATCTCTTGTTACTCTCATCCTTTCCACAAATACCATTTCCACATTAGTAGTCTCTTTCACGAATTTTAGTCCACCATAAGGACAACTCACCCTATCCTTCGATATAGTGCCTCAAATGGCATTCATCGACTTATAGTATGATAACTGTCATTATATGAAAACTCAGACATCGCTAACGAGTTTCCTACATCCCTCTAAATCAGTCACCCAAGCTCTCAACACGACTCATATACTTGTATCAATTTCCCACTTTGTCCATCATTTTCCAATTAGCTGGATATACTCATATCCAATCATGTTCATCAACTCCCTTTAGTCCATACCGCAAACTACTTAATAATTCCAATTTCCTTACACAGGTGATCTATGACGATATTTCACATATTTATTAGTTTATCACAACGAGGCTCTTCCAATCTAAATAAACTTATGATCTATACACATCACCAAAAGGACGGTTATCTTAGTTAGTCTATCAACTGCCATCCAAACCCATGCTACAACTACTTCCATAAAATTTGGATAGATCATTAGTAGCACCTATACACTTCTTTCTCACTTTTCTCCATGAAAGATTTTTTTCCCTAATACTCAACACTTCCTTTATACCTACACAATGTTTTACCTTCAAGGTCATAGTGCTCCTCATCTTGTCTCAGTTAGACCAAGCCCTTCGTCTCTCATGACATATCACATCAATAACTCCTCAACCATTCGATTACCGATACTAAGCCTTCCAATCAAACAATATAGGTCAGTACCATTTCCTTTCCACACTACAACAATATTAGCATGCTTAGTGCATTAGTGTACTCACTAGGCTATACCAAAGTTTTACCTTCAGTTCTTATCTCGACCTATTTCATTCATGATTCGCATCTATCCACACTTCCTTCTTCTTCCTCAGCTCATGACATACATCACGATGTTATGCTTCCCGTCTTTCAAGTCATCTATACCTCAAAATTTTTCCAAGTAGCTTCACTTGTTTTTCCTCACGATCAGTTCTCCTACTCCCTCCTAATAGGGACAGACTAGAGTTTTATGTGATCCCATGCAGATCACACTCTCATCTTATACCCATACTAGTTTCCATTTGTCTATACTAAGCCATATTTTAAATTCTTATTAAAATCTCATACTTCTATTTTGATCTTGCACCCAACATGAGTTACTTTAAATCATCATCTTCTAGGAATACTTTGTTCTCTCCTTCCATGGTTCTACCTAATTCCTACACTATCCCGTATAACAGAAATTCCATACTTCATTCATCAAATCTATGGAAATTGCTAGTGCATTGGATAATGGATAATTGTCTCTTACAAAGATCTTTCATAACACCTTCACAAAACCGACTCTCTAATCACTTCTCCATGAACTTATTCAGCTCAACTTCACTACTCATCCCTTGATATTGATTGCCACAAAAATTCTATCCACTTAGTCACTCGACTCCCCTTGTTACCTCAATGAGTTCTTAATCTCCTATGTTATGTATTCAATTCATCACGATCCACTAGTTCAGCTCTTTGTAACTCCACTCCGGTACTTGATATGTCCTTCTTCGTCACGAACCATACGGAGATTCCCATCATAGTGCTTGTCACCTTTCCAGTCCTTGCAACTTCTGTGACTCCTTCTAAATATCTTGCTTCTATCTAGCAGTAGGCACGTAGTCCTTTTAGCTCCTTGATTCACGATGTAGCTCTTCACGCACTCCTTCTTGTCTCTATTATGTTACCTAGGAACTTCACACTACCCAGTAGCCTCTAACTTCAACTCATCTACCACAATATTTCTAAAGGTACTTCAACCCCTCAATGGCTCACTCTTCCTTACTTGTTGTAATCACCATTAATCAGCCTCCTACTAATCATTCTTTCACATCCATGTTTTCCTTCACGTGTCTACTACTACCTCGCCTCCATAACTATACCAATTCCCTTGCGTTTTATTTGCCCAATCTCTCCATTAGTAGAAAATTTCTACTCTACCCTCACATTCACTGGTTCTTTCATCAATATCCTAATGGTACTTCAACCAACTTCTCATAGCATGACATCTCGTTTCCACGACCAGTCAACTAACTTTACTTACTCCTTTATTCCCGTAACCAATCTAAGTTTCAAAACTCCACAAATCTTAATCATTCCTTCAACACAACCTTTAAACCAAAACACATCTCTCCATTCTAATATCTAACCATAAGTAATACTACCCAACTCTATCCTCTCATCCTAACGTTTCCACAACCACATAACTAAATCAACCATGACGTGTACCAAAAGAATTCTAAACGATCTCATCCCATAATAAATATAGGGTAAACCGAAAGATCAACCATAATGAACCCTAGCCAAAACAACTGAAAACGAAACAATGTAATCCAAAAGATTCAATGGAGTGTGCCAACAACGAAAAATTAGACTCGTCACGGTTAGTATTACCAAATTTCGATACCTCAGAAGATTTTAAACTTTCGCCCCATTTAGTTACTCCTATTAAGAACCAAACTTCAATACTACTAAAATCAATCATACTCGTTTTGAACAATAAACTCATCTTTTATCTTCATTATTTTATCAAAGATATCAACTAGTTAGTATACTACAATCTTATTCTAACCATTATCTTGTTTACTCATATTAAACTTATTTCACTTGTTATTATGAAACCAATACATGTTTACAAAATACAGTGTTTTTTTATTTTATTCTATATTATTATTATTATTATTTTATAAAATCCATTTAGGCCGGTTATAACTAAACTAATACACGTTTACAAGGTGTGGTGTTATTATTATCATTACTATAATAAAATGTCCCTTTTTACTATTTCCGTCTAGTTAAATACTTCTAAAATTTTAACTCCACTTAAGAAAATTTTTGTAAAATTTCTTTACCCCTTAAAAATGTATTATCACATGTTACATAGAAAACTAATCCAATTATTTTCAAGACAAAATTTTTTTATAGCTTACTACCACAAACTTAAAAGAAATATGTAAGTCACGATATCATACCATACACTTACAAATTATTTTCAAAACCGTTTTCCTATAATTAGCCACACTTATTTGTAAGAAAATTTAGTAGTTCTGTTGTCCCATATATTATGATGATTAAGCAAGAAAGAAAGGTAGATAAAATATGAATTCTAGAGAGAGAAAGTAGTGAGAGAAAGTAGATAGAAAATGGTTGGAACTTTTGGAGGATTAGATTAGAGAAAGAAAATGAAAATGACCAACATCCTTCCTAACATGCTAGGAAGGGTATATATAGTCCACCCACATGCGGGTTTGGTTATGGACTATATTCTAATTGGTCGGGCTTTCCTTTTGGGCTTTGGTTACTTATGAATGAACCTTAGCTTAATGTTAAGAAGGTAAAACACGATTAATCTACTACCTATTACAACGTTCTAATACATAATAAACATATGACCGAGCATTCTTGTTTGACTCAATATTTTGAGGCTAACAATCTCCCCCAATTAGAGGTCATTACCCTTTATGAGATGTCATTACCCTTTGTCATTTGGAAATTTGTAGAGATTACTAATCTCGCCATAAATGAGTCTTGAACGTGTAATAGTAGTCTTTTTCTTCATGCTGTGATCTTTGAGCCTTTGTCGTTGTCTTTCGACTTTGTCTTTAATCTTGAGATCTTCAAATCATCCTTGACTAGTCTTTACCATCTTGCGATCTTGTGTCTTCATCCACATGCTCACACAACTAATTGTTGAATATTTCTTTAGGCATGAGTATGTGGATTATTTTTTAATCTTTGACTTTGCTGAGTACACCGGGACGCCACCTTCTTGAGTCAAAACATAGATACGGACTGAATGGCTTTGACATTCCTCCTAATCGGTAGCATTTTACCTCCGTTCAGTGAAGACCGTTATACAATATTAAATATCATACATGTGATTAGGTAGATTCAATTAAGAATCTCCTTGACAGGGTTTCGCGATTGTACTAGCCGTTCTCCTTACTCGACCGTCTCAAAGAAAGACTACGAACATAAAGAGTGAATCAATTGGATAAATATCTGCTTGATTAAAGTCGTCAATTCAAATTCATAGAACAAGTGTGATTCATAAAGAATCTTACCATTGTTGCTTTCCAGTTGACACAAGCTTGATTCATAAGAATCTCACAAGTCACCTACCGTAGCGCTGTTTGAGGTTGACGCTAGAAGGATTTCCATTCGTCACTGTGAATATTAATGAATATCACTCTGAATGTTCTGGTAAGAACATAAAGATATTGCGTAGAAACCTGAAACGAGTTTGAATCAATTCAGAATCAAACCACTGTTGCTTTTCAGTTCTACAAATGTTTAATTCATAAAGAATCTTACATATGACCTACCGCAGTGTTGTTTGATGTTAACACTGGAAGGATTTCCACTCATCATTGTGAATACTATATAGTATCACTCTGAGTGTTCTAGCAATATCACAAGGATATGGCGTAGGACTCTCTTTATCGTCATTCCTTGTGTCCTAATGAGATTTGATTGATCTCTAGGCTCTAGACTCGATTTGTGCACTATTAGTGGTCGGAGGATAGAGCAGATGCCACCTATTCAATATCAACTATCTCAGAATGATAAAGCTAATAGAAGTCATGTTGTTCTCCGTGACAATAAAATAAACTTCTTTTGAGAGAAGCCTGAGTAGCTAAGGAAGGGTTGTGCATTTCATCACTAGGTCCATTATGAGTTTGTCTTCATGATGTTTTGACCCGGTTTCTGCCTAAGTTGTATGGAGGGCTAATTTCTTTATGCCCTTTATCCTTACATTTCTTTTTCATTCTTCAACCCCTTCAATGCTTACCAAGACATCATTACTAGCACCTTGTTGTGATTGTTCCAGTGCTAGCATCAGTATTTAGTCGACATTCAGCTACGTTCACATTCTACTCCATCTTTCCTAAGGACTTCTAATAATCTGTTGGATTGTCCCTGGGAAGATCCCTCCAGTTCTGGTTGGATCATAGGACTTAAACCTGGCCACCCTTTTGACACCAATAACGTCGTGGATTAAAGATGTTGTGGGTATTTGATCGTAACCATAAAAACCACTTTAAGTTTTAACAAAGTGTTTGAAAAACATTTAACACCTTGCTAGTTTTGTCTTTTCAGAAAAGCTCCCCCTTCACATGTGCATCGATAATCGAAAGTGTTTTGCAAATGTAGGTAAGAGTTAAAGTGCTTGAGTCTTGTATAAGATCACATTTTAATCACATTTTCTCCCCCTATCTCTAATATTTAAAATCTTTTGATATTAGAGATACCAAATTTGATTAAAATATATTTTGAAAAATAGTCTTTAAAATCTCTGTGAGAAAGATGTGTCAATCTCTGCATGAAGTTGAAGTGCTCTCCCTCAAAAAATTGATCCAATTGAATTGTCATTGTGAGGATGTGATCCAAATTTCACTTTTTGAGGATGGGAGTTGTTGAACACACAATTTTTGAAAGATTTTGAATAATCATTGAGAAATTATTGAATAAATTGTGTTCAACGCTTTATGAAAAATCCTATTTCTTTTTGGCGAAGAGGTTTTTATAAAGCATAAACTTGATTTCATAGACTTTGAATGTCTTGACAAATCCACTCAAGTGTAAGAAGATTTATCTTCTTTTGCTGAGGGTAAGGGCACTAAAGCGTACACTCCCCCATGAATATAGATCCGGGTTGCAATCTGAAAGTGATTACAAGCCATTATGTTGAGCTCAAAATGTTGAATGTTTTGTGACAAGCTCAACCCAAGATAGATTTCTCTACCTGTTGTTGGAAAAATTGTCCAAAATAGACATCTTCCTTTATTAAAAGAAGAAATGACATGTTTTGAAAAATATTTACAACTTTCATGCGAGCTTTATGTACACACGCGTGTCGTTATTGAGCGACATTTCTAGGTACGTCCATATTATCGATACTGAAAGACATGTCGAGAAGAATATTTTTGGATTTTGAAAGATTTTTAATTTTGTGTTTTGTTTTTATATGTTTTATATTTTTATATTTTTCTTTTTCAAAGATATTTACATGTTGATGTTTGATAGATAAATCACGCAGGCACCTTTTCCAGAATCTCTAGGTCTGCTGGAGTCAAACATCTCATACCAATTTGCCTAACGAGGTACTCGAACCTATCTTTCGATAGAGCTTTCGTAAATAGGTCGGCTAATTGGTAATCCGTTCCAACAAAGTATAGTTCAACGATACCTCTTTCAACTTGTTCCTTTATGAAGTCATATCGGACATCAATGTGCTTCGTGCGAGAATGTTGTACCGGATTGCAAGAGATGGCTATGGCCGACTTTGACTCACAGTACATAGGTACTTTATCAAAGTGAAAGCCATAATCTGTGAGTTGTGTTGTCATCCAAAGAACTTGAGCACAACACGCAGATAGAGACACATACTCCGCTTCGGCTGATGCAAGTGACGTGCAATCCTGCTTCTTGAAAGACCATCCCACAAGCTTATCTTAACCTAGAAATTGTGCACCACCAGAAGTACTTTTTCGTGTATCAAGACACCCTGCATGATAAGAATCTGAATTGGTCGTTAGAAAGAAACCGGTTTCCCTCGGATACCAAAGTCCCAAATGAATGGTATTCTTAAGGTACCGAAAGATCCGCTTAACCTCCTTGAGGTGCTTTTCAGTAGGTCGTGCTTGATATTGTGCACAATAACATGTAGCATGTGAAATATCAGGTCTGCTTGCTGTCAAGTACATGAGGGAACCGATCATGGAATGATATCTCGTTTGATCTATGGCATTTCCCTCCAAGTCAGCATCTAGCGATGTGGTTGATAATGGTGTCCCAACGGGCTCACATGAGGTCATACCATGCTTTTTGATTATCTCTTAACAATACTTAGCTTGGTTGATAAAGATACCACTTGGGGATTGGTGAACTTGAATTCCCAGAAAAAATTTTAGTTCGCCCATCATTGACATTTCAAATTTGTTGTGCATTACTTTTCCAAACCATTTTGAAAGTTTTGGGTTTGTAGACCCTAAAATAATGTCATCAACATAAATCTGCACAGCAAAATATCATCCCCATATTTATAAGTGAACAGAGTTAGATCAATGGAACCTTTTGAGAAACCTTTGGATACCATAAATTTCGAGAGCTCATCGTACCACGTCATTGGAGCTTGCTTGAGTCCATAAAGTGCTTTGTGGAGACGATACACCTTGTCAGGATAATGAGGATTGACGAATCCTTCCGGCTGCGTGACATAGACTTCTTCCTTCAAAGGACCGTTAAGAAATGTTGTCTTCACGTCCATTTGATAAACAGTGAATCCCATGTGCAGCATAAGCAAGGAAAATCCTGACCGCTTCCATACGAGCAACTGGTGCAAATGATTCGTCAAAATTAATTCCCTCTTTCTGGCCATACCCCTTAGCCAATAGTCTAGCTTTGTTCTTGATGATCGTGTTTTCTTCATCCATCTTGTTTTTATAGATCCAACGAAGATTTAAAGGAATCACATCTTATAGTCTGTCAACAATTTCTCAGACTTCTAGTCTTTCAAATTGTTGAAGTTCATCCGTCATCGACTCAATCCAAGCATGATCAGCCATGGCTTTTTGATGTTTTTTGGTTCAGCTGTACTCACGGCGAGTGTGAACATACAAACATCGCCATCGGTGGCTAGTTGTTGTCTTGTACGAACATGCTGTGAAGGGTTTCCAATTACTTGAACCAAAGAATGTTCTAGGGTCCAATGATGTGTTGAAGGATGTCGTTGGTAGAACGTATGCATATTGGACGGATCAACATGGCGAGTAGAAGACTCTCCAGTTTCGTGTACCGGTGTACCGAATGGGTTGTGAAAATCGTCATCGTCAGATATGGCATCGTCTGCTTGATTTATGTTCTCTGGAGCAATGACAGTAGTTGTGGATGTTGTAGTATTAATTGTTGAAGTCATATTCTGAGGAGGTAAATCTGCACCAACCCGTGTTGAAATAGATGAAGTTGTATCCTTTTGTTGACTGATCGGTGTGAAAACACCCATCCTTTTTCCACTTATTGTTCGCTAAAACGAGACCAAAAAGTGTATTTAATGTCATTTGTTTGGACTTATGCGTGGTTTGTGTTTTTGTTTTGTTTCAGATCCAAACGGATAAATATTGAAGAAAACACAGGATTACACGGTAATACTTGGCTTTTAGGCCTAGTATGAAAATTCGTAGTCCCAAGTCTTTTCGAATTGAAAACCGGTCTTAAGTGCGACTCAATCGTCTTTTGGTGAATCAAGAGAATGGTTTGGTTGATTTGTCTTAAACTATTAGCAAGTAATTAAAGTGTCGTTGAGTAAAATGGAAGAATAAAGAGTAATACTAAAATGACGAGTAAAAATAAATGCATGTAAACTTAAAGATAAATTGAGCACATTAAATAAAACTAACACTTAGAAAATTTACTAAAAATAAGAACTTAGTTGAAAAGTACTAAAAGAAAGTAAGATCGGAATGCACCAAAACAACTCAATCGGAATAAGTTAAAACAAACCCAGATCGGAATGTATTCCGATCTGGTGGTCGGAATATGGGGCGGAGTTCCAATCGGAAAGTTTAGAAACATTCCAATCAGAATAATAAAGTGGGTTACCGTCGGAATCTACAAACCCTTTTCCAATGTGGGACGAAAGTGCAAATCGGAATATATAAAATATCCCTATCGGAATGTTCAACAAATTCCTACAATCGGAATACCAAGCAAGATAATCAATCGGAAAGTTCAGAAACATTCCAATCGGAATACTAAAGTGGGGTACCGTCGGAATCTACAAACCCTTTTCCGATTGGACTCAATCGGAAAGAGGGGTGGCTGATCGGAAAAGGTCAATCGGAAAGGGGTTTATACCCTTTCCGAAAATGATGGGATTCGAGTATAAGCTAATGAATAAGCTATATAATGAGCTTATCACCAAACTAAGCCGAATCAATGACTAAACCGGATCGAATAAACACTTGTATCAACTTATTCAACCTCAAAATAAGCAACTTTTTGGATCAAACAATAAAAACATAAACTTTTTAAGAAACTTTTTATAAAGTAAATAAGCTAATCATAAAAGTAAGCCAATAAGCACAAAAGTCTTAAAGCTTAATTAAATGAAAACTTATGAAATGATCAATAGATTAACTTTTCAAGCACGAAATCAATTAGAACAACACGGATCATTTGATAATTGCACCAAAATTAATCAAAAATGAAAGAAAAGTAGAATGAGATTAATGATTAAAAGCTTAAAAATAGAACTTGATTAATGAAATAAGCAATACAAAAGTGTTTAATCTTGAAAGATTAGAAGAAAAAGATGAAACTTAGTGAGAGAAAGTTTAAGACTTTCTCTCTCTAAAACAAGAGAAAAACTAAGAAAAATAAAAACTATCTAATTAACTAACACCCCTCCTAATGACTATTAGGAGGGTATTTATAGGGAAGGTGGAAGGAGTGCATGTGTTGCATCTTCTTTCTTGCTTTCTTCACGTTTTCTCGACTCGACTTTAATTCTTTGTCTTTGTCGTCTCGGGATTTGAACTTTTATTTTTAATTTTCTTCTTCTATTAGACTTAAGTTCTTCGACTTCGTTAAACTTCCGTCTTTAGACTTTTTCTTCGATAAATCTTCTGAATAGGCCTTGGACTTCCGTTCTTTTTGCACTCTTGATCTTTTGACTTCGTCTTTTCCCGTTTTCTTCGATAAAAGCCCGTGAAAGCCCGTGTTTTCTTCCTTTTTCATATTTTGGCCCTAAAACACAATAAAAACACAAACCACGCATAATTCCGACTTTTACGACATAAATCACACGTTTTGATCTTGTTATTATTGGAAATAAGTAGTAAAAGGATAAGTGTTTTCACAATTATTAAATCCCCTACACTTGACCATTGCAATGCCCTCATGCAATGAATTAATTTTAAAGCACGGTCTATATTTTCCATCATAAATAACCCACCTTGGCCTTTATTAAATACTAAATATAAAAGATAGAAATAAATAAAGAAATTAAAAACATACACTGGTTTTGGCAGCCATGAACATTTATCATCCTCAAGTTTCACGTTCCCCATACCAAGCTTAAAAACGAGATCATTGTTATTATAAGTTAGCAAACTATCACGAACTCATGTGGGCCAATTACTCACTTAGACTCCCTTATTCCTAGGTGTATCTCTTATATTTTATTTTTGTCTTGAATGATCACGAGGATGCATCGTTTGACTTATTACGATAGTTATTTAGTCCGAAAATAAAGTGAACGATTTAATCAATAGTTAGCTAAAGGACCAAATCTTTTAAAACTGCTTCTCGGGACCTCATAAAGTTCATATCTTGGCATAACTCGCTTCACGATTTGAAAACTTTCTCGGACCGATATTTGGCAGCGACTTCATACTTCGAATCTTTGAGAGACATTCTTGAAATAATGGTCTTCTCTTCATAATAGGAATTTCTTCACTTGAAGTTTTGAGAGATTCTTCATCTTTAGACCACGACTTCTTCATTTTTCTCCAATCTTTATTTTGGACTTTGATATACAACGATCCGCCTCGTTTTAGGACTTGGATCTATTTATCCTCATACCTTGTTAGGGTCTTTTCGGATAGACTTCTCCATGACTTTTGGGGAGTTCTTGCTTTTCGTCGTGTGTCTCGATCCTTCATATTGATTTTTGATAAATGATTCTTCACATCACTTCTGGATCTTTAGCAACAAAATGTAGCCCTCATGCCTTGTTAGGGCCTTTTCGGACTCGCCAATCTTCGCATCCCGCTTCAATAAGTTATGCCTTGGCTATGAACTCTAATCCGTGCCGAGCAACTTTTAAACGATCTGGGGCTAGAAGCTAAGTAACCTTTTAAATCGTACAACCTTATTTATTGCAGATAAATTTATTAACAAGCGGAGGGAGAATAGGCTTATAATTAACTCACATAAATTCACGAAGGAATACCAAACTTATAATTGTCTCTATCATCTCTCGTTCTCCACAGTTTAAAATCTCAAGTAATGAGACTCGTGGATGCTTAGCCTATTAAATCAAAGTTTTGGGTTTTCGAGTCATCTATAGGATCTTGCAAATTCTTAGACTTTTTCAAGTTTAGAAATCGCATTTTAAAGTTCCCTTGATAAACAACTCTCTGGGATCAATTATAGGAACTTGCGAAAAGTTCTTGTTCTTAACCGTGAGAGTTAAGACTTTCACGTTTTATAGCTCCCTATATAAAAGCCTAGCAAAACTTGAGTTAAAAACGTTAAGGATACTAGCTAGAGTAAACTTAGGTAAGTAAACTTGGGTTGAGTCAAAATGTTCATGACTAAGAAAAATCTAAACCACTTTATTGAAAATTTATTCTAGCAATGGAAAGAAACTAAAAAAATGATAAAGGAAAATACAACTATACAACTAGGCCAAAATAGATTAAAAATTTTGAAAAATGTCGATAAATCAAATTTTCCGGTTAAAATGAGGGCAAATTCATGGAAAAGACCACTTACTTCGATAGAAGTCCCCCCTACACTTGAGATAAACATTGTCCTCAATGTTTAAGCATGTGGGAGTAAACTCCCCTACACTTATGACATTGTGCACTTTGTTTAAATCTTGCTAAGGAAAGGACAACTAAAGTGAATTCAATGTGAACATATAAAATATGAAATATTGAATCACAAGAGTTTAGGATAGAACCGGGAAGATGGGAACACGGTATCATGGCTCGTCAAAAGTCATCAAGATGCTCTCTGAAGCTTTAATCCCTGTACAGCACAAGAAACAAGACAACAAACATATGCGGGGCTCCCCCTACACTTATTATGAAAGCAGTAAAGGATAGATCACGGGTTGCCTCCTGAGAAGCGCTTGTTTTTGTTCACCGAGTCACGAGCCTGACTCGACCCAAATTTAGTTCATGGGGAAGGTGGTGAGGGATGGAATCATCTCTTGAGAGATGTCCTCACCAAAGTACAGCTTCAGACGCTGGCCATTCACCTTGAAATTGGGCCCATTTGGCTGAGAAAGCTCAATGGTCCCATATGGAAAGACTTTGGCGACGGTGAATGGACCAGACTAGCGGCTCTTCAACTTGCCAGAGAAGATCTTCAACCGAGAGTTAAAGAATAAGACTTGATCACCAACGTTGAACTCTCGGTTCTTGATTTTAGAGTCATGAATGATCTTCGTTTTCTCCTTGTAGATCAGCGAGTTCTCATAAGCTTCATTCCGCAGTTCATTGAGCTCGTTGAGTTGAACCTTGCAATGATCACCGGCTTTGTTGATGTCGAAGTTAGCCCACTTCAAGGCCCAGTGCGCCTTATGTTCCAGCTCGATGGGTAGGTGGCAGGCTTTCCCGTACACAAGACGATAAGGTGTACAACCGATCGGGGTCTTGTAAGCAGTACGGAAAGCCCACAGAGCATCATCTAAATTATCGGCCCACGCGGCGCGACGCTCTCCCACAGTACGCTCCAAAATTCTCTTCAAGCCACGGTTGGATATCTGTAAAACCCGTAAAAATAAGGTCATAATTTAATTCTACTTTCAATTATTTTGAAGTATTTTATAACGTCAAATATTATTATGTTTAACGGTTTAAGTTGAAACCGATATTAAATATTATATTTTAATATTTTGACGAGTAACGAGGACTACTAGTGATCGCGATACCGACGGATGCCAAAATTTTTATATTTTATTATCGATCGTTACGATATTTAATATTTTCGACGATGTCGTTTTAATTACGTATCGAGTCGTTATATTATTATTTTTCGTGTGTGTTTAAACTTTTTAGTATTTTTACGAAACCCGAGTCCCGTAAATATTTGTAAAATTTACTAATAGTCATTTCCCACTTTTTAGCAAATCATTTTTATTTTGGACCAAAACTATCACAAATTGGCAAAATTAACCTTTCCACCACCATATAAAATACTTTTTTTTACCTAACATCACACACACACTAACTAGCTAAAAAAAAATTTCTCATCCTTTCTTCTTTCTTCATTTTGCCATAAACCCACCACCACCAAAATCCATCAATTTTCTTGATCAAAACTTTGATCCATCAAAAAACAAAACAAGTCCACCTCCTAATTTTTCAAGGTGATTCTAATGATACCATTTTTATCCACATGCAACTATATAAATTTTTCAAGAAAAGTTAGTGATGTTTAATCCAAATTTGTTGTATGCATGTGTTAGTAGTGATGATCAAGAGATTTTCATGTTATGTTTTTGTTAAAAAGTTGATTTTTAATTTTTGGGTTTTTGATTTTGATGATGATACAAGTGTTAGGATTGGTTTATGATGATATTAGGGGCTTAGGTTGATGATTAAAGTTGTTGGAATTGATCAAAAACTTGATTTTGTAAGAGATTTTTATAGTCAATTTAGGCAGTAGGTTTGAGGCCATTTTCGAGGGTCTTAAGTCTGAATATAGGATGACATGATTGGATTATGTTGTAGAGAATTTCGTTAGCTTCGATTTAATATAAAGTAGGCCTTCCAACTCCAAACGAGATGGAAGTTACACTAGTTTGATTTTCGTGTACCGGGAGACGAGTGTTGACACAATCCGAAAATTGTTGTCGATATTTGGATCGAATCTCGGGGACTATAAAATGAGTTTCAAAATGACTCAAGGGCTGTTCTCAGGCTCCAAGTTTAGTATTTTGAGTCTATTTTTAGAATCAAGTGGCGGTTTTACAAATGGAGTTGTTTAGAATGGTCAAAATGGTTTCGTAAGTCAAGGTCGCTAAACTGTCCGGATTTTGTGATTCAAAGATGAGTCGGGCAGGGAACTTTAGAAGTAAAATCTTTTAATGGGCTCTTGGGAGGACTTTCTACATATAGTAAGTGAGTTCTCTGAGTAGTATCATAAAAAGTTGATATGTCTAAGTATGGGAAAACGGCTTGGACATTCGGTATGTTCCGGCAGATTTTTATTAAAGGCGTATAATAATAAAATGAATATATAGGAGAGTGTAATAGTATCACTTGTACCATTTTCTCTCGATTTTGTCGTGATTTTATGAGTCGAGTTTTATATTCTTATGTATGGGTTATTTCTCGAGTCTATTATTAATGAACGCACCTCATTTGATAGGTTGCGGTTCTCGTGTTTGAAAGGCATCATCTATCGTCGGCGATCGTCTCATTACCACTATTGGCTAAGGTGTGTCTATAGCCTCGCTTTATACTAGTTATTAAATGATTTTAAACCCGCGAGGGGGAATACATGTTTTATAAACTTAGAACACAAGATTTTTATGGTATGCTTTGTCCCTCTATGAATGGACCCGTGGTTGCCTTTAAATTGCATTAAGTGATTGCCTTTGTTAAAACCTCAATTATGGACCGTTAATTAACCTATGATGGGTTAACCGCTAGTACAATTAATAGATCTATGGGGGAAGCCGCCCCGGTTCAGTTTTTGTGGACTTGTCATAGAAGCTTAGGCCCGACCTCCACACTGTTTGAGCATATTGTATTGAGAAGTCAGGTATGCGGCAATGTACCAATAATCTGGAGGTAACCGACAATTAATAAATCTCTCGTCTTATTAGACTGATATGGGAGTGACTAAGGGCTCGGTTCCATGAGCTTATTGCAATTTATGCTATATACAATTATCATTGTTGATGCAAATTATTATTTGATGCTTATAAGCATGCCACAAACTTATAATCTTTGCTTGTGTTCAAATTGATTTCATAAACCTATAGATTCACTCGGCATTTTTGCTGATTGTTTTACTCACATGTATTTCAGGTAATCAAGAAGTGGAAGCTTGGAGGTCACGGGGAATGAAGTTGTGCACTGCTTTTGTTGTTCAAACTCTTTGATTTATTTATCGTTCCATTTTCAAAACAAACCAATATGTTGTTTTAACTTATCTTTTGGTAATGATTACTTGGGACTACGCTACTCTGACAAATGTTTTAGGAACGATAAATCTAAAACGTCTCTTTTCGAGTCGTTCTTTATAAATTATGTGTTGTTGTATCATTGTTTAGCACCCAAAGATGTATTCCGCTGCGTGTAAATTTGGGGGTGTTAAAGATTGGTACCAGAGCCATGAGTTATAGAGAACTAGGTTTTTACTATATAAAAAAAAACCTAAACTATAACTGTCAGTTTTTATTTTTCAAAGAGTCGGTGCACCGGACTTCGCGTGACTTCAGGCTCAAGCTACTTCTGGGATTACCACTTTAATATGCGTTATTACGTATACCTTATTGGCAAGTATTTATAAAAAAATACTATGATCCACTTATGGATATATATTTATATCTAGGATCCCTTTATCGATATATATTTATGTCGTTAAACTTTTCGATAAAAGTTTATCATTTATTAATGATTAACTTAAATAAATACAATGAATTTTTAAGATCTTTCTGTATTTATTTTTGAAGTATTTAAATTGCTTTTATTGCAAAAATTTTATATTATGACCTTACATACCTTCATCTGCGCGCGTTACTTTCATTATTTAACCCTTTGAGATATCTACGTAGATATCCAAATCGTCTTCCGGCTATTTGTGCTTGGACGTCTTGAAACATAATTTCTAGACCATTGTGTAGCTCAATGTCTCTTTGGAATAGACTAACCGCTATCGTGTGAGTCACACATTTTGAAACATTTCCTATAATCGTGTTAAATAATACCATGGTTTTTCATAATATTTTGTTGATTTTTATTATCTTTTTACACGACATGTGAAGATTTAATTCGTTGACATTTATATGTATCGACTCCGAAGTGTATTGTTCACTTATATCTCGGTAACGTCATCGTTATTTTATAAATCATCGTCTAGATTATGGCACTAGAACTGGAATACGATTTTACTTATATAAAATTGTATCATTTGTTTTTCATTAAACTTCTTGCTCCCGGAACGCAACCTATGAATGTTCCATTCTTTTCTTGTTATGTGTTGTGTTTTTGGACAATCGTGGCACCAAGGAGATTTGCCTACATTGTATTTTGAAATCTAAATTACGAACGTCATTCACCGTTTTGCTTCCTAAATTTCGTGTTGAATACCTTGAAGCATCGTCTGTCATTCATTATGCTATATTTTTATTTGATGCTCATTATGAGATTTATTTTTCATTGTTGTAAAATCCACAAGATATGTGTGTATATATATATATATTTTTTGAGCCGTTAGGAAGTGTCGAAAAATATATTTAACGGAGAAACTGTATGAGGTGTATAAACAGGTCAAAACTTAAAAGTAAAACCTGCGTTTTTAAAATAAAATAGTCAAACCTGCACAGAACTTGCATGGGTATTTTGGTCATTTTGTATTGGGTTTCAGGTCTCGGGTAAAACTAGAAAGTCGTCTGAAACGTCGTTTTGTATCAAAATGCTTTAGACTCTGAGTCTTGGAGATGTCGTTTATCGGGTCAATTAATCGGCTCATATTTAAAAGTTAAATCTGATAGAAAATTCAGAACATGAGTTTTAAATGTTTCTAAGCTGTTTTGATTTCATTTGAGATCGTAAAATTTTAACAAATATTATTTTACAAGTAACTAATACCAGTTGCATGTGAAAATGTTTAAAAATAGAAACATTACAGAATTAGCAATTACCGGATTAATGGTGTAATTTAAAAACGAATAACATACTTTCTTAAAAGCATGTTGTGTCGAGTATCTTACAAAGAATACACATGAGGATTGTTTTATTCTTTTCATATATATGACTCATTTGTCATTCGATGTTATTTTATTTTCGTTTTCTTCTAACCTTCCACTGATTTGAGTTGAGTTTTGAAGTTTTGACTTCACATTCTTCGTCGATATTCTCATCACGTGTCTCATGGCGTTTTCGTCTAAACCTTATAACCTTTTGAAACCTTAACAACTTGTAACCATTTCATTGGCTGTTTTATGAGCTACTATTTGCCACTTTTTGCAAAACTTTGACTACTTTATACGTTGTCATAATGTCATATTATAAATAAATCTGATATTGTTTTACGATTATTTTCACCAATTATTTTTACTTTGGTTTTATAAAATACTTTTCGTGACATTCAAAGTTGCTTATTAAGTATCTCACAAATTACCTGTATCCTATAAATTTATAAACTATTTTTAAATTCCATTTTTCAAATGGCATGGTTTATATATAAACATAAGAAACTTAATACTTTTCGACGAAATGGAGCACTGCATTGCTAGCCCTAAATTATACATGGCCTGATCACCTATGTCTAATTTAGAAGGAGCCATGCTAGGCTGAATAGTAGTCACCTTAAAAA
Organism: Glebionis coronaria; assembly: GCA_025667525.1. Classification (NCBI taxonomy): domain Eukaryota; kingdom Viridiplantae; phylum Streptophyta; class Magnoliopsida; order Asterales; family Asteraceae; genus Glebionis; species Glebionis coronaria. The sequence continues at coordinate 275,979 of JANFOE010001802.1, read as the reverse complement.
TCTTGATAATAATTAACCTTTTACTTGTATTTATGATAAAGATAAATAAAATGAAATAAAGTGAAAAGAAGTTTTGAAAACCTTTATATTTTATGCAAGTAGCGCAATTTCTATGCGTCCGCATACGTTTTCTTACCTTTTCTTGAACGAATTACGCGCTTACGAATACGTTTTTACTCGACGATCGTTTTTCTACTTGTTACTTTATTTTATCTTATAACTGATTTCTTTTGACCGTTCGTCTAATTACTGACTGTTGATAAATGACTTGAAAGTCTCGATGTTTTATCCTTCCTTCTCGTCCAATCTTCTTTATGCGACTGGGTAGATCTTTGGAATGTCTCCGCACGTGAATAATGAATTATCACTAGAGTGATTTCCGTATATCCGGGATGACGTCCGTCACTCTCGTTTGTCTCGAAATCCACTCTTGTGAACCGTGCTTTGACTTCTCTCTTTAAACACTAACATCGTTCATTTGATTTGTTTTAATTACAAGTGATTATTAGGAATTTTCTTTGATTAAAATTTTTGTGTGGATCTTATTTCCGATCGTGTAACGACCACCGCTAAGTTAACGAGCTGATATTGGTGAACCATCAACCGCACTAACAAAATTTGACAACTTGTTTAATCTATTATTTCTTATCGTCTTACCATCAACGCCTTTATTTTATTATTCTCTTTAAGAATTCATACGACATTTGCTTCGTTTTCTTTCGTACCGCTGATTTCGTACTAATTGTTGACCATTATTTCCATTCGTATTCATTTGTTATCTTGTCACATTTTGAAACCCAAATATATCCCATGTTTATTTTAAAAAAAATAATAAACACCTTTAAGTATTTCTACAACGTATTATAAAATATTTATGTTTACACATTTTCCAATGATTTTCAATTATCGGAATAACCATCACAAGTAAAAGGTCAAATTTATACACCATATTTTGTATAACTAAAACTAATGTTTAAAATAAAATTATGTTCTACCTTTTGAACTAATTGACTTATTATACTTTACTTTTAATGTAATGAAATTGCCAGTTTAATTTATATTCCTAACAAGGATTTAATTTGGAAATTATATTTTCTAATTGTAACCATCAATACGAATTTAATTAATAAATTTATGTCATTCTTTCAAAGTTTCTTAAGACGACCAAATAAATTTTGAAACTATTTTACTTCTATTTTTGATGTATCATCTTTATCAATAAAGTACCTCAACTGAGTTTTAAGGTAATACCAAATCCGGGACGGATAATTGTGACAAACGTTATTTTAATGTTAATATTTAATTTATTCTTCGCTCTCAGTTTTTTAGTATTGTGATTTATTATGTTTTACGGTCACGTGAGTCGAGATCCCTCGTCGATCGTCAACCTTAAATCATTTTACCACATCTTGTCCGTTTATGCGTTTATTTTTATATCGTTATGTTCCTCGTATTGTAGATCACTATTTTATTCTGAGTTTAAAATGAATCTCGGGAAGCAGTGTATAAGAAGAAACGATAAGTGTCACCAGGATTTACGCGTGTACTTGTGGAATGATTGAGGACCGAATCTCTTAATGAATGGAGTTAATAAATTCGTTACGACCTCGAGGAGTATGTTGAAGCCGACACCGCAAGTGGAAAGACTCTGGAGATCAAGTGGTTATTATCAAGGGTTCGTTCAAGGTTTTCTCGATGATTTACGTTGGAGATCTATACTCGATGTTTATGTTCGACCTTTTCTTTTATGTACTTAATGATGTGTGATCTAGTCAAATGATCGTAAGTTGTGAGAACTTGAGGCGGCATCATCCGATGACGTCCGATCATGTAGAGCACATATTATGTAATATCTTTTTTACTTTCAACAACGATGTTTATTGAGACTTTAATGCGCGTTGGCGAATGTGAGATGGTGTCTTTGTATTATCTTTTGAGTAGGGACCCGCGTGTGAGCACCCTCCGATGACGAAAATATTTTTCTTGTTAGTTCTTTTTGATGTGTGTCCATGGCTATCCGGCCAGTGGCTATCCTTTAAATTGCAACATTTTTTTTAACTGGACTTACCCGAAAATCCTATCATCTATTCTTGTCGTCGAATGAGCTTCGTGAATTCATAAAATTTTCATGTGTCGAGCTTGACGGGTGACTAGTGGATAACGATTTATTTATTCCTTTTGGTGAGATACAACCTGACGACAAGTTGCGTTTGGTAAAAGAACCAGTGGAGATCGTGGATCGAGATTCATGTAGGAACGTGAAGACTTCTTTATAAGGAATTCCCTCCTCTTTCCGGGTAGTGAACAACTCGTGTATGAGGCGAGTTGAGCGCCGGGACGTCGCTCCCTTAAGGTGGTGAGGATGTAAAACCCGTAAAAATAAGGTCATAATTTAATTCTACTTTCAATTATTTTGAAGTATTTTATAACGTTAAATATTATTATGTTTAACGGTTTAAGTTGAAACCGATATTAAATATTATATTTTAATATTTTGACGAGTAACGAGGACTACTAGTGATCGCGATACCGACGGATGCCAAAAATTTTATATTTTATTATCGATCGTTACGATATTTAATATTTTCGACGATGTCGTTTTAATTACGTATCGAGTCGTTATATTATTATTTTTCGTGTGCGTTTAAACTTTTTAGTATTTTTACGAAACCCGAGTCCCGTAAATATTTGTAAAATTTACTAATAGTCATTTCCCACTTTTTAGCTAATCATTTTTATTTTGGACCAAAACTATCACAAATTGGCAAAATTAACCTTTCCACCACCATATAAAATACTTTTTTTTACCTAACATCACACACACACTAACTAGCTAAAAAAAATTTCTCATCCTTTCTTCTTTCTTCATTTTGCCATAAACCCACCACCACCAAAATCCATCAATTTTCTTGATCAAAACTTTGATCCATCCAAAAACAAAACAAGTCCACCTCCTAATTTTTCAAGGTGATTCTAATGATACCATTTTTATCCACATGCAACTATATAAATTTTTCAAGAAAAGTTAGTGATGTTTAATCCAAATTTGTTGTATGCATGTGTTAGTAGTGATGATCAAGAGATTTTCATGTTATGTTTTTGTTAAAAAGTTGATTTTTAATTTTTGGGTTTTTGATTTTGATGATGATACAAGTGTTAGGATTGGTTTATGATGATATTAGGGGCTTAGGTTGACGATAAAAGTTGTTGGAATTGATCAAAAACTTGATTTTGTAAGAGATTTTTATAGTCAATTTTAGGCAGTAGGTTTGAGGCCATTTTCGAGGGTCTTAAGTCTGAATATAGGATGATATGATGGGATTATGTTGTAGAGAATTTCGTTAGCTTCGATTTGATATAAAGTAGGCCTTCCAACTCCAAACGAGATGGAAGTTACACTAGTTTGATTTTCGTGTACCGGGAGACGAGTGTTGACACAATCCGAAAATTGTTGTCGATATTTGGATCGAATCTCGGGGACTATAAAATGAGTATCAAAATGACTCAAGGGCTGTTCTCAGGCTCCAAGTTTAGTATTTTGAGTCTATTTTTAGAATCAAGTGGCGGTTTTACAAATGGAGTTGTTTAGAATGGTCAAAATAGTTTCGTAAGTCAAGGTCGCTAAACAGTCCGGATTTTGTGATTCAAAGATGAGTCGGGCAGGGAACTTTAGAAGTAAAATCTTTTAATGGGCTCTTGGGAGGACTTTCTACATATAGTAAGTGAGTTCTCTGAGTAGTATCATAAAAAGTTGATATGTCTAAGTATGGTAAAACGGCTTGGACATTCAGTATGTTCCGGCAGATTTTTATTAAAGGCGTATAATAATAAAATGAATATATAGGAGAGTGTAATAGTATCACTTGTACCGTTTTCTCTCGATTTTGTCATGATTTTATGAGTCGAGTTTTATATTCTTATGTATGGGTTATTTCTCGAGTCTATTATTAATGAACGCACCTCATTTGATAGGTTGCGGTTCTCGTGTTTGAAAGGCATCATCTATCGTCGGCGATCGTCTCATTACCACTATTGGCTAAGGTGAGTCTATAGCCTCGCTTTATACTAGTTATTAAATGATTTTAAACCCGCGAGGGGGAATACATGTTTTATAAACTTAGAACACAAGATTTTTATGGTATGCTTTGTCCCTCTATGAATGGACCCGTGGTTGCCTTTAAATTGCATTAAGTGATTACCTTTGTTAAAACCTCAATTATGGACCGTTAATTAACCTATGATGGGTTAACCGCTAGTACAATTAATAGATCTATGGGGGAAGCCGCCCCGGTTCAGTTTTTGTGGACTTGTCATAGAAGCTTAGGCCCGACCTCCACACTGTTTGAGCATATTGTATTGAGAAGTTAGGTATGCGGCAATGTACCAATAATCTGGAGGTAACCGACAATTAATAAATCTCTCGTCTTATTAGACTGATATGGCAGTGTCTAAGGGTTCGGTTCCATGAGCTTATTGCAATTTATGCTATATACAATTATCATTGTTGATGCAAATTATTATTTGATGCTTATAAGCATGCCACAAACTTATAATCTTTGCTTGTGTTCAAATTGATTTCATAAACCTATAGATTCACTCGGCATTTTTGCTGATTGTTTTACTCACATGTATTTCAGGTAATCAAGAAGCGGAAGCTTGGAGGTCACGGGGAATGAAGTTGTGCACTGCTTTTGTTGTTCAAACTCTTTGATTTATTTATCGTTCCATTTTCAAAACAAAACAATATGTTGTTTTAACTTATCTTTTGGTAATGATTACTTGGGACTACGCTACTCTGACAAATGTTTTAGGAATGATAAATCTAAAACGTCTCTTTTCGAGTCGTTCTTTATAAATTATGTGTTGTTGTATCATTGTTTTGCACCCAAAGATGTATTCCACTGCGTGTAAATTTGGGGGTGTTAAAATATCTCGGCTTGCCCATTGGTTTGGGGATGATAGGCGGTGGAAAGACGGTGATTGAAACCATACTTAGCCATGACTCTTGCAAATTGATCGTTGCAAAAATGAGTCCCGCGGTCACTGATAATAGCACGAGGAACGCCAAATCGAGCGAAAAGCTGCTTCAAAAAGTTCACAACCACCCTCGCATCATTCGTTGGAAGAGCCTTAGCTTCAACCCATTTAGAAACGTAGTCGACGGCGACGAGGATGTACTTGTTCCCTTTGGATGATGGAAATGGCCCCATAAAGTCGATGCCCCATACATCAAAGATTTCACATTCCTGTATGAAATTTTGAGGCATCTCATCCTTATGTGTGATCTTGCCTTGGCGTTGGCAAGCACCACAATGCTTAACCATTTCGTGAGCGTCACGATAAATGGTGGGCCAATAGAATCCAGAATCAAACACTTTTTTAGCGGTGTAGTTGGGACCAAAGTGACCACCGGTGGGTCCTTTGTGGCAAGCTTGTAGAATGTCAAAAGCTACCGGTCGGTCAACACATCGACGAATGATCAGATCAGCACATTGTTTGAATAGAAAAGGGTCATCCCAAAAGTAAGTCTTAACATCGTTCAAGAACTTCTTCTTTTGTTGGGATGTTAACCCTTGGATGAGAACACCACCCGCTAAGTAGTTTGCAATGTCCACAAACCACGGGGTGCCATTAAGATTGAGATTTATAGACATTAAGGTCTCAAGGGGGAAAGAGTCATTGATCTCTTTGTTCGGATGATCCCCTTGATATGGATCCTCAAGTCTGCTCAGATGATCCACGGCCAGGTTTTCGGCTCCCTTCTTGTCACGAATTTCAATGTTGAATTCTTGAAGGAGTAAAACCCAGCGAAGAAGTCTTGGCTTAGCATCATGCTTCGTCATCAAGTACTTCAACGCGGAATGGTCCGTGTATACGATGGTGGGGGATAAAACAAGATAGGGGCGAAATTTCTCAAAAGCATAGACAACAGCTAAAAGCTCTTTTTCGGTTGTCGTATAATGCAATTGAGCCCCCGTCATTGTTTTGCTAGCGTAGTGGATTGGTTGGAAGTGTTTATTCACTCGTTGGCCCAAAACCGCACCAATAGCAAAGTCGCTAGCATCGCACATCAATTCAAAAGGCAGCTCCCAATTAGGGGTAACCAAGACCGGTGCCTTAGTTAGCTTTTCCTTAAGAAGATTGAAGGCTTCAAGACACTCTTTAGAAAAGATAAAAGGAGTATCTTTTTCCAAGAGGTGGGTCATCGGGCGAGCGATTTTAGAGAAGTCCTGAATGAATCGACGATAGAAGCCCGCATGACCCAGAAAACTTCTCACACCCTTCACGGTTGAAGGTGGAGGTAATTTGGCTATGACATCTACTTTAGCACGGTCGACTTCAAGACCGGCTTTAGAGATTTTGTGTCCTAGCACAATGCCTTCTTTTACCATAAAATGGCATTTTTCCAAATTCAGAACAAGGCGAGTGTCTTCGCACCGCTTAAGCATACGTTCCAAATTGGCAAGGCAAGAAGAGAAGGAATCCCCGAAGACCGAGAAATCATCCATGAAGACTTCCATGGTTTGCTCAACCATGTCATGGAAGATAGCCAACATGCACCTTTGGAATGTCCCGGGGGCATTGCATAAGCCAAAAGGCATTCTTTTATAAGCAAATGTGCCATAAGGACAAGTGAATGTTGTCTTCTCTTGATCTTGGGGATCGATGGGTATTTGGAAATAACCCGAGAAACCATCAAGAAAGCAGTAATATTCATTACCCGCTAAACGTTCAAGCATTTGGTCCATAAAAGGTAGAGGGAAGTGATCCTTTCTCGTGGCATCATTGAGTTTGCGGTAGTCTATACAAACTCTCCACCTAGTAACGAGACGGGTAGGAATCAACTCGTTGTTTGCATTGGGCACAACGGTGATACCGCCTTTCTTAGGCACACAATGGACTGGACTAACCCATGGTGAATCCGAAATAGGGTAAATCATACCCGCATCAAGAAGTTTGATAACCTCTTTTTTGATGACTTCATGGATTTTAGGATTCACCCTTCGTTGACTTTGAATTGTGGGCTTAAAGTCGTCCTCCATGAGAATTTTATGTGTGCAGAAGTGAGGATCAATTCCACGGATGTCGGAGATTTTCCAAGCGATAGCTCTTTTATGCTTCTTCAACACAGCGACAATTCGGGCTTTTTCGTCTTCTTTAAGATCCTTTGTGATGATGACCGGTAACTTCTCGTTGTCTTCCAAGAAAATGTACTCAAGATGAGGGGGTAGGTCCTTAAGCTCGAGAGTGGGAGGATCCTCAATAGATGGTGAAACTAACGATGGATCATCATTAATCACCTCTTTAGGAGCAGGAGGAGAGAACGGGTCCTCATTGAGAAGTCTCTCAATAGTACTAATGTCTTCATCCCAATTGGTGGACAAATTATCATACTTAATATCGAGAGGACCCAAGCTAGCTTCGAAGTCATCCAAGTCACTTTCTCCAAAAGGAGTCAATGCTGGAGCAATTGAGGCAACGGTCTCAACATTGGGTAGAGAAGAAAGAGTACTTTTACAAGCATCATGAAAATGTTCTTCATAAGCCTCATCGAGAACATCAATAGCATTAACACTCTCATACGAATAAGGTTGCTTAGAAATCTTACCCATGTTGAAGACAATTTTATCGTCACCAACTCTCATGATTATTTCGCCCGCGGCTACATCAATAAGAGTGCGACCGGTCCTCAAGAATGGACGTCCAACGATTAATGGAACACGAGGGTCCATCTCGTAGTCAACGATGACAAAATCCGCCGGGAAGGTGAATTTGTCAACGCCAACAAAGACATCTTCGGCTATCCCCACTGGATAAGCAACCGTACGGTTGGCTAATTCCAAAGTCATTTTGGTGGGGACTAGCTCGGGGAGAGATAATTGCTTCCAAACACTTAAAGGCATTAAGTTTATACTGGCACCTAGATCGGCTAGGGCCATGCAATTCTCTACTCCCGGGAAGTTGCAAGGAATCAAGAAGCGACCCGGATCGCCAAGTTTGGTGGGCAATTTCCTTAAGAGCACTGCGGAGCAGTTCTCATTAAGTTGGGTCTGAGCGATGTCAAGAAGCTTTTCCTTATCACTTAGAAGATCTTTAAACATCTTAGCGTATTTGGGCATGTGAGCGAGAGCCTCGGCAAAGGAGATGTTAAAATTCAATTGCTTAAACATTTTTAGAAAGTTTGAAACCTGAATGTCATCCTTGCTCTTTTGCTTCTCTTTCCTCAACCTTGAAGGATAAGGTATAGTGGATGAAGAAGATGGCTTTAAGGGAGTAGGATCACTCACAACCACGGGTGGTGGGGAAATGGGGATAGAAGGTGAAGGAGGTGGGGAAAGTTGCTCTTTTTCCTTGTTCACAATCACGGGTGGAGGTGTAGGAAGCTCGGGTTCCATATAACCTTTTCCACTACGAGTGGTGATTGCTTTCATCTCCCCTCTTGGATTTGCAACGGTATTACTCGGAAGAGTACCCGAAGAAGAGGGTTGATTACTTTGGATGAGCGAACCAATCATATCACGAAGGTGAACAGCTTGATTATTAAAAGAGTTTTGCATGTTTGCATTAATTTCGTTGCTGTGTTTGGCCATATCATTCCTTAGCTCGGCTCGAATATCGCTCCCTTGTTTCACCATGTCATTCTTCAAGTTGACAAATTGACTCTGAAGATTCGTCACCATCTCACGATTAGTCTTCATGAACGTCTCGACGTCTTGGTTTACTGCCATCGGTTGATTGAGAGGTGGAGCTTTGTAAGCTTGAGAATTTCCTGGAGTTGGGTATGGGTTTCGTTGGGATTGATATTGATTGTTTGCACGAGGTTAGGATTGGTTGTTTCGGTTATAGCTTTGTTGTTGGTTTTGGTTTGCAGGAGGGAAACCGGGTGGAGCAAGGTAATTGTTGGAACGATAACTTAGCAAGCCACGGTCTCCTTGCGGGCGAGCTTGATAGCCTCCCGTAGGATAAGTGCCGTAAGCCGCGTTAACGTTTTCAGAATAATTGCCTTGAGTAGAAGGACAATCATTGTGAGAATGAGGACCACCACATGTGTCACAAGAAATAGCAACGGCTTTAGCTTGTTGAAAGTTGTTTGTGGCTATGGACATGAAATCTTTATGCATCATTGCGATTTGTCGGGTAAGTTCGGATATCTCGGGATTGGAAGTAGTAGAAGAAACATTGACTCTCGAGTTAGATCTTGAGGATGCGGATGAATCCCAATTCTTGTGGTGAGTAGTCATGTTTTCGATCAACTCTCGGCACTCCTCCGGTCTCCTTTTCATAAAGGTACCACCGGCGGCGACATTGATCTTGTCACGATCACGAAAAGTGAGACCATTGTAGAAGGTGTCAATGAGAGTGACGGGGAGCATATTGTGATTTGGACAGCGGTCGATCAAATCATTGTATCGTTCCCAAGCATCGAAAAGCGATTCATCATTCTCTTGCATGAATCCACTGATTTGGTTACGAAGGCTAGTGACCATGGATGGGGGAAAGTAGCGCGATAAAAAGCGTTGAGTCATGTCGTTCCACGTATGAATAGAATTCTTAGGAAGACGGTCAAACCATTTTTCGGCATGGTGAGAAAGCGAGTGTGGAAAAAGTTGGAGGCGAAGGTCATCTATAGAAACACCGGAGCACTTCATGCTTTGGGTAATGGTAATGAATTTGTCTAGGTTTTTGTTGGCATCATCATCCGGAATTCCATGAAATGGGTTCGTTTGCACTTGCTGGATCATGTGATGCTTCAACGAAAACTCCTGAGCCGTGACGTGCATCGGCGCAATCGGGCCTCCGCGTCCGTTCATGGTGGGTTGGCACAATTCCTCCATGATTCGTAAATCAGGTAGGAGGACATTGTTGTTGTTGTTGTTGTTATTCAAATTGGGTTGAGGTGGGTGATTATTGTTGTTATGAACACCAGCCATATCTAAATCTTCACGAGTCTCGGGCTCAGAATAGTTGGAAGATCTAGTACGCATACACCTGCAGAAGAAAAATATACACAAAGAGAATAGCTATATAATCTTTTTGGTGCAAAAACTTTGGAAAAGAATTGCTTTTAATGATTTTTTAATGTTTTTATATTTTTTTTTGTAGAGTTTTATATTTTTTTGGATTTTGAAAATTTTTAAAGCAAGGAAAATAACGTTCAAAGAACGGATCCCAAAATTCAATGCGTCTCTCACTAAAAACCGTTAATCGTAACGAAAAGAGCCGGTAGCGGCGCCATTTAATACTCGGCTTTTAGCTTCGTATCAAATATAGTTGTCCCAATCTTTTCGAATTGAAAACCGGTCTTAAGTGCGACTCAATCGTCTTTTGGTGAATCAAGAGAATGGTTGGGTTGATTTGTTTTAAACTATTAGCAAGTAATTAAAGTGTCGTTGAGTAAAATGGAAGAATAAAGAGTAATACTAAAATGACGAGTAAAAATAAATGCATGTAAACTTAAAGATAAATTGAGCACACTAAATAAAACTAACACTTAGAAAATTTACTAAAAATAAGAACTTAGTTGAAAAGTACTAAAAGAAAGTAAGATCGGAATGCACCAAAACAACTCAATCGGAATAAGTTAAAACAAACCCAGATCAGAATGTATTCCGATCTGGTGGTCGGAATATGGGGCGGAGTTCCAATCGGAATGTTTAGAAACAATCCAATCAGAATACTAAAGTGGGGTACCGTCGGAATCTACAAACCCTTTTCCAATGTGGGACGAAAGTGCAAATCGGAATATATAAAATATCCCTATCGGAATGTTCAACAAATTCCTACAATCGGAATACCAAGCAAGATAATCAATCGGAAAGTTCAGAAACATTCCAATCGGAATACTAAAGTGGGGTACCGTCGGAATCTACAAACCCTTTTCCGATTGGACTCAATCGGAAAGAGGGGTGGCTGATCGGAAAAGGTCAATCGGAAAGGGGTTTATACCCTTTCCGAAAATGATGGGATTCGAGTATAAGCTAATAAATAAACTATATAATGAGCTTATCACCAAACTAAGCCGAATCAATGACTAAACCGGATCGAATAAACACTTGTATCAACTTATTCAACCTCAAAATAAGCAACTTTTTGGATTAAACAATAAAAACATAAACTTTTTAAGAAACTTTTTATAAAGTAAATAAGCTAATCATAAAAGTAAGCCAATAAGCACAAAAGTCTTAAAGCTTAATTAAATGAAAACTTATGAAATGATCAATAGATTAACTTTTCAAGCACGAAATCAATTAGAACAACACGGATCATTTGATAATCGCACCAAAATCAATCTAAAATCAAAGAAAAGTAGAATGAGATTAAGGATTAAAAGCTTAAAAATAGAACTTGATTAATGAAATAAGCAATACAAAAGTGTTTAATCTTGAAAGATTAGAAGAAAAAGATGAAACTTAGTGAGAGAAAGTTTAAGACTTTCTCTCTCTAAAACAAGAGAAAAACTAAGAAAAATAAAAACTAGCTAATTAACTAACACCCCTCCTAATGACTATTAGGAGGGTATTTATAGGGAAGGTGGAAGGAGTACATGTGTTGCATCTTCTTTCTTGCTTTCTTCACGTTTTCTCGACTCGACTTTAATTCTTTGTCTTTGTCGTCTCGGGATTTGAACTTGTCTTTTTAATTTTCTTCTTCTATTAGACTTAAGTTCTTCAACTTCGTTAAACTTCCGTCTTTAGACTTTTTCTTCGATAAATCTTCAGAATAGGCCTTGGACTTCCGTTCTTTTTGCACTCTTGATCTTTTGACTTCGTCTTTTCCCGTTTTCTTCGATAAAAGCCCGTGAAAGCCCGTGTTTTCTTCCTTTTCATATTTTGGCCCTAAAACACAATAAAAACACAAACCACGCATAATTCCGACTTTTACGACATAAATCACACGTTTTGGTCTTGTTATTATTGGAAATAAGTAGTAAAAGGATAAGTGTTTTCACACTTATTACACGGGTTTTATCGAAGAAAAAGACGAAAGACGAAGTCTAGAGTCCAAGAGTGCAAAAGATTTGAAGTCAATGGGCCTATTTAAAGATTTATCGAAGAAAAGGACCAAAGACGGAAGAATTATATATGTCGAAGAACTCAAGTCTATTAAATGAAGAAATTAAAAGACGAGTTGAATTTATTCATCGACAAATCCCGAATCGAATTCGAAAACGTCAAATTTATTAAAGAGACGAGAAGACAAAAAGAAAGGAGAAAAGCCCACTCACCAACCCTTCATCACAAATATATATAGTTTCAACCTCACACATTTGAGGAGTTAGTCATTATTTTTGTTTGTAGTTTATATTTTAAGCCGACACCATCTAGGGTGTTTGGCACCTTCATTTTCCTTTCTTTTTCCTCAAGATACATGTAAGATCCATCTTTAATTTTGTGTTTTAAATCTTAATCATTTAATTAAAGTTTCCTTTTAACAATCCTTTCATTTTAATCTCATCCTACTTTTCTTCTTTTAATTTGATAGATCTAGTTTGATTGATTTGGTTGTGTTCTTTAGTTTTTTATAGTTTTATTAAGTGGGTTTTGATTAATCTAGTTTTAATTTCAGGTTTTGTTGATTTGGTTTGATTGATTATTGTTAGTTGATGATTAATGGTTAGTTTGGTTTAATTTTTAGATTTAATTTGGTTGATTTTGGATTAAATTCGTGTTCCTAGAAAATAGGATCTTTAAACTGTCGAACCCAGTCAATTTTACCGAATCAGTTAAGTTTTTCCCGAGTGAAGAAAATCCCGAATGACTAATAAAAAATATACCGAATGAGTAAACTTTTTGATTTCCCGAATGAGTAGAAATTAAATTTCCCGAATAAGTAAACTTCTAATTTTCCCGAATGAGTACTATAATAATTTCTCGAATGATAAGTTTTAAAATTCCCGAACCAAGCTTTTATTAAAAAATTTCCGAACCAGTGTTTTAAGAAAATCCCGAATAAGACCAAAAATAAATCCCGAATGAAAGAAAACTACATTCCGAATGAGTAGCAAGATCAATATTTCCAGATTCTGTAAAAGTTAATTGAGTTGCCAGCCTAGTAGCCTGCATGCTTTATTATTTCCCGCCTAATTGTCCTAGTAGCCTGCTTGCTTAAGCAGGGTGCCTGCCTAGTAGCTTGTTTAGTTATTATTTGATCCGCATTCGTTTAGTTTAATCTGAAAGTTTCCCCGATTTCAATTCTGAAAGTCACGTATTTTGAGCTGGATTTTTCATCTAATTTTAGTATTAGTATTTTTTCAAAAAGTTTAAGTTTTGTCTTTTATTTAGTACCCGCTTTAGTTTTTGTCTCGTTTAGTTTTAAAGTACCCTCTCCGTTTTATTTTCTCCTTTTTCAGTAAGTAAATTTTATTTTCCTGTCGATCGTTAACTTCTTCTTTTAGTTTTATTTTTATTAATTGTTTTGTTTTAATTTACGTCTTATTATTTGTTTTGCTCCTTTATTATTAGTCATTTGTTTTTGGTTTATTTTAATTACATTTCGCTCTTACCTTTTAAGTAGAATAAATAACCAAAAATCTCCATTTCGTTACCAAAACCAATTATGACCACTTTTAACCGGAAATCAATTCGATAAGACCGCGAGAACGAACAAAGATATAATTTTTAACATACTAAAAAAACGAGTATTAAAATGGCGCCGCTGCCGGCTCTTTTCGTGAAGATTAACGGTTTATTGTGAGAGACGCGTTGGATTTTGGGATCCGTTCACTCGTGAACGTTATTTTTCTTGCTCAAAAATTTTCAAAAATCCATAAAAATTAAAAATTTTCAAAAATACAAAACATTAAAAAAACTTATAAAAAGAATTTCTTTTTCAAAGTTTTGCACTAAAAAGATTTTATTTTTATTTTTACTAGTACATATATATTCTCTATTTCTTTGGTATCTTTTTCTTTTTCTTTTGCAAGTGTATGCGTACTAGATCTTCATCTTATTCTGAGCCCGAGACTCTTGAAGATTTAGATATGGCTGGTGTGCACAACAATAATAATCCACCTCAACCCAACATGAATAACAACAACCATGGTCCTCAACCAGACCTTCGAACGATGGAGGAGCTGTGTCAACCAACCATGGACGGACGCGGAGGACCAATTGCGCCGATGCAAATCACGGCTCCATAGTTTTCGTTGAAGCATCACATGATCCAACAAGTTCAAAACACTTGTCCATTTCGCGGATTACCGGATGATGATGCCAACAAACATCTCGACAAATTCATTACCGTCACTCAAAGCATGAAATTGCCCGGTGTTACAATGGATTTTCTTCGCCTTCACCTATTTCCACACACCTTATCCCACCATTCCGAAAAATGGTTTGACCGTCTTCCTAAGAACTCAATTCATACATGGGACGACATGACTCAACGAGCCTTCGGAATCAAATCAGTGGATTTACACAAGAACCTGATGAATCACTTTTTGATGCTTGGGAACGATATAATGTTTTGATCGATCGATGTCCAAACCACAACATGCTTCCCGTTACCTTAATTGATACTTTCTACAACGGTTTAACTTTTCGTGATCGTGATACGATAAATACGGTCGCCGGTGGCACATTTATGAAGAGAAGACCTGAGGAGTGTAGAGAGTTGATTTAAAACATGACTACTCACCACAAGAATTAGGATTCATCCGCATCCTCAAGATCAAATCCGAGAGTCAATGTTTCTTCTTCTTCTTCCACCCCTGACATGACCGACATAGCCCGTGCAATGATCAAAATGAGCAAAGATATGAAACTTTTGGTTCTTAACCAAAATCAACAAGCTAAGGCTGTTGCTATCTCTTGTGAAACATGCGGTAGTCCTCACTCTTACAATGATTGTCCTTCAACCCAAGACAATCTTTGTGAAAACGTTAACGCGGCATACGGTAACTACTCTATGGGAGGCTATCAAGCCCGTCCTCAGGGAGACCGTAACTTGCTAAGTTATCGTTCCACCAACACTCTCTCCCCACCCGATTTTCCTCCTTAAAACCAAAACCACCTGAACTTCAATGGAAACAATCAAACCCAACCTCGTGCTGCCAACCAATATCAACCCCCAGGAAACCCATATCCACCTCAAGAAAATAATCAAGCTTACCAAGCTCCACCTCTCAATCAACCTACGGTATTGAACCAAGACCTCGAAGCTTACATAAGGACCAATAGAGAGATGGTGAACAACCTTCAAAGCCAAATCATTAACTTGAAAGGTGACATGGCGAAACAAGGGAATGATATTCGTGCCGAGCTTAGAAATGACATGAGAACCTCGTTAAGCAATCAAACGAATGATTTGAGGGATATGATGGCGAGTTTATTTCAAAGTACTCAACCCTCTACTTCGAGTTCTCTTCCTTTCAACACCGTTACCAACCCTAGGGCCAATGTGAGCGCCATCACCACAAGAAGTGGGAACACACTTGAGGGACCTTCCATCTCTTCGCCCATAAAGGAGAGACAAGGCCCGAAGGTCACAATGAGTAATCCTACTCACCCTTCGGTGACTACCCCCTTACCCACCTACTGTGATATACCTCCATTGAGTAATCCTTCTATGCCTCCACCCCCTCCTTTCACTTCTACACCAATTCCTTCCACCCCCACCCCTACACCAAAGGTTGTGCAAGAAGCGAGTCCTTCTCGTTCCACACCTTCAGCGCCTAAGCCTACCATTCCTTACCCTTTCTCGGCTGAACAAGGCTATAATTCTTACTAAGTATGACGTTCAAGTCTCCAACTTTTTGAACAAGATTGTCGGCATAAACATTACAATTAGCCTTGTTGAAGCTTTGGCCCAAATGCCCAAATTCGTCAAGATGTTTAAAGAGTTGCTTAACAAGAAGGAGAAATTGGTTGAGCTGGCAAACACACGTTTAAACGAAATTTTGTTCCGTGATTCTCCTCAAAGAGCTTCCCGAAAAGCTAGGAGATCCTGGAAGATTTATGTTGCCTTGCTCATTCCCTCAATTCGATGATTGTATGGCATTAGCAGATCTTGGGGCTAGCATCAATTTAATGTCGTTGAGTGTTTGGAAAAGATTATCCTTACCCGACCTAATACCTACCCGAATGACCCTTGAACTTGCAAATCGAACTCTCGCATACCCCGTTGGTATTGCTGAAGATGTTTTTATTAAAGTGGATACTTTCACTTTTCCGGTTGATTTTGTTGTTGTTGATTATGAAATGGACCCCGTATTCCGTTAATACTTGGGCAGCCATTCTTAAGAACCGGAAAAGCGTTAGTCGATGTAGCTGAGGGAGAACTCATTCTAAGGGTTGGAGACGATGCACAAGTTTTTAAATTGGGAAAATTACCAATCAATCTAAAGGAAAAGAATCAGTCAATATGATTGATGTTTTTACTTATGATAATAAAGAGAATTTTCTTAATCCTTTTGGAATTAACGAAACTAATCCAAATGATTGTGTGATCACTCCATCCCCTCTCTTCGAGCCTACACTTTTTGATACGCCTATCTATGTCACATATAGCGATGACAATTCCTTAAGTGATCACACTATTCTTGGTTTTGACCTACCCATTTTTGATCCCCCAATCTTTGATGATTATGATGATGACACTTCTTTAAGTGATCTCATTACTATTGAGGACGTATCTTTTGAGCCTAACCCATCTCCTATTTATTTGAGTGACTCACCCACTATGGAGACTCCTTTTGACTTCTATACCCCTATTTTAGAAGTCATGACCTTTGAGGAGGACATCCTACTCTTAGAAATCATGCCTACTATAGAGGCCATTCCATTTGAGGAGGATTTAGATCTCTTTCTAAATGTCTGTTTTCCTCACGAGGAGGAGTTATCCTATGACTCCGATGATACGTATGTATCTGCATTGAGTTTGGACGAGGATGACTCTCCTACTTTAGACTATGATGATCTTGTGAGCCTTGATGACAACACCACTTGCTATTTTCCCATGAATAAAAAGGTGTTTGATCCGGGTATCATAGATTTTGAGCCATCTCAGTATCCATCTGATGAAATAAAAGGAATGATTTTTGGACCCTTAGGAGTTATGCCTTTACCCTCCCACACCTTCACCTACCAACGTACCCACCACGTTCTTAAGGGACCCTTGCCTACTCTATTGTGGCTTGTGCTTTTCCCCGTTGGCTTATACTACTTGTTGGATGCAAACCATGTATTTGATCCGGGTGGATTTAATTGGGTTATTCCTTAAGTATGTATGTTGCACCACCCCCGTCATGGAGAGATCTTCCGTCCATGGAAATCTCGGCTATTCCATGCTTTCATCCACCCTTTCCCCTTCGCCCGTTTTCCATAATAAGTGTAGGGGGTCTATATAGGTTGTTTGTGTTTGTGTGGTAATGTGATTGCAGGGATAAGTGCACTGTTGGAATCTTTGAAGAACCGTGCCCCCGTGTTATCCGCAAATTCGGTTCTATCTCTTTACTATTGTGATTCAATTTTGCACATAAATAAAACTTGAAATTGATCACTTTAGTTGTCTCTTCCTTAGCTTGATTTAAACAACGTGCACAATGTCATAAGTGTAGGGGAGATTTTTCCCACATGCTTAAACATTGAGGACAATGTTTATATTAAGTGTAGGGGGACTTCTATCGAAGTAATAAGTGGGCTTTTCCATTAAATGTCCGTATTTAACCGGAAAAACCGTCTTTTTCGGCATTTTTCAAATTATTAATTAACTTTGGCCAAGTAGTAGTAATTTTTAAATTTTTATGTCTTTCATTTCTTTCCTTTTATCGTTGTTATCATATGTATATATCCCATAATAAAGTCAAAAATAAAGGTCAAAAATATTAATAAAGTGATTTAGCAAGTTTAGAAGTCTTTGATATATTAGGCCCGTTATGATTATTTTGACTCAACCCGAATTTACTTATCTAAGTTTATTCTAGCTAGTATCTTTAACCATGTAGACTTTAATTAGTTTATTAGGCTAAGCATCCGCGAGTGTCATTACTTGAGATTTTAAATTGTGGAGAACGAGAAATGATAGAAGTCAATTATAAGTCGGTATTCTTGCATAAGCACACTTGGTGTAAGTATAAGCTTTTTCTCCCATCGCCTTAAATAAATAAATGCAATAAGTAAGGTCGTACGGTTTGAAAAGTTACTTAGCTTCTAACCCAAAATCGTTTAGAAGTTGCTCGGGAATGATTAGAGTTCATAGCCAAGGCATAACTTATTGAAGCGGGGCGCGAAGATTGGCGAGTCCGAAAAGGGCCTAACAAGGCATGAGGATTCCATTTTATTGCTAAAGATCCAAAGATTATGTGAAGAGAATTATTCCCAAAATCAATATGAAGGATCAAGACACACGACGAAAAGCAATCAATTCCCATAAAGATCATGGAGAAGCCTGTCTGAAAAGAACCTAACAAGGTACGAGGATAAATAGATCCAAGTCCGAAAATGAGGCGGATCGTTGTATTTCAAAATCCCAAATAACGATTGAAGAAATAATGATGAAGTCGTGGTCAACAAAGTTGAAGTATCTCTCAAAATACTCCAAGTGAAGAAATTCTATAAATGAAGAGAAGACCATAATTTCAAGAACGTCTCTCAAGATTCGAAGTATGAAGTACCTGCCAAATATCGGTCCGAGAAAGGTCTTAAATCGTGAAGCGAATTATGCCAAGATATGAACTTTTTGAGGTCTCGAGAAGCAGTTTTAAGAGATTTTTTCCTTTAGCTAACTATTGATCAAATCATCCTACTTTATTTTCGGCTTAATAAATTATCGAAATAAGTCCAAAAATGCATCTTCATGATCATTCCAAGACAATAATAAAATATAGGAGATACACCATAGGAATAAGGGAGTTTAAGCGTATAATTAAGCCATGTGTGTAAGTGTTTGTTTTGCTAACTTATAATAACAATGATCTCGTTTTTAAGCTTAGTTTGGGGAACGTGAAACTTGAGGGTGATAAATCTTCATAGAACCTAAGCCCTAATGTATGTCTTAGATATCTTTGTGAGTTATTTCCATGTAGCAATTTCCAAGTGAAAATTGTTTTCTATCCGTTTTGTTTCATTAAAGCTTTTATTTCTTTATAGTGTTAAATTTTTGTTTCTAGTAGTAGTGGTATAAGTTAATAAGGCCAAGGTTGATTAACTATGAGAAAAATGTAATTTTTTTGCCTTAATCTATAGCATTGGATGAGGGCATGGAAATGGTTAAGTGTAGGGGATTTGATAGGTGTGAAAACACCCATTCTTTTGCCACTTATTGCTCGCTAAAACGAGACCAAAAAGCGTATTTAATGTCATTTGTTTGGAATTATGCGTGGTTTGAGTTTTTGTTGTGTTTTAGAGCCAAACGGATAAATATTGAAGAAAACACGGGATTACACGGGTTTTATCGAAGAAAAAGACGAAAGACGAAGTCTAGAGTCCAATAGTGCAAAAGATTTGAAGTCAATGGGCCTATTTGAAGTATCGAAGAAAAGGACCAAAGACGGAAGATTTATATATGTCGAAGAACTCAAGTCTATTAAATGAAGAAATTAAAAGACGAGTTGAATTTATTCATCGACAAATCCCGAATCGAAGTCGAAAACGTCAAATTTATTAAAGAGACGAGAAGACAAGAAGAAAGGAGAAAAGCCCACTCACCAACCCTTCATCACAACTAAATATAGTTTCAACCTCACACATTTGAGGAGTTAGTCATTATTTTTGTTTGTAGTTTATATTTTAAGCCGACACCATCTAGGGTGTTTGGCACCTTCATTTTTCCTTTCTTTTTCCTCAAGATACATGTAAGATCCATCTTTAATTTTGTGTTTTGAATCTTAATCATTTAATTAAAGTTTCCTTTTAACAATCCTTTCATTAATCTCATCCTACTTTTCTTCTTTTAATTTGATAGATCTAGTTTGATTGATTTGGTTGTGTTCTTTAGTTTTTTATAGTTTTATTAAGCGGGTTTTGATTAATCTAGTTTTAATTTCAAGTTTTTGTTGATTTGGTTTGATTGATTATTGTTTGTTGATGATTAATGGTTAGTTTGGTTTAATTTTTATATTTAATTTGGTTGATTTTCGATTAAATTCGTGTTCCTAGAAAATAGGATATTTAAACTGTCGAACCCAGTTAATTTTACCGAATCAGTTAAGTTTTTCCCGAGTGAAGTAAAATACCGAATGACTAATAAAAAAATATACCGAATGAGTAAACTTTTTAATTTCCCGAATGAGTAAACTTCTAGTTTTCCCGAATGATAAGTTTTAAAATTCCCGAACCAAGCTTTTATTAAAAAAATTCCGAACCAGTGTTTTAAGAAAATCCCGAATGAGACCAAAAATAAATCCCGAATGAAAGAAAACTACATTCCGAATGAGTAGCAAGATCAATATTTCCATATTCTGTAAAAACTGATTGAGCTGCCAGCCTAGTAGCCTATTTGCTTTATTATTTCCCGCCTAATTGCCATAGTAGCCTGCTTGCTTAAGCAGGGTGCCTGCCTAGTTGCTTGTTTAGTTATTATTTGATCCGCATTCGTTTAGTTTAATCTGAAAGTTTCTCCGATTTCAATTCTGAAAGTCACGTATTTTTAGTTGGATTTTTCGTCTAATTTTAGTATTAGTATTTTTTCAAAAAGTTTAAGTTTTGTCTTTTATTTAGTACCCGCTTTATTTTTTGTCTCGTTTAGTTTTAAAGTACCCTCTTAGTTTTATTTTCTCCTTTTTCATTAAGTAAATTTTATTTTCCAGTCGATCGTTAACTTCTTTGTTGGAAATTCACTTTATGTGACGACATTTAAGAATTCCCATTAGTTATCATAGTCACATACGCAGGGACTAGATTAGGCAACTTTGTATAGTTTATTCGTGTGTGACTATAAATACCCCTCCTAGGCTTCCAAGGAGGGGTTGTTGCTTGTGTCATTTTATCATTTTAATACAATTTATCTTTTCACACACAACCTACTTTCTCACTCTAACTCATCCATGGCAGCCACCATTTACCACCATGTTAGACCACCGGATCTATAAAATAGCAAACCTACATTTGGCATCAGAGCTACGGTTCAATCCTTGGATCGTCGTGTTTTCTTGTTATCGATTTGGTGGTCAAACTTTTATTTTTATTTTGTCTAAAATCTGTTATAACATTTTTTCACAAATTTGTTTAACTTTTCTTGTTACAATCTAAGAGATTTGGTAGTCTTAATCTTGATCTCGGTCTGATAGTCTTTGGTCACGATGGGTCAAATTTGTTCTTGTATCACTAGTTTGTTCATTTGTCCAAGCAGTCTCAAAAACTGGTATCTTTCACATCTGGTCTCTAAGTTTCAGATATCGTGGTCATCATTTTCCACTGGTCAAGAGTCACAATTTATTCAAATCTGGTAGTCTCAAGATTTGGGTCTTTTCCAGATCTGTTTTCAAGATCTTGAATTAAAACTTTTCTGAGTTTCTTTGTTTTTTTATAAGAAGATGGAGTTATGAACCCAGAAACCCAGATCTAGAAAACTCAGATCCACAAAAAGTACTAAGGATAAGATTTCAGATCCATAAATATTCCGGATGAAGCTTATTCCGGTTCCGGATGAAGCTTATTCCGGATGAAGCTTATTCCGGATGAAGCTTATTCCGGATGAAGCTTATTCCGGATGAAGCTTATTCCGGATGAAGCTTATTCCGGATGAAGCTTATTCTGGATGAAGCTTATTCCGGATGAAGCTTATTCCAGATGAAACAAATCACATCCAAACTTATTTCTCCCCAACACCAACATAATCTACCTAATCCCGTCGTCACTTAATCCCCATCTAGACTCGATCCTTAAACAGAAACTTAGTAGGATCTCAGATTTTGTTTCGGTGACATCTTTTTAAGATGTGTCAAGATCTTAATTGATCTATTCACTCGAAACAGCATGCATCATTGATCCATGTTTGGCTAAACCAATTTCTTAATATTCGAATAAAAAGACAAGATCTATAACAATCATGTTAAAGTCTTATCTTTGTTTCGATTGTTAATCTAAACATATCATTTCTACCTTTTATCTCCACAACTCCAATCAATCATCTATCCTAATTCCCTTCGACACCTATCCCATCTACAAACTCTGAAAACTGAAAATAAAAACAGAAAACAGTTAAATATCAGATTAATTTTCGCGTTAAACATGCATGCCAAGATCTTAATTGATCTATGTATCACGAAACTATAATCATCATAGATCATTGTAGGATTTAATCCATTCACTATTTGAAAATCTAGATTGGCTAATAACAATGATGTTACCACCAATCTATGTTTCGCTTGATTAAATCACATCACAAAACCAACATGCATTAGAGTTATGTCATTAATATTCGAATATGAAGAAAAGATTTATAACAAATCTGTTAAAATCCTATCTTTATTTTGATTTCAACCATACATACCCGAGACCCCCACAAATGGGACCTTGATGTCACGTCTTCGTGGTGTTTCTGGTACATCTTTCTTGAAGTTGCTTCGGTGGGTTCTATTAATGACTGGTTCATATCATTCATTATGTTTTCGATGAAATGAGATCATGTATTGGTTTAGGAGATGAAGATTTGTATTAGATGAGATGATTTTAAGATTGAGTTTTAGTGTAACAGATTAGATTGAAGATGAGATTGATTTGTTATGGCTGTTTTTTATTAGAAGAAAGAGATGGGGATGGATATTTGTGAGAGACGGATGTTTCTAGGAGAAGATGGTGAGAGACGGAGGAATGTTAGATGAGATTTGGGAGAGGATTTAAGTAGCGACTGAAGGAAAAATGTTGGGTGTGAGTTTAGGGTTAATGGTATTTTATACCCGGGTGATTAGGGTGTGATACATAAAAAGTTATGACAATTTTTGGACCGTGCATACGTTGGGCTGCATTATGTTCGCTTCATGAGTATAATTGTATATCTCAATGGATTGCAAATGATGGGCCAGCAGCTGTGATACAAATATATATCATATGGGCCAAAAAGTTAGCTTAAGTAACACTAATGATAAATTTTATCATTAGGTTATGTAATTTATAGTTAATTTTTTTTGGACCCTGTTGAGATGATATGACGAGACCAAGTGACAAGAATTATTTTGACGAGACCAAGAGAAAAAATGGCTATATTTTTTGTGGCTACGGATTTTTGATCGGGTATTATGATTTGGAATTGAAGACGGATTTTTTCGAAGGCGTGTATTTATTTTATCTTTCAAAAGATAACTTGCTCGTGTTTAATCTTCGAATGAAGACTTGTTTATCTGGTTTCCGGGTTCGGGGTGGATGGTTGATGACTCGGATAACTATCACTTAAAGGGGTTACATTGTTGTACTCAGTGTCACGCGCTTAGTCGACGTGGATAATTTCAAGAGGAGTTGTGCCTATAGACTTCTTCAGTGATGCATTGGGTACTTAGAGATTTCTCCACCGTTCCTCATTCAACAATTGTGCAAGCTTAAGTCACAAGATCGAAGGATTTTTATTCAGTTTCATGTTTGATATATCTGGTTCTTTCTATCAGTGGTCACTTCAAATTGCTTTCACGTGGGTTGGTAAATATGTCCATGGAGAGTTTATTAGTAGAGATTTTCGATCAACAGCTGATTCTCACAAAATATATAATTCAGCTTATTTATTATTCTCACAAGATTTCAGGTACATGTGCGTACGATTTATTGCTGGTTCCGAGTTTCGAAACCATCAAGGGGAAGAAGCAGACACATTGAACGCACAACGAGTACACGTGATGAACTTCGTACCTTTTTTTGATTTGAAGACATTCTGGGATGAAATTTGTCATAGCCGCAGAGAAAATCAGTGTTTTAACTCGTGCCGTTATCAATCTCTAAACGGTACACTACTGATTCGATGTTCAATTGTTTTGATGTTACAATTACTCATCATCATTATCCTATATGGAGAGATATGCACTTCCGGGACTTAATTGACTCTGGTGCTTCTCCGAAAGAAGATATGTGCATTTCCAGGACTTAATTGACTCTGGTGTTATGATGTCAACTTCATGAATGGGATAAAGTGTCCACTTCAGTATTTGAGCTTCATACTTGGGATTGGTTTTTTTTCTTCAACTATGTGGGGGAAGAAATGTCTTGATTCTTTCTAGTATGCATAACTTGAACTCTCAGGGGGAAGAAAAATTCAGAAGAATTATTCAAGCGTGAGAAGAAGTTGTTGATCTACTTGGTGTGCCCCTTACTTTCAATCCCTCATAGCAATATTATCATGTTATATGATGGGGTTTGCTTTTTAAACTCCGTTGTGCGCTTAATCATTCTAAGCTTTTTTGAAAGCTTTGAATTTGCTTACGAGGATTGTCGGTTTAGGGGGAAGCTATTTAAGAGCTTCTACATCAAGAAGATGTGGCATGAATTAGGGGGAAGTTAATTCAGAAGCTTCTCCTTAACCAGAAGTGTATGAGTTACTTAGCTCGTGCCGTTACAGTATTTCTACTACAAGTTACTGCAAAGATGAGTCATTTTGAAGTGAAGACTTGAAGTCAAAGGCCTTAGATGACATCATCAGCATTGGACGCTTCGTTGAAGTTTTTGTTCTATCATTATGTACTTGTTAGGAAAAATATTGTAAGGAATTCTACACGTCGTCCCATGGGGGAAGATTGTTGGAAATTCACTTTATGTGACGAAATTTAAGAATTCCCATTAGTTATCATAGTCACACACGCAGGGACTAGATTAGGCAACTTTGTGTTGTTTATTCGTGTGTGACTATAAATACCCCTCCTAGGCTTCCAAGGAGGGGTTGTTGCTTGTGTCATTTTATCATTTTAATACAATTTATCTTTTCACACACAACCTACTTTCTCCCTCTTACTCATCCATGGCAGCCACCATTTACCACCATGTTAGACCACCGGATCTATAAAATAGCAAACCTACATTCTTCTTTTAGTTTTATTTTTATTAATTATTTTATTTTAATTTACGTCTTATTATTTGTTTTGCTCCTTTATTATTAGTCATTTGTTTTTGGTTTATTTTAATTACGTTTCGCTCTTACCTTTTAAGTAGAATAGATAACCAAAAATCTCCTTTTCGTTACCAAAACCAATTAAGACCCCTTTTAACCGGAAACCAATTCGATAAGACCGTGAGAATGAACAAAGATATAATTTTTAACATACTAAAAAATGATTATTATTGACGATGATCGGTATCATCATTCTTATCATGAGTGACAGCGGAAGACTTCGATACAACATGTTTCTCCCGCGTGAAATATTCATCAAACATTGGTCCATATAACATTTCCAACTCTTCAAGTGTCGTGTTGACTGTCATATCTACTATTGGAACATTTGCTTAAACCAACTTTGAACTTGACGGTTCATTGTTGTGGTCTTGAGTTCCCAGTTCTGTGCGGTTGTGAACGGAAGTCGTTTGTCGTTGTGGACTTAAACTGTTTTGTTCAAGTGCCATTTCTTGCAGTTCATCGAATCTGATATGAATAGTCTCGACTATCAATTTTGTTCTCTTGTTGTAAACTCTATATCCCTTAGACTGAGTTGCATAACCCACAAGAATGCATGCATCACCTTTCTCTTTCATCTTGTCCAGCTTTTCACCATCTCGAATAATGTAACATGTACATCCAAAAACGTGAAGGTGTTTGAGTGAAGGTTTTCGATCATGAATTATGTGATATGGTGTCTTTTCGTATCTAGGAATAATTAAGGATCGGTTTTGTGTGTAGCATGCGGTTGACATGGCTTCGGCCCAAAAGTATAACGGTAGTCTTGAAGCGGATAATAGTGTTCGAGCAGCCTCAACTAAAGTGCGGTTTCGTCTTTCAACAACACAGTTTTGTTCGGGTGTTCGAGCAATAGATGTTTTATGTTCAATCCCTTTGGCTTCTAAATAATTCTTCAGAGTTGAATTCAAGAATTTTGTGCCTCTGTCAGTACATACCACTTTTACTTGAGCTTGAAGACCACGTTGTATCAACTTAAGGAAGTTAATGAGAACTACAGGTGTTTCATCCTTGGACCTCAAGAAGTGAGTCCATGTGTACCTTGAGTAGTCATCGACAATTACCATAACGTATTTATTCTCATTGATGCTTTGAACACGCATGGGTCCACACAAATCGATATGAAGAAGATCTAATCGTCCTTTTGAGCTTGGTGTAGTCTTTGTCTTGAAAATACTCTGTTTAGCTTTGCAAAGCTCACAAGAAGAACAAAGATGATCCTTGATGAATTTCAAGATTGGAAGGCCTCTCACAATATCTTTCTTGGAAAGCAAGTTGATGGTATCAAAATTGAGATGAGATAAACGTTGATGTCATAACCATGCCTGAGTCGTTGAAGCTTTAGCCATGAAGAAAATTGGAGTTGAGGAAGTTGTGTCTTGACGTGAAATTGTGTAAAGATCAGTACTCCGTGAATTGGTGAGTAAATCATTCCCATCATAATCACGAACAAAACATGTCTTCTTTCTAAAAGCAACTTCCAAATCTGCATCACAGAATTGACCAACCGAGAAAAGATTGTGATTGAGCCCTTCGACGTAGTATACCCTTTTTATCGTGATATTCCCCTAAACCAAATCTCCATATCCTAGGATCGGTGCAAATTGATCATTTCCGAATCGGACAGTACCCAGGAACTTCTACACGAAGTAAATTAGAATCTTGAGATTCCTCGTCATGTGCTTCGTGCATCTGGAGTCCAGTATGAAGAGAATTATTTGTATCACCTGCAGAAGAATTAGAACACGATGGAGCATCTGCTAAATTGGATACCAGGTTAGTTATGACTTCAGAATCATTAGTGTCCTTAGCAATATTTAAAGGCGTATTAACACTCGTTGTCACATTTTCTGTCCTAACTTTAGGCATCCATTTATATCCTGGAGGACATTGATTAGCAAACCACCATTTCCAAGATTTGCTCGCAGACTCATATAATTCCCTAATTCTGCTTCTAGGGTTCTTAGTGGCGGAGTCTGATGCATTACTATTCTTAGTGGGCGTTGCACCAGAGTGATTCACATTGCGTTTGGGTTTACTAGTACTAATAGGCATCGCAACTTGCTTCTTAGTTCTAGTATCTACGTCTTTGACATTATTCATAGCACACATAGAATGATTAGCATTAGCACATTTTCCACATTTGACACAAACAAACTTAACATTTAAAGCATTCAAAGCAGTCGAATAATTCAAATCGTCATTACATGTGATTACAGACTTTTTATTCTTAAAAACATTCAAATTCCTAGGGTGTTCTTCTACTTGCTTCATCTTCTCTTGACTCTTATGTTTCCAAACCTTATCATTCACTTGATTGCGCTTAAGCTGAGGCCGGCTAACACTAGCAGTAGAGACCACTCTTGTAGTAGAAGAACACGAGTATTAGTGTTTCTAGAAGTCTGAGGCAATTGACTAGCTTTGTTTGTGGGTTTAGTGGTCCTTCTATACATCCCTGGTTTAATCACGTTATTGTGCTTAACGCTTGGTGCTTGAGTATTCCTTATGGGTTGATTCTATGGTAACCTTTCCTTTCCATCCATCTTGGGGGCAAACACAGGTTTTGCATACGAGGAATTTGAGAAGGCAGATGGTTTTCCCAAGATAGAGGATCTATTCACTTTATAGGCATTGGGTTTCCTAACAACAAATTTCTTAATACTAGGTTCCACAACTTTCCCACCCATCTTTGAAACGAGTTTCTTCAACTCTGCAATCGCTATTTCCCTGTCTTGTAACTGAGCTTTCAACTCTTTAATTTCCAAACTTTTTTCATTCATTTCTCGACACATTTTGGAAAGTTTTTCTTGCAATTTATTATCAGTTGGACCTTTTCTGATGTCTTTTTGCAAAGCAAGTTCAAGAGAATGACAATGTTTTTGAAGGAAAACAGTTTTGTTTTGTAATAACTCAAAAGCCTTTTTATCAACATTTTCTTTACGTTTCGAAAGCTCAATTTCAAGACGGTCACACTCTTTGATCTTATCAAGATATTTGCATGCATCATCAAGATATTCATCGATATCAGCACAAGACTGAAGAGTAACACACAAAATATCTTTAGAGAGACATTCTTCTAAGAGTAAATCATATTCATCTGAAAAAATGGACTTGTACATTTGAAGATCGTCAATTTATTTCTCAATAGACTCAACATATTTTAAATCATCAAACATTTCAGACCGAATTAATCTTTCAAATTCAAGCATATTTTCTTTTAATGTTGTCGTGTTCGTTATTAATATTTGTTTGATAAGCATAGTTATATCTTGAGGAATTGGTTTTTTCCAGTCGTCATTTTCTCGTTGTTTCCATTCATTGTCAACAATGGATTTAATATTATCAATGTAATGCTGTAGAAACCCAAATGTCTGCCTACTCTTGCTTTTAGAAGCATCAAGAGGCAAGTAGTTGATGAACTTAGAAACGTTTGTTTTCTTAGTGGCAAAAACTTTCTTCTATTGAATTCTTCTTTGTTTGCTTTCGAGAAAAAATTGCTCACGAGACTTTTGTTTTTGTGGAGTGAAAAGACCATAAAGACTGTTTTCATAAGCATAATTATATGGTTTCACAAACTCTTTATTGGCTGGTGATCTACTCTCCTCTTCCCAAAGGGATGTCTCATCATTACCAAGAGGATATTCAGGATCGGTCCATTCGGACTCATCCATATAAAGGCGCGGGTTCGCAACTTGAGCTTGGGCAAGGTACTCAGGACTTGCAAAGATAGCTTAACCCTTAAACATAGACGGAGGTGCTATCATTCTCACGGTTTGAATAGAGTCATGCGTTTTATAAACCACTTTCTTCAAAAGTTCGACTTGTGCCTCTAGTTCCGTTACTTTTTCAGTATCTTTTTCATGTCAACTTTTGAAATCTTGTTTTAACGTTTCAACCTGTTGTTTCTTAACCTCAAGAATTTTAGCAGACTCGGTGTTGTCCATCGAAAGCCGTTGTTCAAGTTCGTTAACTTTGGTGGTAGCAAGGTACGTTTTTTGACATTCATCCATTAATAAAACATTAAATTGACGTTTCTCTTTGGTTAATAACTCAAGAGTTTCGTTGTATTTCTTTTCAAGATCGTCCTTTTGACTTTTTAACACACTACCCTTATAACCCTTAAGCTCTTTAGTCTTTTGAAGAAGCTTGATGAGACTGTACTTATACATAGTCTCATCGTCCAAATCGGGCTTAAAATGCTAAAAATATCATCAAAATACCCAAAAATGTGCTTGTATTTGTTCATTGTCTATTTCAGGTACGGATATCGTGAATTCACCAAAAGATTACAAGATTCAAGCAAAAACGAACACGGGAAACGAAGCCGCACAAAGAACCGGGCCCAAGAATGGAATTTCCAAAAATACCCTTGAAGAATTGAAGATTGGCAAGAATGGTCCCTCAACTTTAGAAGACTTGGAAATTTATACCCTTGTAAAACTCATAAATTACATTGGGGTCCCTAAATTACCAAGAATATACAAGTATGGCCCTTGAAGATCTCAAAGATTACAAGTTTAGTCCTTATGTTCATCTTATTAAACTTGAAAGGACTGAGTTTGCCAACTGCCCAAAGTTGTTATAAAGGAAAAGTGGACGAAAGCTGTTAGAAAGTTGGTTTGACACAATTATGAGACATCAGGGGGTGATATTGCCAAAAACCTAACCCAAACCCAACTCATACCCGAATCTAGCCCAACCAAACCCAATACCCACCAAAAACCCGGCCCACACCCCACTTACCTAGTTTTATTAATAAAACTTAAGTCAAACCCTGGTCAAATTCTTAAAAACGTGGGAAACACTAATTAAACCCCTAATCTGATTAAACTACACACTCAACACACACACTTATGAACAAACCCTAATCCCTAATCACCTTCATTACATAGGGGTTTTGGCTCATTGTTTCCAGAACTAAAATTCACTTTCCCCTAATCAAATCCCCACACCCAGAAATCTCACCATGTGACCACAATGGTCCCACACACCCTCCCCTGCTTCAACAAATATGGCAAAGAAAGAATCAAGCCAGGAGATCAACGACTCTTGTGTTTTCCTTGTTACCCAAGAGCAAATGAAGGCCTCAGATTAATTCTACAGCTGTCACTCACGAGATTCCCATTTGACCATTTTCAAATCAGTCAAGATCAAGGGCAAGACTAGAAATTCTAGTATTAGGGTTTAGGGTTTTCTTTTCTCTGTATTATTTTATTATGCATTCTAGAATAGTCTTCAATCCATTATAAATAGCAGTTGTCTTGTAACTGTTATCTTTGTTCCAGTTTTGTATTAAGTTTTTAAAAAATTAATGAAAATGAAATTTTATCCTCTTATGCATACTGAGTTCCAATTATACGTTTTCTAGTGTAAGTTAGTGTTGGAAATACGTTTTTACGTATTTATGAAGGATCGGTCGCTCCAACGATATATTATTGTATTAGGCTCGTGATCCAGTTTGTAGTAAATATAGTCCATATAGCCCACATGTAGGGTGGGCTATATATACCCCTCCTAGCATGTTAGGAGGGGTGGTTCTTCCCATTTTCACTTTTCATTAATCTAATTTCACTTTCTCTCTCTACTTTTCTTTCCTCTCCTTTCTCTCTCTACATCCCATCTTCATCGTCCCCATTTCCACCATCTTATCAATAGATTAATCCACCATTTACCAAATCCTTAGATTTCGTAGACCTTCAATTGGTATCAAGAGCCGTGGTTAAATCTTAGGATTTGTATTTTTTTATCTATTGATTTGATTGAAAATTTTTTTTAATAATCTTTTCGTTTTATTTTTTTATATAATCGTCTCATTTTTTTTTCTTCTTTCTGTCTTGAAAATCTATCCAATCAGTTTTTTATCAAGTTTTTTAATCATATCATTTTTTAATCATATCATTTTTTAATCAGTTTCTCAGTTTCTCATTTTTTAAAAATTTTTTTTTTAATCAGTCATTTTTTTTACTCAGTCATTTTGTTAATCATTTTTTTTTTTTTTTTTTTATCAGTAATTTTTTTAATCAGTTTTTTCTTCCTTCTTTTTCATATCAGTCCATCGGTCCAATCTGTTAACACTGTCCAAACTGTCCAAATCTGTTCAATCTGTCCAAACATATCCTTAGAAAGTTATCAGTTCTCGGATCAGATTTCCGTCTTTCCGCATAGGTTTTCCGAATAGACATTTTTTCCGAATAGACATTTTTTCCGAATAGACATTTTTTCCGAATAGACATTTTTTCCGAATAGACATTTTTTCCGAATAGACATTTTTTCCGTATAGACATTATTTTCCGAATAGACATTTTTTCCGAATAGACATTTTTTCCGAATAGACATTTTTTCCGAATAGACACTTTTTCCGAATAGACACTTTCCGAATAGACACTTTCCGAATAGACACTTTCCGAATAGACTCTTTCCGAATAGAAGACTATTCGGAATAGACAGACTCTCGACTGAAAAAATTTACCGGGCCTGGACTCGAACCTTTCACACTCGACTCGACGACCCTCTCGACCCTCACACCCTCATCAGACCCTCTCATACAAACCTCTCATCCTCTCATCACCAACGTCATCCTCGCATAGACTCTCGACACACCAACGACTGGACTCTAAACCGACTCACACCTTCACACTCTCGACTCAAAACATCATCCCTAAATTCACGAAACCCTCACCCTCGACCCTTAACCTAGACACGACAACACCTCTCTTCACCCACAAAAATCAACCTCGACACCCCCTCACAATCTCTCGACTCCAATAGACACCACAAACCACACACAATCTTTACGACTTACACCATCAAACCCTCTCTCTCTCTCGGACACCCACCCTAGACTTCAACACACTCGGACTCATCACACCTTCGCTCACCCCCAAACCCACAACATTCAACCTCATCAAAACCACCTTGACACGGACCCTCCCTCGACAACCTCTCGTATCCCTCACTCTCAACTCAAAACTCTTTAAAAAAACACTCTTTCAGACTCGATACACACAGAAAGACGATACACGACAGAAGGACTCTACAGAAGAGAGAGGGACTCAACAAACATATACATATAAACCTACCCGAGATCATTAAGATCTTGATGACATGTTCTTCGTGTAGTCTTGACCTTGAGGCTTCATCTGTTGGGGATTCAATTAGGTTTAGGAGAATTGATTCACCATTTAATAGGAGATTATATTAAATCAAACAGACTCTTAGGTTTGATATTCTCTTTTAATTCGAGATTTGATTAAACGGTTTATAAACAAAAGGAGCAGATTGAGAGGTGATTGGCGGACACAACAAGAAAAGAGAGGCGAGTTTTTTTTTTGGAGATGAGATTCGTTTAGATGATCAAGGAGGCGGAGTAAACTGAGGAGAGAGAGAGTTAAAAGAATCCGGTTTTTGAGATGATAAATATTGTATGTGTTTTGGGAAGTGCTATTAATTAGGGGCAGAGTTTACTAGAAACGTGTTCTTTATTATTATTTTTGACGGAGAATTCAAAGTTTTCATTTTGGGACACGATATTGACTATTTCAATATATATATATATCCGATTTTTTTTTTCTTATTTTTATTTTTATTTCTTTTACTTTTATTTTTATTTTCTAATTTTAAAGTTAACTTTTCAATTTAGTTACTTTAGTATGCTTGACAATTAATATTTGTCATTTTTGTATTTTAGTAAAGTTAATTTTTTATATATTAATTTTTTTTATTTTTTTTTTTTGGCAAATCGTGTTGAGGCGGGTATTTTAAAAGAATTAACGTGGAAAAATATTTGACGGGTTCAAAGTTTTTGTGGCTGGATTTGAAGACAAAGTGACGAGTCAACGTGACGGGATTTATTTTTAGCGACTACGGATTTTTGATCGGGTTTAATTCATAATCATTTGAGCCTACAACAATTTTTGAGCCGAGTCGAATTGTAAAAACCCGACAACAACAACATCAACATCATTTTTTATCTTTCCTCGATTTTCAATGGATTCGTTCAATTCGACACTTAAAGAGAGAGACTTGCATCGAACGCAAGACAAAGCTAGAGAAAGTGGTCTAAATTCATTTCAAATGCTTCAGTGTCATCTAGTTACTCTTTCACGGATTCAAGGAGGGAGCGAATTTGTGACAATCTTTGGTCAAGATCGTCATATATTCATGGAATCAATGTTCACCATCTTGACCCAACTCGCAGTGCAACTCAACACTGAAATTTTTAATCACTCTGCATCGGCACTTGCTTATAAGGCTCTTGTGACACAACTCACGCCTTTCCTCCAATTCAATATCATCAAGTCTGAAAGTTCGATGCTTTGCCAATCATTTCTTCGAGATACACATACTGAGCTTCGAGTTTTTCGTGATACAATATTGAAACTCATGTCATCGGTCTCGTCTTCGATTCATGAAAGATCTCGACTTCAGCAAGGGTATGATAATGGAGTGCAAGACTCTTCGATGCAAGAGAAAACTGGTCATACGGTTGAAA
This sequence comes from Glebionis coronaria, assembly GCA_025667525.1. NCBI lineage: Eukaryota > Viridiplantae > Streptophyta > Magnoliopsida > Asterales > Asteraceae > Glebionis > Glebionis coronaria. The sequence continues at coordinate 242,462 of JANFOE010001802.1, read as the reverse complement.
ACTTGGAGCCTCACGATGGCAAGAGCACGGAATCAGGAGGACAACATGATACCAGTGGCACGTCAGGGAATGTTCACGAGATCTCTCTTGATGACACCTTACCCGTTTATGACGAAGAGCCTGCAAACATGGTACTATGTGATGTTGGTTATGATGTATATGCTGATGACATGCCGCATATTAAGCATTCTGAACCTAATTATGACAAACATGGGATGGACAAGAGTGATAGAAATACCACTTATGATTCATCCGATGTGAGTCATAATGGGGGAGAAAGTGTTCAAAATGCTAAACATCATGATAATTGTATTATAACTGCTTCATTGACTGCTTCTGATTCCAAGATTAGAGAGCTCGAAACGATTGTAGCTCAACAATCAAAAGATCTTGAGGATGCCAAACTTGAATTTTCTAAGAAAACGGATAAATTTGAAACATATTTTGAAAAACTTGAAAAGTTAAACGTTGTTCTTGAAAGAAAATTGGATCAAAAAGTTTTAGATTCGAAAGCTGAAAAGGATAATTTTTTGAAACAAATTCAGTTACTAGAGTCTAAATTGGCATCCCAAGATATAGTGCTTAAAGAGAATGAGACGTTAAAGGCTCAATTACAGGAAAAGGTCTTTGCTATAGCTGCATTGAAAAACGAGTTAAGGAAAACTAAAGGATCTAGTGTGGACACTAAGCTTGAAAAACCATCAATCTTGGGGAAACCGCCTACAAATCAGTTCGTCAGACAACCGATTGTCAGACAACCTACTGCGTTTAGATCCGAGCGACCACAATCCTCGAGACCGCGGTTTGCCTCCCAAGTTGATTTGGTTCATCTTTCTAGACCAGACACTCCAGCAACTAGGCCCTATGTGATCACTCCAGCTTTAGCAAGACCAAATCATATGATTGCCTCTAGTTTCCTTAAAAATACCAAGACCACGTCTAGAACTAGTTCAAATGACGTTGGCCATAAATCTGGTCTAAGGGAAGTTATGCAAAAGACACATGTAAGAGATAGCAATGTCCAACCTAGTCAGATGCCTTCTAGATTACCCAACACTGCTAACCGTAGCATGTCCAATCCTAGGAGCATCAATCAATCATCTAGGGATTCTAGATCTTACTCGGACATTAAATATGCTACTTGTAAAACATGTAGAAAATGTGTCTTTACAGCAAATCATGATTCCTGTATCAAAAAATTGCTTAATGAGGTGAACTCCCGTGCTAGACTTAAATCCCAGTGGGTAGCTAAAATCAAACCCGTTGGTAAAATGTGGCGTCCCACTGGTAGAACTTTCACTCTTGTAGGAAACGAGTTCCCTTTAACTAGGATAGTCTCTGATTCTACGAAGACTACTTGGGAGGAAATTGCAAAGGATGATACATCACTTAAGCCTGAACTTAAAATTTTCTATAAAAGGAAACGTTTGCCAACTAAGACAAGTGAATCATCCCCTCAGGCCACCTCTCACACAAGTAAAGCCAACTGTGAACCCCCACGTGCTTCAAAAATAGATATCTCTAACCCATGCAAAAGTATACAAACTCCTAATGAGAATGCAGGTACCAAAGTTGATGTTCCACAAGAACGAAGCGGTCCAATCATTGTATACCGTTAAACTAAGGACACTCTTAGAGTTTGGTTGCTGAAGAAGCAGATATCGGAGAAACAAATGTCTCAGGGGATTCATGGCTAAGCTCACAAGGACTTACAGTCACATAACAGACTGTAACTCGATCTCAAAAGACAGGAAAGTTAATCCCGATGATGACTTATCCTAAAAAAACGAGAAATTCATTTTTCTCGGGCATGAGCTTATGTTAAAAACATTCCACATTTTTAAGCTCATGCACAAGGACTTATAGTCACATCACAGACTATAACTCGATCTTCAAAGAAAGGAAAGTTTATCGCCGATGGTAAACTTATCCTAACAACGAGAAATTAAGTTTTCTCGGGAATGAGCTAATATTAAAAACATTCGAAGTTTTTAAGCTCATGCACTATGACTTACAGTTAAATGTCAGACTGTAACTCGAACTTAAAATAAAGGAAAGTTTATCGTTTATGATAACTTATCCTCTTAACGAGAAATTCACCTTTCTCGGTCATGAGCTTGTATTAAAACATTCGAAGTTTTAAGCTCAGAAAGGAAAGTGTATCTTTTAAATAAGAGAACTTTTCCTCGTAACGAGAAATTAACCTTTCTCGGTCATGAGCTTTCCGTTAAAACAGTCAAAGTTTTCAAGCTCATGAACACGACTTCTAAGTAAATGTCAGCCTAGGACTCGTTCTTCAGATAAAAGGAAAGATTATCGCCGATGATAAACTTATCCTTAACAACGGGAAGTTTACAACTTCTCGGACTTGAGCTCGTTTTATAAGATATTCAACATCTTAAGCTCAAGAAACTGGTTTTCAAAACTTTGAACACAATTTTTCGAGAATTTATCAAAAGGTTTTTTCTAAATCTTTCAAAATTGTGTGTTCAAAAATGTTTTGATAAAAAGAGCATGTCTTCTGGAATCGATAATATTTACGAACCTAGAAATGTCATTCAATAATGACACGGGGTTGTAAATAAAGTTCGAGCAGAGGTTCAAACTTTTAAAACATGCTCAAAATGGTTTGCTATTATTTCAGATAGCAACCCGCTTTTCATAATCAAGTCAAGCATTTCACCGGAAAGCTTTGACTCAACAACGGGAATTAATTTTCTTGGGGACGTGACGAGGTGACCAACATTCGTGAACAAGAACCATGTGCTTCTTTCATATGCTGTTCTCCATTATTCAGGTCCAACCTCGTAAATTGCTAATCTTGTGAATACATTATCATATATGATCTTTGCACGTGATAAATACCTTACACTTGTGTTTAAAAGGTATTTAATTTACGTTTCAAGTACCCCCTCATTAATTTGAGGGGGAGCTTGTTAAAATCACGAAGATAATTGGATTTGCATTTTTCTTCCCAAATTTTCTTACAATGCTATTAAATCAATTGATATTAAAAACATCGATTGGGTTAATATTTTTAATATGGGGGAGAAAATGTGATTTAATATGGGAAATGATTAATCACATATGGTTTGACTTAACGTGCTAGCTCATCCCGACATGTGCGAAATGTTTTCGAATATCGTGGCATATGTCAAGGGGGAGCAAAATGGATTTGCACTTCAAAATGGATTTCATAGTGATTTATACTTACCCGCAACCCATTTATTTCACGACGATGAAGATTGTGGTGACATAAGGATGGTAGGATAGGTTAAAGTCCAATGATTTCTCTAGAACCGGAGGAATCTTCCCAAGGACATTCCATAGCTAGAAATAGTAGTCCTTAGGAAAGATGGAGAAAGATTGTGAACGTAGATGAATGCCGACCAAGTACTTAAGTTAGCACTGGAACAATCACAACAAGGTGCTAGTGATGACGTATTGGTAAGCATTGAAGGGGTTGAATAATGAAAAAGAATTGTAAAGATAAAGGGTGTAAAGAAAGAAGCCCTCCTTACAACCTTAGGCAGAAACCGGGTCAATTCATATGCTATTGAGATCATTTTTAATGATTCTTGATATTGAAGAAAGACATCATGGACCCAGTGATGCAAGGCACAACCCATCCCAGCTAACTCAGATATCTCTTAAAAGATATTTGTTTCAATCACACGGAGACAACACATTATCTATTGATTTATTCACTCCGAATAAATTGTTATTGAAAAGGTGGCACTCCTCTCCAGCCTCCGATCACTAAAATCCAAAATGCACGTTCGAGTCTAGAGCCATTTGAGATCATCAAATATCTCATTAGGACACACTTTCATATTTACTTGCTTCTTCACACACTGTGAAAAGTAAGAAAGTTCTTAAGAGTCCTACGCAAAATCTTCATGATCTTGCCTGAACATCCGAGTAATACGAAAGTATTTACAATGAAGATGGAAATCCTTCTTGAGCGAATATCAAAAAGCTCATGGTAGGTGACTTGTGCGATTCTTTATGAATCAAACTTGTGATAACTGGAAAGCAACAGTGGTTTAATTCTTAAATGAATTTAAACACGTTCCAGGCCTCTACGCATTATCATATGATCTTGCCAGAACACTCAGAGTGACTCTTTATTGATCACAGTGACGAGTGGAAATCCTTCTAGTGTTAACATCAAACAGCACTTGGTAGGTAACTTGCAAGATTCTTTATGAATCAAGCTAGTGACAACTGGAAAGCAACGATGGTGCGGTTCTTAATTGAACTTCACTTGTTCCAGGAACATGAATTGACGGCTTCAAATCATGCGGATAATATTATCCAAATGATTCACTCTTTACGTTCGCAGTCAGCTTTGGACGGTCGAGTAAAGAGAACGGGTTTACCCGCGAAATCTTGTCAAGGAGGTTCTTAATTGAAACTACCTGCCACAAGTACGATATTTAATATCGTCCAACGGTCTTCACCGGCCGGAGGTAAAATGCTACCGAATTAGAATGAAATGTTCAAGGCCATTTCATCCGTGTATATGTTTTGTTGCTAACTGTCTTATGCAGCGTAACAAAAAGGTGGCATTACGGTGTACAATCCAGAAGAAGTCGTCACCACATGCTTATACTACATACAATTAGTACTTCAACAAATTCAAGAAAGTCTGAAGGTCAAGTCTTCCGCTGTATCAAACTATGAAGCTTTCAAGAATTTCAAGGTATAAGTATGTGGAACATGAAGTCACGAAGAGGCAAATTTCACAAGTGATGAATGCACAAGGTCAAGGCAAGGAAACATGCTCAAGACTAAAGTCAAAGATCACATCAAGCATATTCACAAGAACAAGATCGAAGACTCAAGCATAGTATGCTAGGTTTAAGATTTTGTAAAATGGTGTGACCTCCCTTAGGGGGAGATTGTTGGAAATGTGTTTTCCCAAAGAAAGTCTCGGTCACATCATTATTAGCATAGATCACGAGCTATAGAATATTTAGAACTTTGTAACTTGGAGCGACCTCCCTTAGGGGGAGATTGTTGGAAATATGTTTTTACGTATTTATGAAGGATCGGTCGCTCCAACGATATATTATTGTATTAGGCTCGTGATCCAGTTTGTAGTAAATATAGTCCATATAGCCCACATGTAGGGTGGGCTATATATACCCCTCCTAGCATGTTAGGAGGGGTGGTTCTTCCCATTTTCACTTTTCATTAATCTAATTTCACTTTCTCTCTCTACTTTTCTTTCCTCTCCTTTCTCTCTCTACATCCCATCTTCATCTTCCCCATTTCCACCATCTTATCAATAGATTAATCCACCATTTACCAAATCCTTAGATTTCGTAGACCTTCAATTAGCTTAAAGATTAACTATTTTTGCAAGTTTGTTAAAGGTTTCACAAGTTTTCAAGTTATTTTCACAAATTTTCAGAAAATCCATTTTTATATGTTTGAGAAAGTTATTGAAAAAGTTTTTTTTAGAAAGGTTGAATCCAAGAGTGAACTGAAGTGAAAGTGGCTTTTCACTCTTGGTTCAAGGTTTTTGATAAGCTTTTGGAGGTTTTATTCTAGTTTAAAAAGAATTGAAGATTTTTCATAAAATCTATTTTTCTTGTTATTATCATCTTACTGTAGCTAAAGCCACAAGCTTGCAGCTTGTGGACTTTTGTATACTCGAAGTTGTTCCTTGTTTGGTGGTGTTTGTGTGCAGGTATCAAGAAACAAGCCCCTACAACCCATTTCATTTCATTTTAAGTTATTTGAAGGCATATTCGGCTTGGGGTCCTGCTTTGGATTCCCACAACAAGCCTTCTCTACACTTCACAAGCTTCCCTAAAAGCTCTCAAATCCTTAAAAAAGGAAGGCATCAGCCAATCCCTCAGGCTTGAACCCCTTTTTTTAGCTTTGTAGCAATTTTTTGTGAATTTTTATGTGAATTTGAATGGTACTTGTTTGTGAATTTTTCTGCTTGATTAAGTTTTTTTAGGATTGGTATGCATGTTTAGATCATAGGAAATCAGTTTGGTTTGCTTTTGATTAGTCTTTGTTTAAAAAATTTGATTTTCAGATTTTTAAAGGAGTGTTTGGATTAGGGTTTTAAGGATAGAGTTGGACAAGCTTTTGGTCTAATAACATGTTTAACACATTTATTAGGTTGTTGTCAAGTAATATTAGTATTTGTCTTTCAGTTTGGTAGATTTTCAAACAAGTTTGCTTGATAAATTTTGGGTAGATATAGCTTAAAAATTAGATTCTACCTTTCTGCCTTGTTAGTGTAAATTATGCCATGATTTTGTGTAATCTGCTAGGGATAAGTGATATCTAGGGCTTGAAATTGGTTTGTGGAAGATTTGAGCAGGTTTTGAGAAAGTTTTCAGCAACCAAAACTCACCATCTTGTCATTTGAACCAGCAACTGTTCATCAGACCCCATTAAGCCTTCACAGTAACTGTATTGTGCAATTTGTGTTTGATTTTTGTGAAGAACTTGCTTGTTTTATTGCATTTAGACTCCCCACAACCCAACTGGTTGTGGGGGTGCCTTATTGTCCAAAATAAGCCAAGCAATAAGCTTTCCTAAGCTTAACTGTCACCAGACCAAATTTTATAACTAGCAGTGGGAACTGAGTTCCCCCTGCTAGTGTTAAAGTTTCCACTGCTTCACTAAAAAACATAAACAAGGCACATGTCACTTTCAGAAGTTTTCTTTTTTGTCTTTAGTGGTTGAAAATAGGAATTAGGGTTTGAAACCAGTTTCATTATTTTTCTTATTTAATTTTTGATTTTTCAGTTTAATTTATTTTTCTTTTACTGTTCATTTAATATTTTTTACATTTAATTACCTTTTTAAATTACTTTTAAATATTCTGATTTTTGTCTTTTAGTGGTAAAATTCAATATTTTTCAGTTTTAAAAATTTTCATAGATTTAGAAAATATTTTAAGATTTTTAGTTTAAAAAGTTTTTACTGTTCACTTTTTAATTAATTTTTAGAATTAATTTAGTTTAATTAGGGTTTTAATATTAACCAGTTTTGTCTTTTAGTGAAAAATTTTACATTTTTCAAATTTTTTCATTTTTCTACTGTTCCTTAGTATAATTTAGGATTTTTGAAATTGTCAAATCATTTTTAGCATTATTTTATTATTTTTTATGATTATTTTGGTTTAAAAATAGTTTTTAGTGTTTTAAAAATAGAAAAATAGTCTTGAAAATTTAGGAAAAATACTTTTTAGTCTTTAAATAATATAAGTAACTTATTAGTGCAATAAAATAATATTTTGGACATTTTGTTAATTATATTTAATTTTAGGGCTTTAATTAGCATTAAAAATTGAATATTTAATTAATAAAAGGTTTAAAAATATATTTGTTGGATTTTTATTCTTATTTATATTATTTTAGACTTAGTTTAAACTTTTAATCAATTTTTAGGTTTAATTTTAAATTTTGTCGCGTTTTACGTAATTACGTCACCGTTTTACGTCAACGTCGTAGCTTAATCGTAATCGTAGCTTAATCGTAATCGTAGCTCGTCTTTTCTTTTTCTCTCTTTAAACCAAAAAACGTCACTAATCCAAACTTGATTTTATATAATTGGCACACCTAATCCACATACCTCCTTCGAGAACGAACCCGCATTTATTCGGTTTCGCGTTTTTCCTAAAGCGTGCAACTTAATACTTGCCACTCATACGCGTTTTTCCTAAAACGTGTACGATTTACCTACATCAATTTTTGGCGCCGCTGCCGGGGAGGTGTTTAGTGTGCCATTATTAGTATCGTGTTTGTGTGAGTAGTGCGTTTTTGCTTTTCAATTTTTGGAAAGCGTGAATATCGTACATACTCATTTTTGTTATTTTTCATTACTATATTATATTATCCAAATAAATCGTGTTTAGTTTTCCTAAACTAAACACGAAACAATCATTTACTATATTGTAGATATATTGGTTTTCATTTTTCTTGTGAATATATTACTATATTGTACTTACGTAGAACAATAAATATACAAGTACTCCAAAAGCGTGAAAACGCAACCTTGATTCGGGATTTCATCACTCGATCATTGTATTAGAATCTAAAGCAAAAGTTTAAAGGCAAAAGAGATAAATACTTTCGTGAGGCTTAATTTCAATTAACACAAACTATAAGGTGGGTATAAGGCGGATGTATTTCACGACCTAAGGGAAAAAGGCTCTTAAGTGCTTAGCGCCGCCTCGTTTCCCCCGCTTGCTTGTGCGTGTTTTGAGAAAGAAGGCTAATCGAGGGTTTGCCGCCCAAGTATTATCTACGTATATTATATTTGCTTGTTTTCAAGATTAAACCCTCTTGAACGTTTTGGTGTTCCACCAACGTTCTAAAGTCATCGAGAACGTTCACTCCACGTGATCGTTTTCATTCTTTGAGGCTCCTTTAATTGAGAAAGTTGATTCGAGGGGAGATTTGTAGATTTGTGTCTACGTAATACACCAAAATCAAAAAAAAAAATAAAAAACAATCAAAAACCAAAAAAAAATTTGAAAAATCGAAAAGCCGCAAAAAGAATCTTTTTTGCTACCACCCATTCTACGCTTAGTGCATGCGCACTCGGTCGAAGGATTATTCTAATTCTAGCGACGCTTCGAATCGAAGCAATCATAATCGAAGGAATCGACGACGTAGACGAGATTTAGAAACCGACGTTCCTAATATCGTTGTTGAAGAAACCTTAGACGAGATGGCCGACAATCGTTCGATGATGGAATTACTCCAAGCACCCACCGAGGGTTATGGAGACGTGATCGTAATTCCCACTATCGAAGCGGAGAATTTTGAGATTAAGAGCGGAATGCTTTCGTTAATCCAAGCTACGAAGTTTCCAGGTCGTGAATCCGATAATCCTCACGACCATATTCTGAATTTTGATCGTCTTTTAGCCACGAGCAAGTTTAAGAACGTCGACACCGATGTCGTCAAGCTTATGCTTTTTCCGTACTCGCTCGATGGTGCCGCCAAGGATTGGTACGAGAAAGAGCCACCTAATTCGATAGTTACGTGGAAGGATCTAGTTTCCAAGTTCGTTAATTATTTTTTCCCACCGTCTAAGACGACGTTTTTCAAAAATGAAATTACGAAATTTGAGCAAAAACCGAATGAATCTTTTAGAGACGCGTGGGATCGTTTTAAGGAATTGCTTAGGCAATGTCCTCACCAAGGTTTTTCCAAGTTGCACCAAATCGATACGTTTTACAAAGGCCTTAATTTTCAAGAACAAGATTCGTTGAATTCCGCCGCCGGTGGCAACTTTTTGTGTAAGACTCCAAAAGATGCATTGATAATTATCGAAAACCGATCCAAGGTTTACCAACTCCGCAATGCACCGAGTGTTGCCATTGTCGCCAATATTAGTAGTTCTAATCGCGACATTGACAGGGTTGATGCGAAAGTCGACAAGTTGACGAATGTGTTTACGTCTTTTCTCGTTGAGATGCAAAAGAAAGACGCTCCCGCTACGGTGAAAGCTGTAGAAACTAGAAGGGGGGGGGGTTGAATACTTTCTCTTCGATTGGTGACCAAATTAAAGTTTCTTTCAATTTGGTTTGTATCAAAACTATCTTTTACTTAAAGCTAAGTTGCATAATGATTAGGTTCAATTGAAATGCACTAGCAAGAATAATAAGCAAGTGTAATGATAATGAAATAAGTAAAGAGCAAGGAAGGAGACAACCTAGTGGGAAGACACCAAGATTTATAGTGGTTCGACAACGAGGCTCTATCCTCGTTTCTACTCCACTCCTCGAGTACACCTACTCGAGATTTCCACTATATCCACAAGCTCCCTTCTCGGCGGAGAAAACCTTACATCGTTGCTTACATTATTTTCCGACACTAAGCTAAATGTCGAGACCTAATCTTTAGCTAGGACCAATCTACACGACGTTGCCTACTTCACAATGTAACGACACAAGGCTAGATGTCGAGTTCTAATCTTAAGGTAGAACCAATCTTCACGACGTTGCCTACATCACCATTTTACGACACAAGGCTAGATGTCGAGTTCTAATCGAAAGCTAGAACCAATCTTCATGACTCTTCACTTTGAAGCTAAGTGAGAACTTCACACAACACAACTACTAATCACTTTAAAGTTTAGTGAGAACTCACAAGACACAACCACATCACTTTATAGTTTAGTGAGAACTCCTAATCAAATCTATTACAACTCAACTAGACTTATCCAAGTACACACATGTAGCTTGGATTTACATAACACAAATCCAAGCAAACACATATGCAATGGATGTACACAACAAATCTGTCACACCCCCAATTTATCAGAGTAATACAACACAATGGGGTGCGACGGTCATGACTATCACGAGACATAGATACAAAGAACGACTATTTAAAAGCCGTTTAATTTAATTAAGAGCATAAAACTTGTTTCGGAAGCGAATTTACATAAGATCATAATAAAACATTGTTTCAAAAGACTTTAACATTGATCCAAATATCCATATACTAGTCACGACCATTTCAATTTAAAAATCTCCCATGCATAACCACGCCACTCCTCCGTCTTGATGCCTGAGAAAAACATTGCTAAAGCGTCAACACAAAGGTTGGTGAGTTCATAGGTTTAAGTTTAAATAGTGTGATGAACCATAAGATTTAATCAAGCAACCGGCATATAACCAAACAAGGTTATAATCAAAATAGTATACGTTTGTATTCCTACGCCTAAGCTCGTGACACCGAAGCGTTAACCAACCAACAAGATATAATGAGAGCCCGCGCAAATGCCTATCCCAAAGCATTCGTAACGACTCAAATGTAAGTGTATCTAATTTGGCCACACAACCAACATTAGATAGGGATGTCAATCCCAATAGATCTATCCATAACATTCGCGCTTACACAAAGTAATTAACGGTTCACGATAGTGGGCTAAAGCATCTAGGGATATCGCTACTTAGACATCATGTAGGCAAACGTATGAGTTTAAAGCACTTATGTTCATCCGTTAAAAACAAGCAATGTTCTCACCCCAAAATAGTTAAAGCAATTAAAAGTGGGGCTATGAAACTCACCTCGATGAAGTAGTGCATATGATCAATAAAGATAGTACGGAATATCAAAGCACGCAAAACGATGCGCAAACGATCTACTCGTAACAATTTGGTCCTAAATTATTTGGTGAAGATAGAACAAGAACTAGAGATCACATATCTAACAATCTTGCTTGTTTAAATCAAACCGAAACCTTGTTCACTTACTGTTGCTGTGACCTAATCAATATAAGGATTGTGTTTTTCTTTGTGGGTTATGTGTGAGTTTAGGAAAGAATGATAGTTCTATTTATAGGCAAGAGGGTATGGGTTTAGGGTTACACAACTTAGTTGGGACTAAGTTAGCAATTAGTTAGCTTTGTAACTAGACCTTCCAAAAGGAACTAAGCATGGGGACTAAGAACTTGTTGGGGAAGAGCAAAAGGGGAAAGGGGTCATGTTTTATGGCAGCAAGAAAGAAGGAAATTTGGGTTTCCAAGCTTGACTTCTTAGTGAGTACATGTTGTACAAGTATAAAGCTTCAAAAACCATCATGTGGAGGTGATACCCGTCGGATATAGAGGGGAAAGGGGAGACACAAGTACTAGGCATTTAAGGGTTTGGTGAAGTACTACTTTTGAAATGGGGACCAAAAGATGTGCATATAAAACGTGGGTTTTGTTTAAAAATAAGGGGGGACCGGTTTTTGTTTTGTGACAAGAAGTGCAAGACTTTTGTTTTCCTTTTTATTTTGATAACTAATAATGGTTAGGTGCAATTTTTGTTGAATTCCAGTAGAGATTTGAAGGTATAGTATAAAAAATCAAGTAATAGTAGTTTCTATAGATGTAGATTTGGTGAAAGGAGAATATGGAGAAGCTTCTAAGTGTGTTGTAAATAAATTGGGTGAAATACTAATTTCGCATCGAGTCTAATTAAAACAGATCGCGTTAAGTTAATAAGTTTTATTTTCTTTAATAGAAGTTTCTAGCACGTAACGTAGACGAATAATAAGTCATTCAAGCTATAAGTTATATGAGCATCGTTCATAAAAAAATTCATACACAAAATACGCGTAAACAATCGGGAACATCAATAGACACACAAGTCTAACCCGAACTATCGCGTTTCACGTAAATTTAATAGATTCAAAATTCACATCTGTGACATTCGTATTCCCTTAAATTGAGTTTTGTCCTCAAAACTAGCACGTCGATGTCGTTATCAAAACAAGAGCATGCTTCCTTGACCCAATTTGTGGTTTCGGTATTCCAGTTATATACAAAATCATGCTTTCCTTGACCCAATTTGTTCCTTAACATGGGTTAAGCTATGGAGATTTCTCAATATCCGTTAAATTTAGGTCTTAATCAAATGACATTTCGTTCTTCTTTTTGCCTTTTTAAAATTTGTTTTCGATTTTCCAACTCTAATTTATTTGAGTTTAATAGTCATCAAAAACAAGTGGCGCTCTTAGTATTTTCGTATCATGTATGCTTTTGTATGTAATAGTAGCACATAAAATAATTGTACTAGGTTTACTCGTATCGCGTACTTGACACTTTTACTTAAGATGGTATAAAGATGTTCGACGCTCATAGCATATAATGAATTTTTCTTTGACGAATAGGGAAAGTTGAATAAGTTTTACTAGTACTAATATTTTTTTTTTTTTTTTAGATGACTACTATGAGCATACTCGCGTTCGACCACGATCATACGTAGTTGATCAGGCTACGTACGTCTCGGGAAAAACGGTTGCATCCTCCTTTTCATCATAATTTGACTCTCTGAGGTTGTAATTATATATTGGTAGTCCATAGTGCATTTCGTTTGTTACCGTTATTCACTTCCATAACCAACACGTTAGTCCCTAGTGCATTTCATTTGTTATCAATGCTCACTTTTAACAATCAACAAAATAATTTGCATACTTATTTGTACTACTTCTCGTCAATTTTATCAATAGTTTGCGTCATCCACATCAAGTTTTTCGTAAAACTAGATTTTTCCAAAACTTTACATGGTAGTTCTTACTAAAAATGTTTCAACATTAGTCGTGTTGTTTTATACATTAAGTTGGTCGTCACGCCAGATTTTCCAAAACTTTACATGATAGTCTATATCAAAACATTTTGTCATCAATCGTGTAGTTTTTGTCAGTAATACCTTTACTGATTTTACCAAAACGTTTTATCAAAATTTCTAAGATTCTTACTAATAAATTTTTCGGTGATGGTTCCTTCAGAGTAATTTTTTTTTTTTTTTTTTTATAATGTTTTCCAAAAATATTTTATAAAACTCCTTTTTTAAAAGAAAATTTATTTGATAAATTTTTCTCCGACATATATAAAAATATTGTAGGATAAAATTAATTCTTAAGTAAAAGATTCACAAGATATAAAAGATAACTTTTAAAAATAACTGGAAACAATTAAATAAAATTTTTTTTTTTATTTATTATTTTTTTTTTTTCAATGTACGATTACATAACCAAATTTTTGTTGGCGGTGACATCGACGGATGTCGAGTCACTATAAAAATAAATTATTTATTATTTCACATTAGTCACTCAATTCTATCGCAGAATTTTCCAGAGCTTTTATCATGCTTTATTACATCTTTGACACTTCGGTCAATTTGTTTTTATCTCAAAATTGTTCAATTTGTTTAATCCAATCAACTAATTAATTCCATCACAAGAATTTCATCATAAAAATTGTTCATTTTATTTTTATCTGTCTTTTGTTCATAATCATTCTGTAGACTTTTTATGTTCGACACGTGCTATATAGATTATTGGAAGTGACCACAATTTACATCTAGGGTTCTCAAGCTTTACGACATGCGATAATCCCTTTAATTTAAAACATAGCATAATCCTCATATAGCTGAGTTATTCCTTACTTGTTATATCATACTTTGTAAATTTATATTAGCTTCATAGTTGCAAACCAATGGACTAGAACTCTTATATTCGTTTTTGTACAATTTCTTTTACATAAATTTCTCCTTGATATGTATTCGACTTATGTGTCGGCGTATTTCCAGATAGCTTTCATATTTTTGTAATACTAGTTTATATTTCCATGACATAGTATTTTCTGGGGCATTACAGGAGTAATACTTTGTGTATAGTGTTTTATCGTTGTATGTTGTATAAAAATAGGGACGAAGACTTTCATTATTATAGTGTTTGCACACCATGCAAACTAATGGTACTAATGTACCGTACTAGTCAAACGTCAATGAGGTAATCACCTTGTCAGATCATGTAAGTCTTATCCATCCCCGAGGAAATTCACTAAAGATCTTAAGCTGCGTTACAACTGGCACTTGACTAAGCCTCGCAACCCAATCAAACAAGAACAGCCTTGAGGTCCAGTCAAGTATTAGTCGTTAAACTTCTTAACATCTTTGGTGAATTTACTCGTCTTTAGATATTACTCACATAATTTAACACTGATTAAACCTACACAAACTCATCAAATATGTTATACCCTAACTATCAAACTAATCACGCAAGATGTAAATTCATGAGTTTTACCCATCCACAAGAAAACTCATCAAAACCCTAAGTTGTATGACGACTGGCACTTAACTTAGTCTTGCAACCCAATCAAACAAGAACAGCCTTGAGACCTTGCTAAGTATCGTTATATCCCTTAACATTTTCGATGAATTGTCTTGGTTTTTGGGTTTACTCACGACTTATCATCAACCATTGCTAAATATCAGTGCGTTCAAGTACTGTTTTGGCGTATATTTTTAATTCGGCGTATATCGATATAGGGTAATATAGAACACACAAGTGTTTAAATAGTTCATAGTAGTCCAACAGACTGTTTTTAACAAAATACGTAATAGCATAAGTATGTGTATGCTTTACTCCAAATAAACATGGCACAAACCATCTTAGTTCGATTAAACATGGCACAAACCATTTTAGTAGCACAACAATCCAAACAAGGATGCTAGGTATTTTACTTCAAAATATAAGAAATGGTCTTAGTACACATTCCTATAAATACATCTTACATAAGGATCATTCAAACAAGGCAGGAAATACTTAATGTTGATAACACGTAGCAATCAAGTTTAAACTAACATATCAAATCACATGGAATAATTCAAGTTACAACTTACTTTTATCGAAGACGCGGAGTGAAGTGGTTCTTGGAGATTTTTGAGTTATAGTCTAGAATTATTTTTCCCAAAATTAAATTTTTGACTCACGTTTATAAAAATCATTTTGTAAAATAACCTAGTTCTCTATAACTACGGCTCTGATACCAATCTGTCACACCCCCAATTTATCAGAGTAATACAACACAATGGGGTGCGACGGTCATGACTATCACGAGACATAGATACAAAGAACGGCTATTTAAAAGCCGTTTAATTTAATTAAGAGCATAAAACTTGTTTCGGAAGCGAATTTACATAAGATCATAATAAAACATTGTTTCAAAAGACTTTAACATTGATCCAAATATCCATATACTAGTCACGACCATTTCAATTTAAAAATCTCCCATGCATAACCACGCCACTCCTCCGTCTTGATGCCTGAGAAAAACATTGCTAAAGCGTCAACACAAAGGTTGGTGAGTTCATAGGTTTAAGTTTAAATAGTGTGATGAACCATAAGATTTAATCAAGCAACCGGCATATAACCAAACAAGGTTATAATCAAAATAGTATACGTTTGTATTCCTACGCCTAAGCTCGTGACACCGAAGCGTTAACCAACCAACAAGATATAATGAGAGCCCGCGCAAATGCCTATCCCAAAGCATTCGTAACGACTCAAATGTAAGTGTATCTAATTTGGCCACACAACCAACATTAGATAGGGATGTCAATCCCAATAGATCTATCCATAACATTCGCGCTTACACAAAGTAATTAACGGTTCACGATAGTGGGCTAAAGCATCTAGGGATATCGCTACTTAGACATCATGTAGGCAAACGTATGAGTTTAAAGCACTTATGTTCATCCGTTAAAAACAAGCAATGTTCTCACCCCAAAATAGTTAAAGCAATTAAAAGTGGGGCTATGAAACTCACCTCGATGAAGTAGTGCATATGATCAATAAAGATAGTACGGAATATCAAAGCACGCAAAACGATGCGCAAACGATCTACTCGTAACAATTTGGTCCTAAATTATTTGGTGAAGATAGAACAAGAACTAGAGATCACATATCTAACAATCTTGCTTGTTTAAATCAAACCGAAACCTTGTTCACTTACTGTTGCTGTGACCTAATCAATATAAGGATTGTGTTTTTCTTTGTGGGTTATGTGTGAGTTTAGGAAAGAATGATAGTTCTATTTATAGGCAAGAGGGTATGGGTTTAGGGTTACACAACTTAGTTGGGACTAAGTTAGCAATTAGTTAGCTTTGTAACTAGACCTTCCAAAAGGAACTAAGCATGGGGACTAAGAACTTGTTGGGGAAGAGCAAAAGGGGAAAGGGGTCATGTTTTATGGCAGCAAGAAAGAAGGAAATTTGGGTTTCCAAGCTTGACTTCTTAGTGAGTACATGTTGTACAAGTATAAAGCTTCAAAAACCATCATGTGGAGGTGATACCCGTCGGATATAGAGGGGAAAGGGGAGACACAAGTACTAGGCATTTAAGGGTTTGGTGAAGTACTACTTTTGAAATGGGGACCAAAAGATGTGCATATAAAACGTGGGTTTTGTTTAAAAATAAGGGGGGACCGGTTTTTGTTTTGTGACAAGAAGTGCAAGACTTTTGTTTTCCTTTTTATTTTGATAACTAATAATGGTTAGGTGCAATTTTTGTTGAATTCCAGTAGAGATTTGAAGGTATAGTATAAAAAATCAAGTAATAGTAGTTTCTATAGATGTAGATTTGGTGAAAGGAGAATATGGAGAAGCTTCTAAGTGTGTTGTAAATAAATTGGGTGAAATACTAATTTCGCATCGAGTCTAATTAAAACAGATCGCGTTAAGTTAATAAGTTTTATTTTCTTTAATAGAAGTTTCTAGCACGTAACGTAGACGAATAATAAGTCATTCAAGCTATAAGTTATATGAGCATCGTTCATAAAAAAATTCATACACAAAATACGCGTAAACAATCGGGAACATCAATAGACACACAAGTCTAACCCGAACTATCGCGTTTCACGTAAATTTAATAGATTCAAAATTCACATCTGTGACAAAATCCAAGTATTCACAAATAACTTGGATGAACACAATTAGTCCAAGTATTCATAAATACATTGGATTGACCTAAAACACAAAGGTATCATGATGAATATGACTAGCTCATAAATTCATCTTTATCACTACACTAGTGAGTGAGTGATCTTCTTATTGGACATGGTAAAGGAGGGGATCAAGAGGATAATCATATGTAAACATCCTTAACAAATTAAGTGATCATTTACTAATGATTAAGCTATAGAAAATAGAAAAAGGGCTGAGAAAAATGTCCAAGAGGCTTTCTGGAAAATGAGATTTGACCCACTATTTAAAGGAGTCAAAGTTACAACGGATCTATAACGGCTACTATGCGCGGTACCTTATCTCACCCCGCGGTACCATATCGCTAAGGTACCGCGTAGGTACTTAAGGTAC
Organism: Glebionis coronaria; assembly: GCA_025667525.1. Classification (NCBI taxonomy): domain Eukaryota; kingdom Viridiplantae; phylum Streptophyta; class Magnoliopsida; order Asterales; family Asteraceae; genus Glebionis; species Glebionis coronaria. The sequence goes on along the minus strand of JANFOE010001802.1, from coordinate 224,827 downwards.
CGCCACAAGTCTCCGCTCCGTTTTTTGTCTTTTAGTAGGGTGGGAATATCTGAGGTATTTAAACCCTTCAAAGGATATTCTAACAGCATTTGGAATATGCCATTTTCAAATTTTCATTTTCCATTTTAATAAAACATTTTCTGAAAAAGAAAGTTTATTAAAAAGTCTTTTGTCTTATTAGCAAAAGTGAGTTTTAAGGATAATCATTTTGATGATCACTAAGTATGATTAAGAAAGGTTAGTGATATGATTATTACCTTGATGATAGTGTTAGTTAAATAATTCATTTTGTGTTTCTACACTAAATGTGTTGTATGGTTTGTTGTGATCAAAACTAAGAAAGATTAGTTAACACTAATAATGTTTTTAGGCATTACTTGCATTAACAATCTCCCCTTTTTTGATTACGACAAACGATAAACTCATTTACGTATAAACACAAACTATGTAATTATTAACTAGTTTATCACTATCATTTCTCCCCCTCTGTCGTAGCAAAAAGGTTAGCATAAGTCTTTGAAGTGCATCGAACTTTGCTAGTAGCTCCCCCTTGGTGGTTGCTCCCCCTTGCTCGGGGCACCAAGTTTGTGAGCTAAGGTGACATGCTACACAAAGGTTACTAGAAAGGAAAGAAACACCAATGTATATATGATCACTACCTACTAAGTAACTTGAGAGGGAGAAAGAGAAGAAATCTCAAATTAGAAGCAAGTATTTTGCTAAGTATGTCCAAAGAGGTAATTGACAAAATCAAACTTCAATAAAATGAAGATGATAAGCTTGTCAATGGGTTAAAGCTTTAGAATTGATGGAATCACCCATAAGCAATTGTAAAAATTTAACCAAGATCAACTCAAAAATAGAACTAATTAGATAGCACACAAATAACACAAAAGTTACAAAAAAAAATAATACAACAAAGAAGATAGTCATACACATAGTATGAGTATCTAAAAGCAATAAATATTGAAAATAAACCACTAAGCATAAGCTAGTCTAATAGTGATATTTTCCAAGATTGCTAAAAATAAAATAAAACTAAAAAGACGACGATGCATCATTCGAAGTTTTGTCCACCGGGACGAAAACTTGAATAGGAGGTCGAGTGAGGAGGAATTCAAGAAAATTTAACTTCTCATACACATGAGCAAGTTCAATTTGTTGAAATCGGCAACAATCACACGAGGATCCATGATGCAACACAAAGTCGTTTGATGGGGGTATGGCATCAAACTTAGGGTTTGGTGGTGGTGGGGTAAAGGGTTTGGGAGTGTTTTCACAATGCCTTGTGAGGTTTGGGAAGGTTGCAAGGTCATTGAGTTGGGGGTATTGAAGGATTATGGTGGTGGTGGAACATGTTCTTTTGCTCCGGTGATGGGGTTTATGGTGTAAGTCTCATTCCAGTACTTGATTGGAGAGAAGGTAGGGTTTTTGGGTGGTTTGGACGAAGATGGTTCATTCTTCTTAACCCAAACGGGTCGAACCGAGATTTTCGGTTTCTTTGAAAGCTTGGAAGAGGAAGCTTTGGGTGAGTGGGGTTGTGACAAAGAAATGTCAAGGTTAGGAATGTAGGAGTTAGGCATTGTGAGAGTGTGAGAATGATATCTCAAGGTTATGTGAGAATGAATTCTTAAGGTTGGGAAGGTGTGAGAATGAAATCTCAAGGTTGGGGTATAAGTAAAATGTAATCAAGGTAAGAATTTGAATACAAAATGTGTATTGTCAAGGAATGTTTAGTCAATTTGAGTAAACAAGGAATCTTGACTAGGAATAGGGTTTAAAGGTTTTGACCAAAAATTCGTCAAAAGTCACTTTCTGGCCGCGGTACCTTATATGGGCCGGCGGTTCCATATCACTAAGGAACCGCGGGTCCTTAAGGAACCGCGTCTAGTGGACTTTAAACAATGTTTTTCCTGGGTTTTGGTAAAAACTAAGACTTTTTCAAAAAGTTGCAAAGCTTGGAATTTTACCTCTATTAGAACCAAAATATGCTAGGGTTGCATAAAGCAACACATTCACAAAGAATGTCTTGACAAAGGGTGACAAAATAATTTAGATATCATTTTGAACCAATTTTAGTCAAGTTTAGGGGTTGTGATAGATTTAGGTTCAATTTTAATTTCGAATTAAAGTTGATTAGTGTGCACAAAAGGATAGAATCACACAAAGCTAAATCCATAACACAACAACAAGAAACATTCATTAATGAGGAAGCAAGTACAAAGATAAATAAAACTAACTAATACATAGCTAGCTTATCATAAAATCTAGATAGGTGGTTTTCTTTGGCTTGTTGTTGAAAATCTTTATTAAAAGAACTCCATCATTCATCTCTTAGGAGGAGGCATGGAGAACAAAGCAAGCAAGAAGTTTTGCAACCTCCTATGAAGCTCATACATGTCCATCCTAAGGTTATGGATGATGTAGTGATTGTAAAGACAACATGGGCAACTAGGCCCATGAGTTTGTTGAAACCCAAAGTAAGGATCACCCAAGAGGAGGGAAAGAGGGACACCCAAAATTGGGATGTTTGAGTTGGGTGGAGGTGGAGGAGGCAAGTTCTCCAAGGGTGATACGGGTGAAAGTGGAGGCATGTTCCCCAAAGGGGAAATGGGTGAATGTGGAGGTAAATCCTCCAAGGTTGGTGAAATGGGTGAGTTGTGAGGGGTAAATGGTGAAGTCACCAAAGAGTCATCAAAGTCATTCCCAAAGGGAATGCTTTGGATTGGTTGAGGTTGTGTGGTCACTTCCAAGGGTGCACTTGGAGTGAAGGGTGATGAAAGCTCATTCATTCTAGAATTGAATGAAGAGGAGGTAGAACCAATGGAGTGGTTAGTACCATGGGGGGAGGAGGTCTTGCATGGTGCAAGAGGTGGGGAAGGTGATGAAGAAATGAGGATAGGAGCATTCTCATTCTTAGGTGTGTGGAAAGGTGAAGAGTTAGGCTTAGCTACCTTAACCCTTATTTTGAGTGTTTTTCTTGGGGTGGAGGTCTTGGAAGTGTTTGAGGTTTTGGTACACACCATGGTTGATTAGGGTGGTTTAAGGTTTAGGGAAGTATGTTTGATGTGTGGAGAACATGGCAAACAAGGTGGGTTTAAATGGTTGAGGGGATGATCCAAACTAGTAATGGGTTAAACATTTTAATTGAATAATGAATTTAGATACCCTAGTTTAGGAAATGTGCAGTTTATTACTGAAAATCATGCAAGGTTTACACAAAATTAAGAAAACGTGTAAAGCAAAGATGATGTCATGCACAGTGGCCGGCAGTTCCTTATCTAGGACCGGCGGTACCTTATCGATAAGGAACCACGGGTCGATATGGAACCGCGACCAGAAGGTTTTCAAAAATTTCCCATCCCAGTTTTTGATAAACCTAGATTTTTCCCAAAAGTTTCACAAGCCAAAGTTAACTACAGATCATAATCTAATAAGCTAACTAACAAAAGGCATGCACAAGGCTATGTAAAGCACAAACATGATGGCATAATAAACATTAAGGATCAAAATAAATGGTACTCCAAGCATGCAACACAAGTTAATAAACAACTAAACCAAAGTGTTAATAACCAAATGTTAAACCATCAAATCCAAACTTTGACAAAACTTCAAAGTCTTCACCTCCTTTTCTTTCCTAAACCCTTGATCATCTTTCCCAAATACTTGAACCCTTTTCTTGACTCTACTCGGTGTTCATGTAATTCTCCCCGGGTTCTAAGATTCTCACGATAAAGATGCTCCATATTGAGATCTTCAGGAACATCACTAGAAGGGTGAGGAGGAGGAGCTAAGTCTTCAAAATCATCCTCGAATTGATTTGAGGATGGATGGGAGTTGCTCGAAGAGTCAAAGTGAGAACTAGGACCGATGCCATCACCATCACTTGGTGGCATATCGGTGTCCTCCTCATCCGGCTCTTGATGGTCGGATTTTCTCGAACCACTGCCACTTCTTGGCTTTCGTTGATACGCCTCTTGAATAGGCAACATAACCCGTTGAACCGGGTGAAAGCGAGAAAGATCGAGTTGAGGAAAATCTTGACCAACCCTTCTAAAGAGGCGAGTAAGAAGCATAGCATAAGGGAGGTTTGTTTTGGGTTTGGAAAGAGCATAATTTATACGTCGAGCGATGTAATATGCAAGATTGTACTTGGTGGAAGTAAACAGGCAAAACAACATATGCCCCATGCAAGCTGGGATATGATCCCGGTTCCCACCAAGACAAAACACATTTTCCCTAAGGATGTTTGCCCATTGGAGCATATAATCCTTAAGGTCGCTTGAGAGCACTTCATATCTATTCACATTTCGCACATTTGTATGAAGGCTTCTCACAACGTTTCCACTACGCTCTTTCGTGATGATTTCAAGGATGAAATTTAGATCAACTTCGGTGGTGTCATTTGGAGGTTTGTCGTTTGACTCCAAGAGAGCATATAGTCTCCACTTATCCGTGAAACGACAAGTGCCTTCAAATGGCACACCAAGAATATCACCAAAGTCATCGAGGGAATATTGAATGATTTGACCATTCAACAAGAAACGGATAAAGATTTGGTCGTTGATTTCAAGCATGGAGTAAGTACTAAAGAACTCAAGAAGGAACAAGGGATAAATTACCTCGTCTATGTAAAGCAAACAATCAAACCCAATAAGCTCGAACATAGAGTTGATATAATTATCTCCCGCTATTCTTGAATCTACAATCCTACCCTCATGGAAAAAACAAGAGGAAAGGGATGGAAAAGCGTTTTGGAGTTGAGGGTAAACAAAGGTTAGAGAGATGTCAGGCATATAATATCTAGTGAATTGATGATCTTTTTGATATTGAGAAGGCATGATTAAGTACCTAAGTACAAACACAAGACAATATTTCTCCAATCACTCATATGAAAATCAAAAAGGAAAACGAAAAATGAAAATGTGTTATATCAATTTCTTGACAAACATAGGATTGAATCCATATCATTTTCATGTTCACAATGTGTCTATTCCATCATTAACCAAGAACACATGATCTATGTCAGATCAACAATGGATTAGATCATTGGTTTTTCAAAACAAGGTTTTTAGGTAAGCATTAACAATGTCATTACCTACTTGTTCATGGGTTCATCTCAAATCCATCCTTTAACCAAAATCATTTAGCTTAATTTCGGATTTGTTCTACAAGTGGGTTTTAGTGAAATCTTAATGAATATGAACCTAAGGAATCATAGTAAAATAACTATGTCAACCCACATTCCTATTAAGGTTTTAATTCAATTTCAATTTTAAAAATCCCCAATTATGAAAGGATGAACCCTAGAACAAAATAGATGAAGTTGAAAAAAAATACTTACAATTAATTGATGTTAGATGAAGGATGAGTGAAACCCACAACTTGGAATCAATTAATTTGAGTGATTGAAGGTTTTGGAAGCTTCAACAATGGTGGAAAAGGTAAAACCCGTCGGCTGTGTGTTTTTAGGAGAGCGAGAGTTTGGTTTGAAAAAGAATAAAAAACTCAAACTGGCGCTCTGACAAAAGTTACTGCCCGCGGTACCTTATCAATAAGGAACCGCGGGTTTGAGCGACGGAGATAAGGAACCGCCTGTAGAGGCAGGTTTCTATCTCTGAAAAACGCCAAATTTTGAAAATCCAGTTTTTCCAAAATACTTAAAATTAAATCATGAGCCTTTTAGAATATCATTGGATCATCATAACACTAAGCAATATGCCTTAACGAAGGATTACGAGTTAAATCAAGATCGAAAAGAACCGAAACGGACAAACGACTACTCGTAGCAAAACGACTAAGTGGAGAGAAATCAAGGGAAGTGAATCAAGACTAGGATCAATGCTCAAGGGATTAATGACAATCTTCAAGTAGTTGAAACGAAGAGCTTGTGTCATATATAGTGGTTTAAGACGTGCCTTTCCGGCGAAACGATAAACGGCTTTGGTAATGAATGAGCACAAAGCAATTATTTAAGTCTAAACGAAGATCACTTTCAATAATTGTGACAATCCGTCAATTTATGGTCGATATTTTATTCTCAATATTTATTTGAAAACATTATTTTAATGTTACTATATGAACTCACTTATTTTGGGAAGCAATTTGGATTTACGTCTTGAAGTAGCGTCGACTACGTCTAAACCGGAGGATTCTACGTTACGTGCTTACGTTTACATACACCGTCTTTGGTGACAGTCCGACATTTCAGAAAATAAATTTATCCGCGAATATTATTTTGGAGTTTTAAATTTGTGTTAGTTCATAAACTCACAAATTTACGAGAAGAGATTAGGACTTACGATTTTATTTTAACGTCCTTTACGACTAAACCAGAAACCTTAGGATTACGTATTTACGTTTTCGAACTCCGTTTTTGATGAGACAATTTTTATTGGATTCGTTTTGTGCCGTTGATTCATAATTTATAAAAACGTTTTTCGTAAAACGACCCGAGGGCACGCAAATCGAGGAAACTAGAATCGAGGAGTACCCGTAAATAATTGGGGATGAGACAAAACAAGTTTTGCCCCACCCCCAATATGGGACGGCAATATTAAGCTACAACACTCCACCACATCAATGATGTGTCAAGTTGTAAACTATGAGCTTACACATGTCTTAAGCTTAAAGTATAAGCTAACCAAACATCAAAACCACCAAACCAAAACCACACACTCATTTGCAACTCATGCAAACAACTAAAAACCTCTCTCACCCTCCATTCCTTGCCGTCCCAAAAACATGAAGAAACACCCATTTGATCTAAATTTAACCACAAATCTTATGTTATTCTTGCATAAGATGAAGCCCTTTTGAAACCCTATTGATTGGTGGTGCTTATAACATCCATGGAGGAGTTTCCTTGGAGTCTTGAGGCTGATTTTCCACAAGGAGTATATGAAGATTGGTGGTCTTGAAGATGGTCTTGGTGCATCACAAGTTTCTCCATCAAAATCCATGTTTTGATCACAACCTACATCATCATGGTGGTATAAAGATTGTCTTCCTCATCTTCTTGTTATTTTTGTTTATGTAATCATGTATTTTATTTCCTATTGTATATGTTTATGATGATTATATGATGATAAAAATATTGTGTGGGGATTTGGTGTTGATAATCATGGATAAAAAGATGAAAAATTATAAGTAAAAATGGGTAAATCTTGTTCAAATGATAGGCTGTATAAAAACTGTAAAGAACCACATGTTATACTGATAAAATGATGAAGTAGAATGGATTTACAGTAAGCTATATGTCTTGTACACATGTGAGAGTTGGCCATGCAATGGAATCATTGTAATGAGTGAGATATGATCAAAACAAGTTTAAGGTACAAATCTGAGTTAACTGTTTTGGACGATTTTTAGAAAATACTTAGAGGATGATTCAACAGTAGCTATAGAAGAGTTAAATGTAGCACATATCATGTAGTTTATGGGATAAAAATTTGAGCTTCTATCTCCATATAGAACTCTAGATATGGCAGTTTTGGTGAAAGTGAATATAAAAATCAGATTTTTGGAAATTAAAGAATAATACTATTATATAAGCACTCAAAGTTTAATAGTATAAAATATAAATTAAAACCCACTAACTTATATAATACATTTATATAAATATGTTAAAGGTTAAATAAGTGGACATTTTATAAAAATGGTAACTTGTTAAGTTTTATAAGTTATAAAACTATAAACATGATTTTTACGACTTTTTCGGCTAATACCGTAAAATTAAGGTTTTTGTTAAATAAAACTTAGATGGTTGGACCCGTCTAATGAAAACTTTATAAAACTTATATACTGATATATAGACATGTATAACAAGTAAAAACCGATAAAACCCGAACTATAGGACATACGGACGTTAACGGACTAAATTAACGTTATTAGACTAATAATACAACAAAAATGGACTAAAACACTTATAAACTTATTATTGGGCTTAACCCATTTGGGCCCAATATGGAAAGTATATATACTGATAATATAGGTATAAAATGTATTAAAACAAGTTAAAGAACTTATAATAAGTTTATTGGACTTAAAACGCGTAAATAGGTAAAACGAGAAAACTAGTATAAAAGTTATCGACACATAACACAAAAATGAGTAAATGAGGATATGTAAACCCACTTGATCATCATATATATAAAATCATCATATGTATACATAATTGTTATTTTTATAAATTCATTGGACATGAGTCTAAGACGAATATTATTTGTCTAGGTTTCCGTGATTGAAGCACGTACCGTACGTCTGAATTGCCGATAACCCGCCTTCCCACATCAACGTGAGTTCATAGCCTCACACTCTTTTAAATGTTTTTATGAAATGTTTTATAAACCCGCGAGGGAGATAACATGTTAGTTTTTTTTTATAAAATAGGACACTAGTTGTCCCGATTGTTTGTTTATTGATTTGGACCCGAATGATTGTATGACCCGATAAATGATTAAAGGACCCGATAGATGAAATAAAATGGATTATTAAAGTTAGGTTATGTCACTAAAAGTCCCATTAGCATGAATTGTGAACTACCGGGATTTGGTAGACGCTTATGCATTTAATAGTACTATTTAGGGACGATCACCCCAGTTCGCGCCTTGACGGTTGATCCTCGTCGTGCCACATTGATTGGTAAGCGAATTTATGTATGAGAAGATTTCCATAGCGTGACCTTTGTGACGACACGCTACTTTAGATGGGCAAATTGTTTATCGGGTTAGCTACCCGTTGTTTGGTTTAGTAAGGTAACAATGTCATGCGGCTTATAATAATCCAAAGTTAACGAAATACTAATAGACGCTCTGAATTACGATGTATTGCCTGACTAGCAATACAGGGTCATACTATTGATATTATGTTCGTGTTTTGGTTTTCATAACCATATTCATATAACGGTTTTTATTTTCATACAACGTTATAAGACATATTGTACGATGTTTTTACGACATTGGCTCGTATAATGATTTTTAAGGCAAATGCCTATATTATGATTTTCGATAAGGATTTGTATAAAACGACTTTGGCTACTTTATGGCCTATTAAAATGATTTGTACAAAATGATTTTCAGTAAAATTTTATACTGATATTATATTGATGGATTTTATGAAACTCTATGAATTCACTCGGCGTTATCGCTGACTTTTTCTTTTAACATGTTTTATCTCAAGTACTTGAAGGTAATTCTCGGGAAGACAACAAGAATTCATGGCCCGCACCTAAATACTTATTTCCATTCAAATGCTTTATAAAACCTGTATTAAATATAATGACTTGGGACCTATGTAACTTTGATATTTATGAATAGAAATGCTTTATTAATAAACGACGTGATTTTTAAGCGTTGTCTATGATGTGAGTAATGTGCTATCCCGTAACACCAACTAGTCTTCCGCTGTATTAAGTTGTATAAATTTGGGGGTGTTACAGTTTGGTACCAGAGCTCTCGTTATAGAGAACGAAAGATTTTTAAAACCAAAGGTTTTGAATAAAACTTTTCAAAATCTTTTAACTATAAACATTTTTCTAAAAATGTCAAAATCTTTTGACTATAACGGTGCCGAAGAATTCCCGAGTTACCGACAAGGCCAAGACTGAGAAGTGTTATTTTAATATATATATAACTTGGATTATATATATATATATATATATATATATATATATATATATATATATATATATATATATATATATATATATGATGTTATTTTATTACATGCTTGTTTGATGATTATTTTGATTTTTATACGAGGTATTTATACGACGTAGATTGTCACAAGTAACCCTAAGTCCCCTAGAAAATTAATCGAAGCTATTCTCGTAGGAATTCTAGCTATCCTAGATCTAAACCAAGTTGTGGATATTTATGATCCCAACAAATGGTTGATATTCTTAGAAATGTAGATAGTAGTTGACTGTGATATTGAAAAAAATTGGCGAGATTAAATCTGATATCGATGTCATGACGATCTTTTCTTATAGAGTGGAGTTTGACAAAACGTTACCACCTAGAAAGATGTCATCTGATTCGTTGTCACCCAATTCTTAAATTGAAATCGAAAGGGTGAATGTTGCACTTGAGGCTGTTATTGGAACCATTACCCAAAAGCCTCATGCCACTAATACCTTTCCGAGAAGTCTAGTTGAATGATCAAGTCATTTCATATTAATGACTCATTTGATAATTGTTGTTGTAAGAGCTATAGGATTGGAATTAAGTGTTGATCATATCGAACTTATGTTGCCCTTTTAAAGGTGTAAGAATAAAGTTGAAAGTATTGAAATATGAGATAGGATATCGAATTGAGTATAAAATTGGTTGAAACTTGAATAAAGTGAAACTTAACTTGTATGGAATAAGAAATTGTTAAGAGGAAGTCGTTAAGTTCTGTGATTGAATTATAAGGTTTTGATTGATTGATAGTTCGTGTTAAGGGTTGTTCCTAGACCATTGTCCACTAACGAGGATGCCCAGTGTCCAAGAAATAAATTGAAGAAATCTTCTTCTGAATTGAGACCGATGGATCTTCTGGGACATGTGGAACACCTAATGACTCTTGTAGGTTAGTATTCATTGTGGTATCTTTTAAAAATCCCTAACTTAACTGAGATATCAGTTGGTAGGATGAGTTCCGAGAATTGTATGACATAGTGACACATAAAGTGTTACGGTACAATTTGACTTGTTTGTGATTAATGAAAAGACTACCTTTGATTGCTAAATTCTACATGTATCGATGTTATCTATCTTTTATTGCTTCATCCTAATGTTCGCACTAGTGATGCAACCATTGAACTAGTACTCATATCGATTTGAGTTACGTTGTGGATTATTCTTTTGAGTGCCATCGAGATCATAAACCTCATGATTATTTGGCTAAAGCTCATTCCCTATCATATTGTAGTTAAGTTCTTGGTAAACAACTTTTCATCACTCTTTTGCAGATCACTCATTGTTTTTATAAGATAAAACAGTATCATTTGAGAAAATTTTATTTTCATCACCATAAGGATTATTCAAAGTGAGATTTATAAGTGATTGTTATCGAAATGAAGTGTTTATAAAACACCTTGGAAAGACTTAATTGTTTTCATAATAAAAATCTTTGTAAATTTATTTTTGATTCTTATTTAAGAATTGAGCATGAAAATGTTTTTATTATAAACATGATGATAAAAATTTTGACGAACTGAGTATTGCATCGTTAATCTTGAAATTGTATATAGTTGTGCGCCTACATACAATTTGGAACGGACCATGCAAGGCTGATTAGTAGTCACCATAAAACCAATGAATAAACACTACGTTCTCTTTAAAGGTTGTGAAAGATTAAATTTTATGAGATCTGCAAGAAGTGAAAAATAAGGACATAATGTTAGGGACACCTACATATGTGCGTGTAACACCTATTCTTCTTAGTCGAATTTACTCATCTGTGGAAATCGTCTTATTTGACAATTGACAATTCTTTCTTGTTCAATTCTCCCGTAGTGAGATTCTTAGGAAAAGTATTTGATTACCGAGTGTTGATACCCGACTGGATGTATCGACATCCCTATCATTTCTTTTGATTTGATTTCATTTGAATGACCTGGGTAACGATCCGAGGAGCTTTCGAATGCGTACTCGAATCATGAAACATGGAATATATTCATATTCGTTAAATGTTTCGTCTGCATCTGATTTGAAATTCTCTCGCATAGATTATGCGTTGACCTTACTCTTTTAATAGTAGTTGTGTATCCTAATATCCCTGAATTTGTGAAGGATTATGAGTTATTATTAGTCTTTTGAGAAGTTCACATCTTATCGACGGCAATGAAACTGAAAAGTTGATAATGCCGGTAGAATGGATTGATTGATTATGACATGACGACATTGTCTTAATTGATGGGAACTCGAATTGAATTCCCCTAAATGATAAGATATTGATTATCAAAAGTGATCTAAATAATTCTTGATGAATGACCATATCCTGCATTTAGACTTGAAATTATACCGTGAATGATTGTGAACTAGTTATAGATATTGTAATCTTGAAGAACTTAAAATAAATGTATTAAAAGATGTTTTTGTTATCTGAAACTTTAGGAAGTATTTATTGGTAAATTACCTAAACTTTCGCCATTAAGGCAAGTTGAAATTAGTATTGATTATATTTCCGGTGCTGCACCTGTGGCTTGTGCACTGTATGTCAGCACCATTTGAATTAAAGGAATTACCGTACAACTGAGAGAGTTGTCGGAGAATGATTTTATTATACCAAGCCTGTCATCATGAAGAGCTATGGTGTTATCATTCCTTATATTTATAGATTACTATAAACTGAGTAAATTGACAATCGAAAACAATATCCATAACTCGAAATGGAAGATTTGTTCGATCATTTACAAGGTTCTAGCGTATGTTTTAAAGATTTGATCCATGGCATGGTTATCATCAACTTCGCATCTGCAAAGAAGATTATCTATTCCAATCATTACATCCAGAACTTGTGATGAACATTATGAGTTTCACGTGATGTCGTTTGGATTGACCGATGCACATGTAGCATTCATAAATTTGGTGAATCACGTGTGTAGGCTGTAATTTGATAAATTCATGCTCGTGATCATTAAGGACTATAAGTTTGTTTATAAGAATAATAATGAGTTAATAATTAATTATAGATTGCCCTGAATTGGCCGAACAATTAAAACTTGTACCTTGAATATTTAACATAAGACTCAAGACTTAATACTTTGCATGATTTAACCTTGTGATTAATAGATAATGGAATATAAATTGACTCTTCAAAATTTAGAAGTCATTTAAGACTTTGAGTTATACTAAAAAGAAAGTGCAAATATATTTTGACAAATGTTTTAACAAAGGATTTTAAAGGGATTATTCCTTTATACACAAAACATTTAACTAAACTCATGTTTAGGGGTAAATGTTTGTGTATACCTCAAGATAACTTAAGAAGGATTGAGTAAAACCATTTATACCATAAAATGAAAATTTGAAACGACAATTTTTTCTTTTCAACTAAGAAAATTTTGACCAAAATATAAACAAAAGTTTTTCGAACATTTATGAATCTTATTAATTATTTTCGATAAATCAGCAAAAATCTTGTTAATTAAATTCAAATTTATTTTGAACATTTTATATAATTGGTCGAACTAAGACATTTAAAATTTTTACGTTTACGTTTCATAAAAATTAAATAATTATTGTTAATTTACATGTAATAATTATCGATGCTTTAGACGTCGGATTGAGTAAAACAGATAAAGATAATAGTAAAGACGAAACTAAAACATAGAAGATATGAAGAAAGAATTTTGAATAAATACGGTTGTGATATTTATTTCATCAGGAAGGTGAACGTAATTACTGACGTATAATTAGAAAGAATATCTGAGTGAATTATGGACATGATAATTATATCATCAGGAAAAATGAATATAGATATTGACATATTATATAAAATGGATAAAGAACCAATTAGGATATATTTCTTAATAATGAAGGTACAAAATAATTTGTCGAACGATATAAAAACAAACAATGTTTGTAAAAAGGATAATATAGATAATAAAAAGGGATTCGCGACTAATATGAATCATTAAGATTGAGAAGCCGATGGCATTAAATGTTTTAAAGGGCCGTTTATGGTTGCCTAAATATGGAGATTGTGAGATATAGTTATGTAGGAATTTGTAAGTATAAGTATTCTATTTATGTCATTTATGACTAAAAGTATCTTTATCTGAAGAAGTTATACTGATGGCAACTATGAAGGCATACATCGCCTCATACATTAGGAAACGTTTAGCTATTGCAAAGGTCATCATCTGAATTTTAATTCGATTTGGGTCATCGTCGACAGACTGACCAAATCTGCTAATATCATTCCCGTTAATGATAAATGCAAAAGAGTTATGTAAACATAGTGTGCCTGTATCGAACATCTTTATCAAGATCCTCGCTTCGCATCGAATTTCTAGAGATTTGCTCAGAAATCATTAAGAATGAACCTTGATGAGAGTACTATGTACCAACCCAAATCGAAGGGACGAGGTAAAGTAACGATACAAAGTAATATGTGTGTTGTTTTATGTTCGAATGATTGACCTTTGGTAATAGACCGTATAATCGTTTTCCTTTGGAAAGATTATCATTGATAATTATCGTATTAGGATCGAGATCTAATCTTGTTAGGATCTAAATCTTAGAGCATCTATAAGCAAGAGTTGAGATGGAGACATCCGACATACACCTATTGTGAGTTGGACATGTCTTTTAGGTTTAAGGTTTCCTAAGATGGCGAACCTAACCTTGCAAAAATACCCGACCCGCGAGATCTGAAATAATTTTTGAAATTAGGATCTGATTATTTACAGTCGGTAGTGGGCAGGAGGTTAAGTGAATGTGGAATGTAGATCTTGAAGTGCCAAATGGGTAGCGAAGTTATGCCACAATTTTTAACCTTGGAAAAATGAATTCATGATCTGACTAATCATGGGATATAAGGCCCCGTTGTTTGGGACCATTGAGATGACGTAAAAGTTGGGATTGAAAGGCATATAAGCTAGATCTACCCTAGGACTTCAAAAACTGCGTGAATTTTATTTCGTAAATCGAACTTGATGGAATATCTATCAAGTGAAAATCTGAATTCTTCTTAGTAAAGCTTAGATCGGCGAAAAGTTGCATTCATCAAAAACCCGTGAACATCATGGATAGAGAAAGTAAGTCAACATTAAGCCTGATCTTATTCCCGTAGTTATGTTTGCTGAAACTCGCGTATTGTAATGAATTAAACTTGTGAGAAAAGACTGAATGTGGAGGAAATACCCACATGGCTTTAACTCTATAAGAAGTGAGTAGTAAGATGATCTTTGAGGACAAAGATCCTGTTTAGGGGTAAATGCTGTGACAATCCATCAATTTATGGTCGATATTTTATTCTCAATATTTATTTGAAAACATTATTTTAATGTTACTATATGAACTCACTTATTTTGGGAAGCAATTTGGATTTACGTCTTGAAGTAGCGTCGACTACGTCTAAACCGGAGGATTCTACGTTACGTGCTTACGTTTACATACACCGTCTTTGGTGACAGTCCGACATTTCAGAAAATAAATTTATCCGCGAATATTATTTTGGAGTTTTAAATTTGTGTTAGTTCATAAACTCACAAATTTACGAGAAGAGATTAGGACTTACGATTTTATTTTAACGTACTTTACGACTAAACCGGAAACCTTAGGATTACGTATTTACGTTTTCGAACTCCGTTTTTGATGAGACAATTTTTATTGGATTCGTTTTGTGCCGTTGATTCATAATTTATAAAAACGTTTTTCGTAAAACGACCCGAGGGCACGCAAATCGAGGAAACTAGAATCGAGGAGTACCCGTAAATAATTGGGGATGAGACAAAACAAGTTTTGCCCCACCCCCAATATGGGACGGCAATATTAAGCTACAACACTCCACCACATCAATGATGTGTCAAGTTGTAAACTATGAGCTTACACATGTCTTAAGCTTAAAGTATAAGCTAACCAAACATCAAAACCACCAAACCAAAACCACACACTCATTTTCAACTCATGCAAACAAATAAAAACCTCTCTCACCCTCCATTCCTTGCCGTCCCAAAAACATGAAGAAACACCCATTTGATCTAAATTTAACCATAAATCTTATGTTATTCTTGCATAAGATGAAGCCCTTTTGAAACCCTATTGATTGGTGGTGCTTATAACATCCATGGAGGAGTTTCCTTGGAGTCTTGAGGCTGATTTTCCACAAGGAGTATATGAAGATTGGTGGTCTTGAAGATGTTCTTGGTGCATCACAAGTTTCTCCATCAAAATCCATGTTTTGATCACAACCTACATCATCATGGTGGTATAAAGATTGTCTTCCTCACCTTCTTGTTATTTTTGGTTAGGTAATCATGTATTTTATTTCCTATTGTATATGTTTATGATGATTATATGATGATAAAAATATTGTGTGGGGATTTGGTGTTGATAATCATGGATAAAAAGATGAAAAATTATAAGTAAAAATGGGTAAATCTTGTTCAAATGATAGGCTGTATAAAAACAGTAAAGAACCACATGTTATACTGATAAAATGATGAAGTAGAATGGATTTACAGTAATCTATATGTCTTGTACACATGTGAGAGTTGGCCATGCAATGGAATCATTGTAATGAGTGAGATATGATCAAAACAAGTTTAAGGTACAAATCTGAGTTAACTGTTTTGGACGATTTTTATAAAATACTTAGAAGATGATTCAACAGTAGCTATAAAAGAGTTAAATGTAGCACATATCATTTAGTTTATGTGATAAAAATTTGAGCTTCTATCTCCATATAGAACTCTAGATATGGCAGTTTTGGTGAAAGTGAAGATAAAAATCAGATTTTTGGAAATTAAAGAATAATACTATTATATAAGCACTCAAAATTTAATAGTATAAAATATAAATTAAAACCCACTAACTTATATAATACATTTATATAAATATGTTAAAGGTTAAATAAGTGGACATTTTATAAAAATGGTAACTTGTTAAGTTTTATAAGTTATAAAACTATAAACATGATTTTTACGACTTTTTCGGCTAATACCGTAAAATTAACGTTTTTGTTAAATAAAACTTAGATGGTTGGACCCGTCTAATGAAAACTTTATAAAACTTATATACTGATATATAGACATGTATAACAAGTAAAAACCGATAAAACCCGAACTATAGGACATACGGACGTTAACGGACTAAATTAACGTTATTGGACTAATAATACAACAAAAATGGACTAAAACACTTATAAACTTATTATTGGGCTTAACCCATTTGGGCCCAATATGGAAAGTATATATACTGATAATATAGGTATAAAATGGATTAAAACAAGTTAAAGAACTTATAATAAGTTTATTGGACTTAAAACGCGTAAATAGGTAAAACGTGAAAACTAGTATAAAAGTTATCGACACATAACACAAAAATGAGTAAATGAGGATATGTAAACCCACTTGATCATCATATATATAAAATCATCATATGTATACATAATTGTTATTTTTATAAAGTCATTGGACATGAGTCTAAGACGAATATTATTTGTCTAGGTTTCCGTGATTGAAGCACGTACCGTACGTCCGAATTGCCGATAACCCGCCTTCCCACATCAACGTGAGTTCATAGCCTCACACTCTTTTAAATGTTTTAATGAAATGTTTTATAAACCCGCGAGGGAGATAACATGTTAGTTTATTTTATAAAATAGGACACTAGTTGTCCCGTTTGTTTGTTTATTGATTTGGACCCGAATGATTGTATGACCCGATAAATGATTAAAGAACCCGATAGATGAAATAAAATGGATTATTAAAGTTAGGTTATGTCACTAAAAGTCCCATTAGCATGAATTGTGAACTACCGGGATTTGGTAGACGCTTATGCATTTAATAGTACTATTTGGGGACGATCACCCCAGTTCGCGCCTTGACGGTTGATCCCCGTCGTGCCACATTGATTGGTAAGCGAATTTATGTATGAGAAGATTTCCATAGCGTGACCTTTGTGACAACACGCTACTTTAGATGGGAAAATTGTGTATCGGGTTAGCTACCCATTGTTTGGTTTAGTAAGGTAATAATGTCATGCGGCTTATAATAATCCAAAGTTAACGAAATACTAATAGACGCTCCGAATTACGATGTATTGCCTGACTAGCAATACAGGGTCATACTATTGATATTATGTTCGTGTTTTGGTTTTCATAACCATATTCATATAACGGTTTTTATTTTCATACAACGTTATAAGACGTATTGTACGATGTTTTTACGACATTGGCTCGTATAATGATTTTTAAGGCAAATGCCTATATTATGATTTTCGATAAGGATTTGTATAAAACGACTTTGGCTACTTTATGGCCTATTAAAATGATTTGTACAAAATGATTTTCAGTAAAAATTTTATACTGATATTATATTGATGGATTTTATGAAACTCTATGAATTCACTCGGCGTTATCGCTGACCTTTTCTTTTAACATGTTTTATCTCAGGTACTTGAAGGTAATTCTCGGGAAGACAACAAGAATTCATGGCCCGCACCTAAATACTTATTTCCATTCAAATGCTTTGTAAAACCTGTATTAAATATAATGACTTAGGACCTATGTAACTTTGATATTTTTGAATGGAAATGCTTTATTAATAAACGACGCGATTTTTAAGCGTTGTCTATGATGTGAGTAATGTGCTATCCCGTAACACCAACTAGTCTTCCGCTGTATTAAGTTGTATAAATTTGGGGGTGTTACAATAATAGTCTTAGTCTAAACTAAAATATGAGCAAAGTATTAATTCACTTTCTCTCCCACAAAGGGCCTACTAACCGTATGGGTGCAAACCATGGAAATCATGCTTGATACGTGAAGCTTCTACTAACTCACTCTACATCACCATAGTGAGTCAAGTATCCAAGCAATGAAGGTTTGAGAGGATAAAGGAAAAGAAGCACAAACCACAAATAAATGTCAAGGCAAGGATGCCGAGAACAAGCACATAGTCAAGTAATGATCAAAAGAATGATCAAAGGGCGTGTGGGAGAACGAAAGCGTACCTTGGCCACAAAGAGCAATCCATGAAGGAATAAGTGCTATGCCCAATCAATGACTATGATGAGTACTAAGTCTTCAAGGACTAGTATCATTTCCAATCATCTTGGTATCATCATTCGAAGATGTTAAAGATCAATGAAGATGATTCTTCTACAAGTGCAAATAACTCAATCCACAACCAATTAAGTGATTGATCTTCATGAGTACCTACACAAAGCAAGATGCAAACTAGTAGATACATTTCAAGAGTATATCTAAAATGCATAAAGGCTACTAATCTTAAGTGGGATGCAATGTTATCAATTACAAGACCTATTTTTCAAAGAAAACATAGTTTTGACCAAAGAGAAACTTTAGTACAACTAGACCTTCTAATTTGAGGAGACAATGGATCGATCCAAGTTTCAAAGTACAATATACTTCAAAGATCTTGAGTGACCATCGCTCTGATACCAATCGTAGAAACTAGAAAGGGGGGGGGGGGGGTTGAATAGTTTATCTTCGATTGGTGACCAAATTAAAGTTTCTTTCAATTTGGTTTGTATCAAAACTATCTTTTACTTAAAGCTAAGTTGCATAATGATTAGGTTCAATTGAAATGCACTAGCAAGAATAATAAGCAAGTGTAATGATAATGAAATAAGTAAAGAGCAAGGAAGGAGACAACCTAGTGGGAAGACACCACGATTTATAGTGGTTTGACAACGAGGCTCTATCCTCGTTTCTACTACACTCCTCGAGTACACCTACTCGAGATTTCCACTATATCCACAAGCTCCCTTCTCGGCGGAGAAAACCTTACATCGTTGCTTACATTATTTTCCGACACTAAGCTAAATGTCGAGACCTAATCTTTAGCTAGGACCAATCTACACGACGTTGCCTACTTCACAATTTAACGACACAAGGCTAGATGTCGAGTTCTAATCTTAAGGTAGAACCAATCTTCACGACGTTGCCTACTTCACCATTTTACGACACAAGTCTAGATGTCGAGTTCTAATCGAAAGCTAGAACCAATCTTCACGACTCTTCACTTTGAAACTAAGTGAGAACTTCACACAACACAACTACTAATCACTTTAAAGTTTAGTGACAACTCACAAGACACAACCACATCACTTTATAGTTTAGTGAGAACTCCTAATCAAATCTATTACAACTCAACTAGACTTATCCAAGTACACACATGTAGCTTGGATTTACACAACACAAATCCAAGCAAACACATATGCAATGGATGTACACAACAAATCCAAGTATTCACAAATAACTTGGATGAACACAACTAGTCCAAGTATTCATAAATACATTGGATTGACCTAAAACACAAAGGTATCATGATGAATATGACTAGCTCATAAATTCATCTTTATCACTACACTAGTGAGTGAGTGATCTTCTCATTGGATATGGTAAAGGAGGGGATCAAGAGGATAATCATATGTAAACATCCTTAACAAATTAAGTGATCATTTACTAATGATTAAGCTATAGAAAATAGAAAAAGGGCTGAGAAAAACGTCCAAGAGGCTTGCTGGAAAATGAGATTTGACCCACTATTTAAAGGAGACAAAGTTACAACGGATCTATAACGGCTAATGTGCGCGGTACCTTATCTCACCCCGCGGTACCATATCGCTAAGGTACCGCGTAGGTACTTAAGGTACCGCCACTAGACTCTGCTCCGTTTTTTGTCTTTTAGTAGGGTGGGAATATCTGAGGTATTTAAACCCTTCAAAGGATATTCTAACAGCATTTGGAATATGCCATTTTCAAATTTTCATTTTCCATTTTAATAAAACATTTTCTAAAAAAGAAAGTTTATTAAAAAGTCTTTTGTCTTATTAGCAAAAGTGAGTTTTATGGATAATCATTTTGATGATCACTAAGTATGATTAAGAAAGGTTAGTGATATGATTATTACCTTGATGATAGTGTTAGTTAAATAATTCATTTTGTGTTTCTACACTAAATGTGTTGTATGGTTTGTTGTGATCAAAACTAAGAAAGATTAGTTAACACTAATAATGTTTTTAGGCATTACTTGCATTAACAAAAGCGGTTGAGGTTTTGTGTACGTTTTGTGGTGGACCTCATAATTATTACGAGTGTGCGGCTACGGATAGCCAAACGTCGAATGTGAGTGCGTTAAATGGAAACAACAATTTTCAAAATCAAAATAACGCGGGTCCATCATAACAAGGCAATTATAACAAAGGCAACAATTTTAATCAAAACCGAAACAACTTTCAAGGAAATAATCAACAAGGAAATTTTTCGAATCAAAATCAAGGTTATAATCAAGGTCGGAATTTGAATTGGCAAAATCGAGATAATAATCAAAACTCGAATTTTTCAAACAACAACAATCAAGGCAACAATTTTTCAAGTGGGAATCAAGGAAATTTTCAAAGAAGTAATCAAAACCAAGGGAACTTTAATTCTAATCAAAATAGTTCGTCAAACGATTTTCAAAATTACATGAAAACGAATGAGGCTAATATGAGACGATTAGAGGGAGAAATTGGTACTTTGAAAAACGACTTTACAAATACTTTGAAATTGCAAAAAACGAAGATTGAGCAAGGACAAATCGACATTAAAAAGATGTTTTCGGCCATTATGAACAAGTCCTCAGGTGCGTCATCGAGTTCGTTACCTAGTGACACCGTAGCAAATCCGAAAGAAACAATGTAAAGCTGCCTCGTCTCGTGAGAAAGGTCGTGTGATTACCCCTAACCTTGAAGGATTTCGAGTTGTTCCTTCTTCTCAACCCTCGACTTCTAAGACGTCTTATTGTTCTAAAGTCGATGGGGTGAACGTGGCGACCAAGGAAAAGAGTGCGCACCCTCGTGTACCTCAAATTCCATCCACGGTTCAAAAAGAGAGTTTTATCGACCTTACCAAAGTAACCCTTGAAGAAACTTGTGCTTCAATCCTTCTTAAAAAACCTAAAAGGCGTATGCCGATAAAGGAAAAGGATCCGGGCCAATTTCTACTACCTTGTGATTTTTCCGAGATTGAGGGATGTTTAGCCCTTACCGATTTAGGTGCTAGCATCAATCTCATGCCTCATTCTCTTTGGAAATTGATGAGATTGCCTTCACTTACCCCCACGAACATGACAATCGAGCTTGCAAATTGTACTCCACTTATACCAATTGGAATAGCCGAGGATGTCTATGTCAAAGTTGGAAAGTTTGTTTTTCCCGCGGATTTCGTTATATCCCATTACGAGTGTGACCCTAAATGTCCCATTATTTTAGGCCGACCATTCTTATCGACGGCTCGAGCCGTAATCGACGTTCACGAGGGGAGACTTACTATGAGATATGGGGATGACAAAATGGACTTTTTTGCTAGAAAATACCAAGTGTTTAATGACAATGAGAAAACCGAGGTTTCAAAACCTAATGATTCAAATCCTAATGATTTCAAAATGTTCACTTTAGCGGAAAGAATGAGGCTTAATGCATGTTTTGAATGAATTAAGAAAAACGGTTTTAAAGATGATGATTTTAATGATAAAGAGTACGTGTACCTAATTCAAAAGGGTATGTGTAAATTTATGGATGAAAACTCACTTTGGGATGTATTTAGCGAAACAAGTGAAACACCAATTCCGAAGGGTGACGTTAGTGCCATCACGACAATGACCAAAATGGGCTCGTCTTCACCACCTTCGAAGGACCACGTCTTTGAGGCTTCAACTTCTAACTCCAACTAAGTGCCTCCTTTGCCTAGCCCAACACCCGTTGAGGCTAAAGGTTTTATCGACATCGATCCTCTCGTCTTAGAGAAGTCACCTAAGCATAGTCATTCGACTTGTAAGACCATGGTTGTGAGTGCTCACATCGACTCTTTCTTTAACGATGACGATGGCGATTTTGCCGAGATTGATCACGTACTTCGAAATCCACATGAAATTTTTGATTCTACTAAAAAGAAACATGTGAAGTACGATGATTACGAGTTTGATCCCGAGATTGAGGAAATCATTGAACGAGAGCTAGCTCATATGCCTTCGCTTCCACCTACGAGTGAGGTCGATCTTTCTAAAATCGAGGATGAACTTAATGAGTTGGAACGTCTTATTTTCGATGACGAACCAACTCATGTGACCACCAAAAGTCCAATTCTTGAGGAGTTACCTAATCAACACTCCTCAAATGAGAATTACGTTTACCACATTCGTGAGGATTTAACTTATCAACAATCCCCACAAAAGAATGATGGTTTCGTGCTTGATCGTGATCTTTTCGAGAGAGTTTCTAAAATACTCAAGGAGGGGAATGACAAACCTTGGTTTGACAAGCCTATCTTTGATAAAGAAATCGATGAGTCGACGTTCATGAGGATGACGAATATGTAGACCCCGAGGGGGCGGTGTTCTTTGTTGATCGACGTTTTGAGAATTTATACAATCCACCACCCCTTAACCGCGACTTAAATGTGAGGATTTTTAGCGCGACTAATTTTGAATTTGACACGCCAAATATTTTCGACATTATCAAATCGGGTTTTCATAAAGAGTTTTTAAACGATGAAAAAGGAAAAGATTTTAAAAATGTTTTAAAAGATTTTTCTACATGTTTAACTCCGTCATCACCGCGTTTTATGAGTGCTACCACCTCGTCTACTCCTTTTGACGATGGTTGGTGTGGATCTAGTGTGGGGGAAGCCCCTTATGTTCCCTCACATTTCTCCACCGAGGACGAGATTTACGATCCCGGAATTGCTTGTAAAGGGAAATCTCGGTCTTCCACCGATGCAATAAATGGAAAATCTTTTCGTTTGCTTGGTGTGAGTCTACCTCGAGTAGCTCATTATGTTGACTTACCCATTGCCCCACCTTTCTACTTCTCATCTATTTTATTCTACCTCTTTGAGGTTCGAGCACGTGTTGAAGTGGCGTTGGTTCATTTATCCCATGAAAACGAGGACGCCATCTTCGATCCCGGTATTTTGCATCATGAAAGGACTTAGTCCTTAGTACCGGTTGCTTTTGGGCCTTGTTTATCATGTAAGCCCCACCAAAAATGACCATACCATGATTATCCCTAAATGATCACATTTATGGTGATTCGAGTCGAGATTTTGACTCGGTTATCAAAAACAAGGTGCCTCGTGGGGGATTCTCATGCTTATCCTTTTAAATATTATCGCTTTCTTAGTTAATGTAACGAGGGGACTTGTGCTCTTCCAACCTTGTTTCGTGTTTGTTTGTGATTGTGATTCATTAGGTTCATCGTCATCATTGAAGCCTCTCGTGTTCGTTCTATGGATTACTCGAGCGTCGATCGTGCCTTTGGAGATTCCGATATCCAATGATATCCTTTTATGTTCTAATGTTTATCTTAATAGCATAATTCATAAACGGCTTTTAGGTTATTCGTTTTATCCTTTCCATGCTCGAGATTAAGCATTCGACTTCGTCTCTAGTATGGGGGTGTTTTCACCCCTAGACTCGAAACATTGAGGACAATGTTTAGTTTTAGTATGGGGGGTGAGTAGATACTTCACCTTTCTTACGTCAACACGCAATCCAATATTCATCTTTTTGTTATCGTTTTGTTGCAAATAAGGCTAAAAATGGCCAAATTTTAAATTTTTTCTAGTTGTTCATAAGTGTTTAAGACACGAATGTAGGTTTTCCGATGGTGAGAATAAGAGTAATTTTTGACTCGACCGTGCGTGTTGAGCACTTAGCTTTGATTCCTTAACATTTTAGGCTAAGTCTCTTAAATGAGGACGAGAAATGATAGAGTTATTTATAAGTCTCGTAATCGTCACGATCTCATGTGTAGTAATTATTAGCTTATTCTCCCCACGCTTTTGAATAATAATTTGTTAATAAATATTGATTTGGCGGTTTAGTCACTATTGTTGGTTTCTAATTTGTTTTAGTAGCTTCCATGTAATTAAATTGGGAAAACATTAAGGTATCGCCAGCGTCACGGTTTTGAAGTATTGGCACCCGAATAATCGAAAGCTTCACCTAATAATAAGATTTCAAGTGCTCACCTAAATTAAGCAAAACTTTGAAGCTCACAAGGCCGAAGAATCTATGCACAAATTGAAAGTGAATCAAGCCTTAATCTTTGAAGCTTTAAAGATCCAAAATTCGCTTTAGCGTGAGGATATACGTCTTTGGCTAATAAAACCACCGATGAGGCGGATAATAAAAGGCAAGGCAAGACCGAAGTCATAATAAAAGCTTCATGGCAAAGTTGAATAAAAGATGGAGGTAAACCAAAGATAATAAGGCCCTTCCATTAGGGGGCGTATAAAAGTCTTGGTAATAAGTCTCATGTTCAAAACCGTTATAAAATCGTGTTTATCGATCCTTCTTGTTGACTTAATTTTTTGACATCGTTGTCTATTGGGATGAAGTATTAATTTAATGATTTTGGTTACACCGTTAAAACTCTATTTTTAGACTTAATCTCTATTTACGCATAAGTCAATGATGTATCCACGTGATCATTAAGACAAAAATAAAATATAAGAGATACCAAGTAGGAATAAGGGAGTTTAGGTTCGTAATTAACACTCATGAGATATGATCGTGTTGCTAACTTATAATAACAATGATCTCGTTACACGCTTAGCATGGAATTGGGTGAAAATCGAGGACGACGACATTATTTCTAACGAAGCATTCACGTGTTCTTATTCTATGATCCCAAAAGTCACTTTATCGTGATGAAGACAATACATTATGTCTAAAACGCGTGTAGTAGTTTATTTAAGTTTATGTCTTCAATAAATGTCCTCATAAAATGAATTTTGGAAGTGCTAAGATACTTAATTCTAGCATTACGTGGGGACACGGCAATGGTTTAGTATGCGGGAGTGATGAGACTGTAATTATACATAGTCTCATCGTCCAAATTGGGCTTAAAATGCTAAAAATATCATCAAAATACCCAAAAATGTGCTTGTATTTGTTCATTGTGTATTTCAGGTACGGATATCGTGAATTCACCAAAAGATTACAAGATTCAAGCAAAACGAACACGGGAAACGAAGCCGCATAAAGAACCGGGCCCAAGAATGGAATTTCCAAAAATACCCTTGAAGAATTGAAGATTGGCAAGAATGGTCCCTCAACTTTAGAAGACTTGGCAATTTATACCCTTGTAAAACTCACAAATTACATTGGGGTCCCTAAATAACCAAGAATATACAAGTATGGCCCTTGAAGATCTCAAAGATTACAAGTTTAGTCCTTATGTTCATCTTATTAAACTTGAAAGGACTGAGTTTGCCAACTGCCCAAAGTTGTTATAAAGGAAAAGTGGATAAAAGCTGTTAGAAAGTTGGTTTGACACAATTATGAGACATCAGGTGGTGATATTGCCAAAAACCTAACCCAAACCCAACTCATACCCGAAACTAGCCCAACCAAACCCAATACCCACCAAAAACCTGGCCCACGCCCCACTTACCCAGTTTTATTAATAAAACTTAAGTCAAACCCTGGTCAAATTCTTAAAAACGTGGGAAACACTAATTAAACCCCTAATCTGATTAAACCACACACTCAACACACACACTTATGAACAAACCCTAATCCCTAATCACCTTCATTACATAGGGGTTTTGGCTCATTGTTTCCAGAACTAAAATTCACTTTCCCCTAATCAAATCCCACACCCAGAAATCTCACCATGTGACCACAATGGTCCCACACACCCTCCCCTACTTCAACAAATATGGAAAAGAAAGAATCAAGCCAGGAGATCAACGACTCTTGTGATTTCCTTGTTCCCCAATAGCAAATGAAGGCCTCAGATTAATTCTACAGCTGTCACTCACGAGATTCCCATTTGACCATTTTCAAATCAGTCATGATCAAGGGCAAGACTGGAAATTCTAGTATTAGGGTTTAGGGTTTTCTTTTCTCTGTATTATTTTATTATGCATTCTAGAATAGTCTTCAATCCATTATAAATAGCAGTTGGCTTGTAACTGTTATCTTTGTTCCAGTTTTGTATTAAGTTTTTAAAAAATTAATGAAAATGAAATTTTATCCTCTTATGCATACTGAGTTCCAATTATACGTTTTCTAGTGTAAGTTAGTTTAAAGATTCACTGTTTTTGCAAGTTTGTTAAAGGTTTCACAAGTTTTCAAGTTATTTTCACAAATTTTCAGAAAATCCATTTTTATATGTTTGAGAAAGTAATTGAAAAAGTTTTTTTAGAAAGGTTGAATCCAAGAGTGAAGTGAAGTGAAAGTGGATTTTCACTCTTGGTTCAAGGTTTTTGATAAGCTTTTGGAGGTTTTATTCTAGTTTAAAAAGAATTGAAGATTTTTCATAAAATCTATTTTTCTTGTTATTATCATCTTACTGTAGCTAAAGCCACAAGCTTGCAGCTTGTGGACTTTTGTCTACTTGAAGTTGTTCCTTGTTTGGTGGTGTTTGTGTGCAGGTATCAAGAAACAAGCCCCTACAACCCATTTCATTTCATTTTTAGTTATTTGAAGGCATATTCGGCTTGGGGTCCTGCTTTGGATTCCCACAACAAGCCTTCTCTACACTTCACAAGCTTCCCTAAAAGCTCTCAAATCCTTAAAAAAGGAAGGCATCAGCCAATCCCTCAGGCTTGAACCCCTTTTTTTTTAGCTTTTTAGCAATTTTTTGTGAATTTTTATGTGAATTTGAATGGTACTTGTTTTTATGTGAATTTTTCTGCTTGATTAAGTTTTTTTAGGATTGGTATGCATGTTTAGATCACCGGAAATCAGTTTGGTTTGCTTTTGATTAGTCTTTGTTTGAAAAATTTCATTTTCAGATTTTTAAAGGAGTGTTTGGATTAGAGTTTTAAGGATAGAGTTGGACAAGCTTTTGGTCTAATAGCCTGTTTAACACATTTATTAGGTTGTTGTCAAGAAAGATTAGTATTTGTCTTTCAGTTTGGTAGATTTTCAAACAAGTTTGCTTGATAAATTTTGCGTAGATATAGCTTAAAAATCAGATTCTACCTTTCTGCCTTGTTAGTGTAAATTATGCCATGATTTTGTGTAATCTGCTAGGTATAAGTGATATTTAGGGCTTGAAATTGGTTTGTGGAAGATTTGAGCAGGTTTTGAGCAAGTTTTCAGCAACCAAAACTCACCATCTTGCCATTTGAACCAGCAACTGTTCATCAGACCCCATTAAGCCTTCAAAGTAACTGTATTGTGCAATTTGTGTTTGATTTTTGTGAAGAACTTGCTTGTTTTATTGCATTTATAGACTCCCCACAACCCAACTGGTTGTGGGGGTGCCTTATTGTCCAAAATAAGCCAAGCAATAAGCTTTCCTAAGCTTAACTGTCACCAGACCAAAATTTATAACTAGCAGTGGGAACTGAGTTCCCCCTGCTAGTGTTAAAGTTTCCACTGCTTCACTAAAAAACAGAAACAAGGCACATGTCACTTTCAGAAGTTTGCTTTTTTGTCTTTAGTGGTTGAAAATAGGAATTAGGGTTTGAAACCAGTTTCATTATTTTTCTTATTTAATTTTTTATTTTTCAGTTTAATTTATTTTTCTGTTACTGTTCATTTAATATTTTTTACATTTAATTGCCTTTTTAAATTACTTTTAAATATTCTGATTTTTGTCTTTTAGTGGTAAAATTCAATATTTTTCAGTTTTAAAAATTTTCCTAGATTTAGAAGAATATTTTAAGATTTTTAGTTTAAAAAGTTTTTACTGTTAACTTTTTAATTAATTTTTAGAATTAATTTAGTTTAATTAGGGTTTTAATATTAATCAGTTTTGTCTTTTAGTGAAAAATTTTACATTTTTCAAACTTATTCATTTTTCTACTGTTCTTTAGTATAATTTAGGATTTTTAAAATTGTCAAATCATTTTTAGCATTATTTTATTATTTTTTATGATTATTTTGGTTTAAAAATAGTTTTTAGTGTTTTAAAAAGAGAAAAATAGTTTTGAAAATTTAGGAAAAATACTTTTTAGTCTTTAAATAATATAAGTAACTTATTAGTTCAATAAAATAATATTTTGGGCATTTTGTTAATTATATTTAATTTTAGGGCTTTAATAAGCATTAAAAATTGAATATTTAATTAATAAAAGGTTTTAAAATATATTTGTTGGATTTTTATTCTTATTTATATTATTTTAGACTTAGTTTAAAATTTTAATTAATTTTTAGGTTTAATTTTCAATTTTGTTGCGTTTTACGTAATTACGTCACCGTTTTACGTCAACGTCATAGTTTAATCGTAATCGTAGCTCGTCTTTTCTTTTTCTCTCTTTAAACCAAAAACGTCACTAATCCAAACTTGATTTTATATAATTGGCACACCTAATCCACACACCTCCTTCGAGAACGAACCCGAATTTATTCGGTTTCACGTTTTTCCTAAAGCGTGCAACTTAATACTTGCCACTCATACGCGTTTTTCCTAAAACGTGTACGATTTACCTACATCAAAGCTCAGCTCTATAACTTTCAAGGGTCTCATTAGATTTAATTAGAGTGGCTTTTCATTCATCAAAGTTTTGAGTGAGCGCTGCGTTTGCCTTCTTTAATTGCTTTTGACTCTTTCTAGTTTCGTTGACATCTTTTTGCAAACTAGCAATTAAATTAGCAAGCGCGACATGCTCCTCATCATCATACTCATTTGCATGTTGATCATCCTCAAACTCATTATTGCACATGTCTGATGAATCAGTGTGGTATTACTATCAACCGTTTCCATCATACATGTGACATTAATGGCATTGGGTAGCTCACTATGCTCATGAATATCACCAAACACATTATATTCTTCAGTGGTGTGTACCTTATCGAGTGGCTCAGTGTCAAAGATAGGGCCATTGTCATCTTCAGTGACTTTAAGAACTTCTTCAACCTTTGCCATGTACGAGTAATGTGCTTCTAATTCTTGGTCGGAGGCTTCATCATCAGTGTCATCAAGCATTGCTCCTTCCTCAGCCAACAATTTGACCCCTTCTTCCATCTTCTTGCATAACAACATCTTCTCTTTATGATAGCTAAAGTCCTTAACCCGTTTCGGCTTTCTGCATTCCTTTGCCATATGCCCATAACCTTGGCAGTTATAACACTGAATCCCACTTTGTTGAACCACTTGTGTTCCACCAGTTTCCCTATTCCCTGTAGCAGCAGCAATCCTCTGAGTATCATACTTAGAAGTTTGTCGATCATACCTTGCAGAACCCTCAACATGTGTTGGATTACGTCGATCATACCTAGAAGGACTTTTACCACGTCGACGTGTGTCATACCTTGGAGGACTCTCAACATATTGGTTCTTTGTGTTATATGATGTTCGAAGATTAATGTTGGTGGGTTTGAAGATTTTCTGGTAGATCTTCATAATGAAAGCAATTTGTTGTTTCATCTCCCGATTCTTCTGAGCTTGATCTTCATCACTATCCTCTTCAGATGATGACTCAGATGGTGGTGATGGTGCTCTTGGTTCTTTGCCGCATGAGCTTGTGAATGATGAAGACCTGGATGATGTGGAATATCGTGGTGAGGATGATTCAATAGAGTATGACTTTGGAGTACGAGATCGATGATCTTGAGTGGTAGATACTAGAGCAAGTGGATTAGACGTCTTTGCAACTCGTTCAGCTCGAATTTCATTTGCCTCATGCTGAAATTGTTTCAAGATATCAAAGAGAGTGTGTTAGTTTACCTTTTCTAATTGTTTCTGTTGTTTCACCAAAGTAACAAAACGGGTCCACTCTGGTTGAAGTTGATGAAGAAATTGCACATTGACTTGCTTGGTGGAGACCTCCAAGTTGTTTCTTGTCATATCGTTCATCATCTTGTAGAATCGTGAATAATAAGACTCAATTGATTCTCCATCCAATGCAGTAAACTTACCAAAATTCCAAAACAAGTTTGTTTTAACATCTTGCTTGTTGAGTGACTCTCCTTGTTGCAAGCGTTCAATAGTCGTCCACATTTCTTGTGCCGTAGGACGTGCATCAACCGTGGAATAAATATCATCTCCAATTCCACTTAGAATCATATAGATCGCTTCTTTTTCTGCATCATACCAAGCACGCTTCTCTTGTGTAAAGTTTCTTTTCTTGTGGTTGCGGGTATTTCTAGAGTAGTGTCTATGGCTGGTGTATGAGGAACAATGATATCGGAGAAAACATATGGTCCATTGTTAATACATTGCCTCAATGCATCACCATTAGGTCTTGTATCAAGATAGCGAAGAAAACATGATTGCCATTGAGCATACCGATCGGCCACAAGCATTGGTGGTCTCTCTTTGTTACCCGTCACCATTATATTGTTGTTCGTCACACGATATTCTGCAGTAGAATCCATCTCAATATTCTCTGAATTGATGAAGTGAATAAGGATCTTAATTAGATGTGTTCTGATTGTTGTTGTGGTTTAAATTCCGAAAATTGTTATTTTTCTTCAGTCCGACAATAAATTCCCCAGTCCGATAAAACGATAGACCGAAAAAATTTGTATCGCCAAATTTTGAAATTTAGCTAGAAATGTCCTAAAACTAGTATGGAAAAAATTTGAATTTACTTGACGGGAAAATTTTAACTTTTTTTTTAATCTTCGTGTAAACGATATTCCGAAACTAGTTTAGATGGTGGCTAAGTCTAAAAATACTCGAAATTTTTTTAGCTAAACATAGCATCGGAATGTCCATAGGAATGTGCCATCGGAATAATCTGTCGGAATACTCTGTCGGAATGTCTGTCGGGATAGCTGTCGGAATACCCTGTCGGAATAAGAAACCCTTTTCCGACGGAATTCCGTCGGAATGACTATCGAAATATAAAACCCTTTTCCGATGGAATTCCGTCGGAATAACTGTGCAGTTCCGAAACTTTAGGTAGAACAATGAGATTTTTGACAAGAAATCCGTGATTTTAACCAACCGAAAGCAACCAAATCCCTACAACAACTATGTAGAAGATTTATATCAAGATTTAGAGTATGGAAAACACAAAAAATCTTGAATTTAAGAGATGAAAAAAGGATCAAATCAAACGAATCAAATGAAAACACAGCAATCAATCACAAAACTATCCCATGGCGATTGATACCAAATGTTATCCCATATATTAGATGATTAAGAAAGAAAGAAAGGTAGATAAAAGATGAATTCTAGAGAGAGAAAGTAGTGAGAGAAAGTAGAGAGAAAATAGTTGGAACTTTTGGAGGATTAGATTAGAGAAAGAAAATGAAAATACCAACACCCTTCCTAACATGCTAGGAAGGGTATATATAGTCCACCCACATGCGGGTTTGGTTATGGACTATATTCTAATGGGCCGGGTTTTCCTTTTGGGCTTTGGTTAGTTATGAATGAACCTTAGCTTAAAGTTAAGCCCGTAAAACACGACTAATCTACTACCTATTACAACGTTCTAATATACGATACATAATAAACATATGACCGAGCATTCTTGTTTGACTCAGTATTTTGAGGCTAACAAGTTCTCATTAATTAAAATACATACCCAAATGTAGACACACATCAAAAGACTCAAAACGTCGTTGGAACTCCAACAAACTCCAGCACCATAAAACACGAGCAAACACAAGGTACGTTCAAGTTATAATAACTACTGAACGACCATATATCATAACTTAACACATACTAGTATATATATATCCACATATATATACCTATTAAATCACCCAAAACATACTCGTTACCATTCATGTCAGATCAATCAATCGCGTTATACACTCATTTTTTCATACGAGTAATCACCATCTTACCACAAGGCATAAACCCATCACTAAACCCAGTCCATATCGTGTGACCCCATAATCACACAACATGAGTATAACCCAAAACATATAACTCAAAAATAGCCATATGGTAGACAGCCGTTACATAAACCCATATATTATACATATACCAAAAATCCACATCTCATCATATACAAGCATGTACTAGCCCTCTTTCATGCAATCATACTTGAGAACCCATTGAAGTTATGGTACTTGTATAAGTATGTTGGCTACCATACTTATACAATTACCCTTTCCTCAATGCACTCCCTCCTATGATGACACTTATAAGAATCAATACAACATATAAAACATAAATCCATCTACTCACATAATCTCATAACCACATAAACAATAAGGTCTAAAACCCCATCTATTAAAATAATATAGTCAAACTCTTGGAATACATAAATCCATAGTCTAGCTAAAACAGCATAGACAAACTCCAACACAACATCATAATCAGTTATAAGTCATGTCGCCCATAAGAGTTGTTGATCCCAAACTTAGATCGATTAGCTTTGTGTATACGAGATTAGATCAAGTAATACACGTAGAGAAACCTTTGTATATGCTTTATGAATCTAAGTGTTATGCGAAATCTAACACTTAAACAAGAACACACAAGATGTAAACAAACTTTCACTTTGATTATTAATATCGAACTTGCTTACAATGAAAGATGTTTACGAATGAAAACTTATATAAAACTTATATCAATCATTAACCTAAAGGTCTTCTTTTATAGACATAAGAAGCCTTGTACAATAATCTACGTATCAGCTATTCTAGGTAAAGATAAATATAGAAAATACATTGTCGTTTCTATCCTTACTAGAAGTATTCTAGAATATAATAAACGTGTAGAATATATCTTCCATCAGTGCTTGTCTTTAATGTGTCCACGCTTGACTTTAACTTGTCAACGCTTGAGCTGTCAGCGCTTGTTTTGTTCTTGTCAACGCTTGTTTTGTTCTTGTCAGCGCTCAAGTGATCTGGCCTTAATTTATTCCCAACAATCCTCCCCTAAACTTGATATCCACTCTTATGATCAAGTTTCTGAATAAGCATTAAGGACTAGGAGGAATCTTACAAACCTTCTCATATTGGTAATGAATAAATCTGATCAAATCTTTTGCCACGTCACTTGAATAATCTATTTCCAGCTGAGTGTCCTTCATCTTCTCCAAAATAGCCTTGGATATAAAATACTGAGCATCCACAAGTAGATACTCAGCAAACTTTGTAGAACTCAAATGGTAAACACCAGCAGCTGAATATAACCTCCATTGAAGACCAATGAGGTCATCTTCAAGATCCTTCCAAATTGCAGGATCCTCATCTTTTGGTCCACACATTCTTTTGAATGTGGTCCAAAGTTTTATTCCATTAGCTGAAGTTGGTGCTTCAGCCTCATACTTGGTCTCCAACAACCTCCAAAGGTCCACCAAGTCTTCTCTATCACAACTTGCAAACAAAGATATGAGAGTGGTAAAAGTGTGTACCTCTTTGCCAAATCTGCCAATCTTCCAGAACCCACATTCATCTTCTTCATAGCTCACAATTGGGTTCCTGGAATCTAATGGTAACACTTGCACCATATCTGAAGCTTCTAATGGGGAGAGCTTGAGGATCTTTCTTATAACTGCTTCACTTGGATATAGTGGATCCATATCTTTTGGAAACTCAAATGAAATTCCCTTCTTCACTGGCCTGGGAACAATCATAGCTTTCTTGAGTTCCATTTCTTCTGCAAGTTCCTCCTTTCTTTCATCTGAAAGAAGTCTGAGAGTGTTTGCTTCCTGCACTCTCACCCAAATGGGATAAGCCCTGTTTTCCAACTCATCAAATGTCAAAGCCTTCAACTTCTGATATGTCCATCCAACTCCATGACATCTAAGCAACATAAAGTAGAGCTCCCTTCTATCCCTTTTCAACTCTGAGAGAATATTGCTTGCCTTGTGTTTCAAAATTACCTGGCAATCCTTTTAAACTCTAAGAAGAAGCTCCAAACCCCATATTTGATCTGAAATGGTCAAGTCTGGATTCTCCATACATCTGTCTTCCCAAGCATGATACATTTGAACCACCTCTGGCATGTCAAAGTCAACCTGCAATTTCAATTCTCTCAACTTTTCCCTAGCAAACTCATCACCATACTCAAGCCTTTCTGGTTCTATAATCATCACACTTAAGTCTGAGCTAGCTCCATCACTTTCTTCTTCTGAAGTCACAACAAATGGTGACTTTTCCTTTTTATCTTGTTCCATGATTTGTGCAGCCAACCTTCTATCAAATTCAACTTGAGCTGCATCCTTTGGAACAATCTCTTCTACCATTTTACCCTTACCCTTATCTGATGGTGCAATGGTTGGTAAGATAGATGGTAATACCTGAGTAGAAACCTACTTGATGATAGATGATGACTGGGATACATCACCTTCATGTGCAGGTTTGTCAACGCCCAAATTTGTCCTATCAGCGCCCAAAATACTTCTATCAGCGTCCAAATTTTCATTGTCAACGCTCAAATATCTTCCCTCAGCGCCTTGTGTAACCTCTCTCAACATAGCTGTAAATGATAAATTTAAGTTGGTGGGAGAGACTAAGGACGTATCAAAACCTGTTTGTTTCTTCAAAGTTGTAAGGGCCTCAGCAACATCTATTGATTGACCATCCTGGCTGCCCTTATCACTTAGATTTATTGATCTTCCTCCCCTTTGGAAGATTCCTCCATACCCCTCCTAGCACGATCACTTTCCAAAACAACAATCCTCTCCCTCAATTGCTTGAGTTCAAGGCCTTGTGAGCTGACAATTTGTACTAAGTCTGCATTTTGCTTTTGCAAGCTTATGCAGACTGCCGTCAATTCCATAAGAGTCGTTGGTTCCAGTCTGCCCTCTTCTAAAATGGGAATTTGACCTCCCAAGTAAGATTCATTGGGCATGGATGAGGACTTAATTATGGTGGGACTGCCTTGGCCAGCATCTAAGCCAGAACCAATACTCCCAGCCTCATCTAGGGCACCAGCCACACTTGTGGTGGTGGTTCTCTCTGCGTCATGGCTAGGACCACCAGAGGAGAACACTCCAGTAGTCCTTTGGCGTTTCATCAACCTATATTCAGGGGGTGTGGAAGATGGTGTGGAAGAATGGGTGGATGTGGGTTGGTTAAGGGGTGTTTGGGATTGTGAAGGTTGTGTGTCAGCGTTGGAAATAGGCACATCAATGCCAACATTTGATGTGTCAGCGTCGAAGGGTTCTTGGTCAAGTTGCATGTGTTCAGGTGAAGGTAACGGTTCAAGTTGTGGTTGAGGGTCAATTTGAGGTTGGGGGTCTGGTTGGGGTTGTGCTGCTGCAATAACAGCAAGCATGGCTTGGGTTAAAGGTAGGTCACGATTGGTTGGTGAATTCATCTTCATAAAGATAGCTTTCTTTTGCTCAGGGATCTTATAAAAATCATTTTGATCCCTTGAGAAGTAACCTTGAACATCAAAAACCATTTGCAGAAAACGGGGATAAGCTAAAGTCATTTTTGTCCCCTTGTTTTTACACATCCCCTCAAAAATCATTTTAGAATAGTTAAATTTTTGCCCTGTTGTAATGCACACAATAGCACTGGCAATGGATCTATTGATCTCATTATGTGCAGTACATTTGGGACTCAAACATTGAAGGAGGACATGTATGAGGTACTTACAGGCTGGGGGAAATTCCTGCTTATGATACTTATTTAGAGTACCTTCATCAGGAAAAGGATATCCCAAAGCCCTAAGCCCTTGTTCTATTTCATTTATGGGAAGGGTGGCTATACCATCAACATCATCAAGATGCAAGGCTTGGCGTACCAAGGCCTCAGTAACCACCCAAGATCTCCCATGAACAATAGAAGTCAATGTGGTCACTCCATTAACTGTTGAGGAACTGACAGTGTTCCAAAACTGCTTAATGTGTGTGACTGGAATGAGTGGTGCATGAGAAAGAGCATACCTTAATGGGGATGCGTACAAATACTCCACCATTTGTGTGTATTGGGGAAACAGAGCATCATCAGCTTCAAGATAAGCAATCATGTTGTGCTGTGATCTGAACCCCAATTCCAATTCTGTTGGTTTAAACTTTGGTGCTATTGATGAAAGCTGTTAATTTTAAGTGAAGAAAATGAAGTTGATAAGAGAAAATTGTTAGACAAGAATTATAGATACCCTGTTTAAAATAGGAGCCAAATTTATAGGAGAAAAAGAATGCATGTGATTGGCCCAAAAATAGGCAAAGAATTTCAAAAATCAATCATGAAAATATTGAAAAAGTTATAAGTTATCTCATGCATTAAATGAAAGTAACAACTCCTAAAATTACGGCTTGAAAATATGTCAAAAAGTAACAACTGGGTAGGTCCCATTGAGTGTCAACGGTCAAAAATAACCTATCAACGCCCAACGGCTATAATCTTGTCAACGTTTGCCTATAGCCATGTCAGCGTCCAATTTGGTCACAACAACGCTTGGAAAATTCTTGTCAGCGTCCAAAAATAAAAATATTTTAAAAAGTGAAAAATGACCTTAACAAGTAATTTATCCTAGAGAAGATAACCAAAAGCTGATAATTATTATAGGGCGGCAAGCACTGTCCAGTTATGCACACTTGCATAAGCAAGATAGACATAACAGTCCTCTAGTGTCCCTTGCTAACCAAAACTCTTAACAACCAAGGTACCTTATAAAATCCTTGTTACTCCCAGGTAAATCCCATATCAAAATCATTCCCAAGTCTCCCAACAGACCACAACCAATTCTAGGCCAAAAATGTCTTGGCAGCATGCACAGTATATCAACTTTGCATGCTACAGTGCCTCATGATTTAGTAAAACTAACTCATACTCACCTGTGGACACAATCTAGAATTGTGATAAGAGTATCATATGGATACCCAAAAAACCTAAAGGTTCCTAAAAACTCATCTTAAACTATGATATAAAAAGTTTGCTAAAATCATGCATGAATATAAAAAATTTATGTCAAGATAGGAATGAAACATTCCAACCATCATCTATAAATAAAACTTGCCCAAATGCTTCTCCATTGATCCATAAGCAACTCTGTATCCAATGGTATACTGCTAACACCATCTGTACATTTAGATTGAAAACCACAAAACTAACATTGTTGCTGACAACACCCCGATAACACATAACAGCGTTGAGGGAAGCTTTGTCAGCGTTAGACAATTATATTGCTGACAACGTTGCAAAAACACTTATCAGCGTTCAAGCAACCTTTGTCAGTGTTAGAAAAATATAGTGGAAAATCTAAATCATCAATAAGACCAATAATAATGCAGCATCCTGTACATACTTTTACAAAAAGACTCCAAAACACATATTATGTGAGATTGACCATTCCAATACTTGTTACCAAGTATTGAAATCTCCCAGCATCAAAAGGTTTAGTTAATAAATCTGACACATTTTCCTCAGTGTCAACCCTATCTGGTTGTATTAAACCTTTCTCAAAGCAATCTCTTATAAAATGGTGTCTAATTTCTATGTGTTTAGTTTTAGAATGATGTACATGATTCTTAATGATGCATAAAGTACTATTATTGTCAACAAATATCTTAGTATGCATGAAATTGTACCCATAGTCCAACAGCTGGTTCTGAATCCACAACACTTGGCCACAACATGCAGTTGCAGCCACATACTCTGCTTCAGTTGTAGAATTAGCCACCACTGTTTGTTTCTTGCATTGCTAAGATATCAACCTGCTCCCAAGAAACTGACATCCACCAGTTGTGGATTTCCTATCAAATTTATCACCTCCATAATCACTGTCTGAATATGCAATCAGCTCCAATGGTGAATCCTTTGGGTACCACAAACCAAGACTAGGATAGCATCTTAGGTACCTAAAGATCCTCTTCACAGCATAAAGGTGACATTCTTTGGGAGTCACTTGATGGCGTGCACAAGCACACACAACAAACATGATGTCAGGTCTGGAGGCAGTAAGATACATCAAGGATCCAATCATGGATCTATAGTGCCTGACATCAACATCTTTCCCATCTCCAATCTTTCCCCAAGGGTATTCTCTATCCATAGGAGTAGTAGCCCTCTTTTCATGTGGAGAAAATCCAAACTTCTTCAAGATCTCAGCAACATATTTATCCTGGGAGATGAAGATACCATCTTCTTTCTGCTGAACTTGTAACCCAAGAAAGAAGTTCATCTCCCCCATAGCACTCATCTTGAATTTGTCTGTCATAAGCTTGGAGAAATCCTCACTCATCTTTGGATCAGTAGACCCAAAAATGATATCATCAACATAGACCTGCACAAGCAACACATCCTTGCCTTTCTTCTTTGTAAATAGTGTCTGATCTATGGTGCCCCTTTTGAATCCATTGTCCACCAAATAGGTAGACAAAGTACCATACCAAGCTCTAGGGGCCTGATGAAGGCCATACATAGCCTTTTTGACTCTATATACTTTATCTGGATGCTCTGGATCCTCAAAACCAGGAGGTTGCATTACATATACTTCCTCAACAATGGTGCCATAGAGAAAGGCACTCTTGACATCCTTTTGATAGACAGTGAAGCCCATGCAGGATGCATAGGCTAGAAAAATCCTTATAGCTTCAATCCTTGCAACTGGTGCAAAGACTTCCTCATAGTCTATCCCCTCCTCTTGTGTATATCCTTGAGCCACTAACCTTGCCTTGTTTCTGACCACAATGCCTCTTTCATCTCTTTTGTTCCTAAGAACCCATCTTGTCCCTATAGGTCTGACATATCTGGGACAATCAACCAGCTCCCAAACATCCTGAATTGCAAATTGGTGAAGCTCATCCTGCATTGCTTCCACCTAACTTGGTTCTTTGAGAGCATCAAATATTTTCTTGGGTTCTTCCTGTGACAGAAAACATGCAAACAAACATGCTTGCACAAGAGGGGTATCAACCTTCTTGTGTATATTAGCAATAAACCCACCAAGACCTTGATGAGATCTTCTAGTCTGAACTGGAGTCATAATATCACCAATGATCTGGGAAGGGGGGTGATTCTTCATTGTAGAAGTGAGAACTCCTCCTTCAAAAAGTCTGGTGTCCTCAACCTCATGCTCCAAGTTGCCAATATCTTCTTCATCAGACTCTCTTAAATCAACATAAGGATAACCTTCTTCATATGTATTGGAAGGTTCACCTTGTTCAAAAGTGGAAGAGAAAAGATGTGCAAAGGTGTTGTCAACGTCTGAACCTTGTTTGTCAGCGCTTGGGCAAACAACGCTTGAACGGTTGTTGTCAACATCTGAG
Source organism: Glebionis coronaria (assembly GCA_025667525.1). Taxonomy (NCBI): domain Eukaryota; kingdom Viridiplantae; phylum Streptophyta; class Magnoliopsida; order Asterales; family Asteraceae; genus Glebionis; species Glebionis coronaria. The sequence continues at coordinate 185,071 of JANFOE010001802.1, read as the reverse complement.
CCATCAACGCCTGATTTGGTCTTGTCAGCGCTAGATTTACCTTTGTCAGCGCCTGAGGAACCATGCATGTTTGTATCTGGTGGTACTTGAAAACCACCATTATCTTGTCCAGCAGCAGCAGCAGCAGCAAAAGCATCTGTCCAAATGGGAATTGTGACATATTCTAATATAGTAGATGCCTTTTCTGCTTGTGATCCAACCTTCTTATGAACCTGTGTACCTGAAACATCAACAACTTGTTCCTCCACAACATTTGAAGTTACATTCAGAATGTCTAGATTAGTGACAGGCATATAATTTAAAGTTCTAGATAAGGGTTCCAAGTCAAACAACCAATTAGGACCACTTTCAGGATCACTAGGTTTATTCTCTAAAAACCTAACATGTACTCTTTCAACTATACGTTTGTCCTCTTTAAGATAAACTCTATAACCCTTGCTCTGGACTGAATACCCTATGAAGTAACCCTCATCACCTTTTGCACTAAATTTCCCTAAGGCATCACTAGTATCCAACACTACTACATGACAACCAAAAGGTCTGAGAAAACCAATATTAGGTTTTCTACCCCAAAGTAACTCATAAGGTGTTTTGTTCTGAATTTTGTTAACCAATGCTCTATTTTGCACATAGCAAGATGTATTAACAGCCTCAGCCCAAAAGGCTATAGGAAAGTGAGCATCAGCCAACATTGTTCTGGCTGCTTCAATTAGGGTTCTATTTTTCCTCTCAGCAACCCCATTTTGTTGTGGGGTTCTAGCAATACTAAATTGCCTTGTAATTCCTTTCCTGGCGCAGAAATCATCTAGCTTCTTATTCCTAAATTCTCCACCATTATCACTCCTAAGCATTTTAACCTCATTGCCAGACCTCTTCTCAATCTGAGTGATAAAATCAATAAGAACATCAGCTGTGTCACTCTTCATAGCTAGAAAGAATGTCCAAGTAAACCTAGAAAAGTCATCTGTGATAACAAAGCAATATGACTTACCATTCAAACTTTCTATATTGGTAGGACCAAAGAGGTCCATGTGAAGCATATGACGAGGTCTAGAACTCGAATGCACCTGTTTGGACTTGAATGAGACCTTGTGCTGCTTGCCTTTAAGACATGCAACACAAGAGTGGTCATTGTGGAAGGCCTTCTCAGGCAAACCATCAACTAAACCAAGTCTCACAAGTCTATTTATATTTTTAAAATTTATGTGCCCTAGTCTCCTGTGCCACAAATTACTCTCATCTACTGAGGCCTTAGCATAAAAACAAGACATATTGGTATTCATTTTAATCCCATTTAAATTCACATTATATATGTCCTTATGCCTAGGTGTTCTATACTCAATATATTTCTCATCATGGATCTTAAAATCCTTGCTTAACACTAAACACTCTGTATCAGTAAAAAGAACTTTATTTTTGTTATCACAAACCTGTGATACACTAAACAAGTTGTAATCAAGTTCTTTTACCAGGAAGACGTTCTCAAAACGTAGATTATTGGTGAGAAGGGTTCCTTTTCCTGTGATAGTTCCATATCCACCTCCAAAGTATACCTTATCACCATCTTTAATAGGAGTGAAATTCGTCAGATAGTCTTCCTTCCCTGTCATGTGCCTTGAGCATCCACTATCCCAATATCCATAATCATTGATCTGTCTTTGAATGCCCTCCTCATAAAGAAAACAAATTAGTTTTCTTTGGGAACCCAAGTCTCAAAAGACTTGGATTCATCTGGTTGTTCAATAAGAACAGACTTAGTTCTCACAACAACCCCATTCTCATCCTTCTTAGGATGAAATACCCAGTTAACCCCAATAGGTTTTGTAATGACCTTTGAAATATAATTAAATCTATTGTAAGTCATTGAAATCCCATTATCATTAGGGTTTTGATCTTTCTTGGGTCTCCATGTTAAGCTTGAAGAAGCTTTAGACCCCTTACCTTGTGGTTGCAAATATTTAGGTCTGGTCACGTTTCTGTCAGCGTTAGAATTTGTCTTGTCAACACTGAAATTACCCTTGTCAGCGTTGAACCTAGGGTTTGCTACAGAAACCCATTGCCTATTTGACCAGGTGTGTGTCTTTTGAAATGGTCTTTGTCCATGAGTGTTAGACCCTCTAGTAAAGAATGGGGCTGGTCTAATCACTTGTGGACTTTGCTGCACACAAGGTTTGGGTCTGACAACGTTTGACTTTCTAACAACGTTGACTTTGTTCCTGTCAGCGCTGAAATTATTCCTGTCAACGCTGGCTTTGGGAGCGTTGACACACTTGTATGCCAAGTGTGAAAAGCTACCACAAATGTAACAGGCTTTCTTAGACACAAACTTAGGTCTAGAAGAGAAGAAACATGTTCCATGATTGCTAACTTGGCTCTTGGGTGACCTAGTATTCCTATACATCTCTGAATATTTAATGCTAGGTTTTCTATCAGTGTTTGAGCCTAGGTCAACAGCTTTACCAGTGATTGGGTTAGTGACCTTAATGGGTGTTGACTCATTTGGACTTTCACATAGCAAGCCACCCTTGACAAATAAAGTAGGGTTAGCCTTTTTCCACTCATTCAGGTCAGTCAGTTTTTGTTGATACTCTTCAACTGGAGTGACAACTCTTGGTGGAAGAATGAATTCCTCCTCTTGGAGCTCTGGCAAACCAGTCCAAGATAAGTCCTTTTGTTGGACACCATAGAAGTCACCAGCTGGTGGTGGAACCAAAGAGTAATCATTCATCCCAATCCCAGTCATGTCCTTAGGATCCCTTTGTTTAGCTACACAGTCTCCTAGGGTTTGGGTGGCTCTATCAAATCTTTGAATTTTAAGGCCAACATTGTCTTTATTTTTAATAGCCTCATCTAACTTAGCCTGTAACTCACCATTAACCCTTTCCATGATATTTCTAATATCCATACTAGCATCTAACTCATGTTTTAAGATATTGATTTTATCTTTTAAATCAAATTCCATTTTCTTGTATTCAGAAACGGTTTTCTCAGTTTCAGTAAGAGCTAGTTGGTAATTAGACAATTTACATCTTTCAGTACTCATATCATCTAATAATCTTAACACCTCCTTGTTAAGTCTTTTAGTATTTATCCTACACCCTTTGCTACAAAAAGCATCATCATATACCTCATTATCAGATGAAGAGGAGGAGTGTGCCATGAGAGCATATTCAACATGCTCTTCTTCTTCAATATCAGCAACCAAAGCTTTGTCCTCTTCAACATTCTTAGCCAGATAGCTCCAATCCCATCCCATACCATCAATTCCTTGAACTGCAACCATGGCCTTGGAATCCTGAGCTTTAACAACCTGATTTGAGGGTTTACCAGCATCAGATCTTCTAGGAGATCTGCATTCCCTCATGAAGTGCCCCATACGATGGCAGTTGTAGCATTCAACTTTGGATTTGTCAAATCCAGCTGTGTCTTTAGCATTGAAGGTCATTTTCTTCTTAAACCTTCTATTCCATCTATTTGCTCTTATACTAGCACGAGCCATGTTCCACTTGATGTCCATCTCTTCCAAGTGCTCATCACTTATCTGCTCAAGGTCCTCATATGTAATCACTGAACCATTAGGCAAAGAAGCAATGTAAGCACAAACAGTATCCAAATCCAAACCAGCAGGTTTAACTCTTGGGGAGTCATTCTTGAATGTGTCAGCGTCTGAATAGGAGACGTTGACAGGACTTGTTCCAGCGCTGACATATGATGATCCAGTAACTGGATGCATATAAGAGTCCTTCTGATTGAATTGACCTTCACTACGGGAGAAGAAGGCCATGTTGTTGGTAGTAGACTTGCTTCCATGTTCTGAAAGAGTTTCATCCTCCAACAGTCTTAGTTTGTTGTAGATGTCATCAAACGAGGAGCTCTTGTAAGTATTGTTGGCAAGAATAGATCTTGCCTCAATCTTCCATGCCTCACCAAGACTTTTAAGAAAGGTAGCATTAATATCAACATCACCAACTTGTGTCCTCATGAAAGACAACTTGCTTGTAATGTCAAGCAATCTGCTTCTCACACTACTTAGTTTCTCATTGGGTTGTGCCTTGAAGACAGCATAATCATGCATGTGTTGCTTTTTCTTCTCTTCCTTAGTGTCTGCATTGCCACCATGTGCAACTTCAAGAGCTTCCCAAAGGTCTTTAGCAGATTCATAACTTCTGTATTTATGCTGATTCTCTTGTCCCTAAGAGAGCTTCAGAATATTTAGGGTTTTCATGTCAACCCTTCTCTTTGCTATGTCTTCAACAGACACAGCTCTACCATCATCAGGTTTTTCCCTCTTGTCAGCTTCTGAACATCCAGCAACAGCTGTTCTTGCAGAAATAGCATTAAGAATCTTTTGAGCCTTATTGAATGTGTTTCCATATTCAATAACCTCCCAGAGTGTGTAGTCATAGATCCCCAGATATTGTTCAAAGTTGAACTTCCACTGATCAAAGTTGGTTGCATCAAGCATAGTAATCTTGATGTTTGGTAAAGGTGAGGAGGAAGAGTTGGTGATTTCTGGAGTTGACATGATGTTGTTAGGGTTTTTGAGAAAATTAGGGTTTTGGTGATTTTTAGGGTTCTGGTGTTCTTTAAGATCAAAAGTTACTCAACAAGCTCTGATACCACTTGTTGATCCCAAACTTAGATCGATTAGCTTTGTGTATACGAGATTAGATCAAGTAATACACGTAGAGAAACCTTTGTATATGCTTTATGAATCTAAGTGTTATGCGGAATCTAACACTTAAACAAGAACACACAAGATGTAAACAAACTTTCACTTTGATTATTAATATCGAACTTGCTTACAATGAAAGATGTTTACGAATGAAAACTTATATAAAACTTATATCAAACATTAACCTAAAGGTCTTCTTTTATAGACATAAGAAGCCTTGTACAATAATCTACGTATCAGCTATTCTAGGTAAAGATAAATATAGAAAATACATTGTCGTTTCTATCCTTACTAGAAGTATTCTAGAATATAATAAACGTGTAGAATATATCTTCCATCAGTGCTTGTCTTCAATGTGTCAACGCTTGAATTTAACTTGTCAACGCTTGAGCTGTCAGCGCTTGTTTTGTTCTTGTCAACGCTTGTTTTGTTCTTGTCAGCGCTCAAGTGATCTGGCCTTAATTTATTCCCAACAAGAGTGGAAACAACTTAAATCATTCCTATCCACCTACTCCTAGTAACTCGACTCACCGCATGATTCTTAGGGAACATGACTTAAACATCAAAAGAAAAATACTATACATTAGGTACACTGTGACAATCCGTCAATTTATGGTCGATATTTTATTCTCAAGTATTATTTAAAATCATTACTTTAATGTTATAATAATAAACTCACTCATTTTTGGGAAGAAATTTGGGTTTACATCTTAAAGTAGCATCGACTACGTCTAAACCGGAGGACTCTACGTTACGTGCTTACGTTTACATACACCGTTTTTGGTGACAGTCCGACATTTCAGGAAATAAAATTTATCCTTGAATATTAATTTGGAATTTTAAATTTGTGTTGGTTAATAAACTCACAAATTTACGAGAAGAAATTAGGACTTACGTGCATAATTTAACGTCCTTTACGACTAAACCGGAAACCCTAGGATTACGTATTTACGTTTTTGAACTCCGTTTTTTATGAGACAAATTTTATTAGATTCGTTTTGTGTCGTTGATTCATAATTTATAAAAACGTTTTTCGTAAAACAACCCGAGGGCACGCAAATCGAGGAAACTATAATCGAAGAGTACCCGTAAAATAATGGGGATGTGACAAGATAAATCTTGCCCCACCCCCACCATGGGACGGCCACAACTAGCCAACACATCAAAGATGTGTCAACTTTACATAATAAACTAGGACACTTGTCCTAGTTTACTTACCAAAACCGTGTTACAACAAAAACCACTAGTAACTAAATGATAACTGAGAGTTTGCTAGTTAAAAAGTTCGTTTTCTCGGGGTCTAATCGAATTGATCTCCGGTTGAAAGTGCGACTCAGTCGTCTTTGGTGAATAAAATAAATGGGGGTTGTAGTAAAATTAAATTGTAAAACATCAAAGTAAATGACACGGAAATAAAGCTAAAAGTAATTAAAACGTAAATGGCGAAAAAAATAAAACTTTAAAAGAAAATTAATTAAATGACGTAAAATTAAAACTTGACGAAACGTAAATTTATAAACTTGAAAATAAAATACTTTAAGAATTAAACTAAGAAACGACAAATTAAAATAAAGCTTAAGAAAAATAAGACGAAGCAATTAAAATAAAGCTAAGTAAAAATGGCGGGAAAAATAAATTTAAAAATTAAATTTGAATAAAAGCTAATTAATTTCGCAATTCTAGAAAAATATAAAATAATTTTGCAATTAAAACCCAAGATTTCGCAATTATGTCAAAATTGACATAATTCCGCAATTAGCAAAAGACACAATTTCGCAATTGCTAGAAAATGAAAGATTTCGCAATGTTGCACAATGTCGCAATAATTGCACAATGTCGCAATAGTGCACAATGTCGCAATAATTGCACAATTTCGCAATAGTGCACAATGTCGCAATAGTGCACAATGTCGCAATAGTGCACAATGTCGCAATAATTGCACAATGTCGGAATAATTGCCAAATCGAATCAGATTTCGCAATACCGAAAAACAATGATTTCGCAACTTGGAACAAGATTTCACAACTTTGTAGAGGATTCAATTTCGCAATTATGGAAGAATTGCGAAATTGAATCAGGACACAAATTCGCAATACACAAGTATTGCAAAATCGAATCAGCTTTTCCTAAAAACTAGGAAAACGTAAAAGTACGAGATTAAGCACTAAAATCTTAAATTTTTAAGCACAATAAGCAAAATAAAACACCAATAAGCTAAATAAAAACCTTAGATCAAAGATAAAACGTATGAAATCAACAAAAACAAGACACGAAAATTAAAAAGACTTAAACTTTATATAAAAAGAAGATGAAAAAGGTTTAGATTGAAAACTTGAAATCAACACAAACAAAGATTAAGAAAAAGATTAAGAATAAGCAAAAAGAAATGATGAACAAGATGATTAAAAACTTAAAGATAAAAGATTAAATAACACAAAATTAAAACTTACTTGCAAATTAAAGGTGCAAGACAAGGTAATTAAAGGTGCAATAAAGTAAATGTGCAAGTAATTAAAACGGTGGAAGAACTAGTGTCACTCTAGCCAACGAAAATGAAATGATTATCCTAATGTTCTATTTATAGGGGAGGATTAGGGAGTGCTTAGGAAGCTTCCTCCCCTCTTTCTTCTTTCCTTAATTACACACTTAAGTCCTTAAGCCTTTTAATCTTCTTAAATCTTGGACTTTAATGACTTTGTCTTGGGATTTCTTTGAACTCGTCTTGTAATTCTTCAATAAATTAGACTTGAGTTCTTCGGCTTTTTGTAAACTTCCGTCTTTTGACTTTTTCTTCGATAAATCTTCAGAATTGGTCTTAGACTTCCGTTCTTTTTGCACTCTTGACTTCTTGACTTCGTCTTTCGTCTTTTTCTTCGATAAAAGCCCGTGAATGCCCGTGTTTTCTCCATTTTTCACCTTTTCGTCCTAAATCACAACAAAAACACAAACCACGCATAATTCCGACATAAATGACATAAAATACACGTTTTGGCTCGGTTATTATTGGAATTAAGTGGTAAAAAGGATGGGTGTTTACACACCTATCACTAAACAAGCTACTCATTTCATGCATGCAAATCTCACAAAATCCTCTCACCCTCTCCACCCTTGTCGTCCACTATACACCATAAACACCCCTTTTGATCTGAATTTATCCATGAAATCTTATGTTATTCTTACATAAGATGATGTCCTTTTGAAGCCTTGTTGATTGGAGGTGATCATAACATCCACAAAGGAGTTTCCTTGGTATCTTGGGGCTGATTTTCCATAAGGTGTTCATAAAGATTGGTGATCTTGAAGTTGATTTTGGTTTATTACATGTTTTGTCATCAAAAGTCAAGCCTAGATCATAAACTTTCACTATATTGGTTGGTAACAAGATCATTCTTTCCATCTCCTTGTTATTTTGTAAATGTAATTTTATATTTTCTTTCTAAATGTATATGTATATGATGATATATGATGATCAAAGTATTATGTGGGGATCTTGTGTTGATAAATTTGGTTAAGATGATTAAAACTACATGAAAAGATGATGAAATCATGACTAAAATAGTAGGCTGTATAAAACAGTAAAGAACCATATTATAACTTGCTAAAATGACTTGGATAATTTAATATACAGTAAGGTATGTGACTTTTACATATGTGAGAGTTGGCCACTCAATAGAATCCATAAAATGAGTGAGATATGATCAAAACATTATTAAGGTTCAAATCTGTATAGTCTGTTTTGGACGAATTATTAGAGACACTTAGAGGATGAATGAGCAGTAGCTAAAATGGAGTTAATTGTAGCACATAGTATGTAGTTTGTTCTGCCAAATCTGAGCTTCTATCTCCTTGTAGAACTCAAGATATTGCAAAAATGGTGAAACTGAGTTTCATAATCAGATTTGGAAAATAAAAATATATATTATAAAATTAGCACTCAGGTACAACTAATATAAAATACCTACCTAAAACCACTAACTTATATATTACTTATAAATAAGTTATATACTTTGATAAGTAAATATGAAATTTTATAAAAATTACAAATTAATATGTTTTATAAGATATAAAACTATATACATAAGTTTTACGTCTTTTCGGCTAAAACCGAAAGATTAACGTTTTCGCCAATTAAAACTTAGACGGTCGGACCCGTCTAATGTAAACTTTTTATAACTCATATACTGAAGTATAAGTACATTTGAAAATTGAAAATCGATAAAACCCGAGCTTTATAACTTATGGACATTAACGGGCCAAAGTAGCCTTATTGGACTATTAACCCAACTAGTTTGGCTAAACACTAATGGACTTACTCATGGGCTTAACCCACTTGGGCCCAACATATGAGTATAGGCCTGGTATTAAAAGTATAATGTGAGCTAATATAATGTATTGGACTTTTAATGGGCTTATTGGGCCTTAATATATAAATAAGTTGAAACTAGTGTAACTAGTCAAAAATTTGACCAACACATAACACTATAATGTGTATGAAGAGATAAAATCCCACTTAATCATCATCATACTTATGATATCATCATATATACATAACCATGATTTTCATAAAGTCATTGGATAATAGTCTAAGACGAGTATTATTTGTCTAGGTTTCCGTGATTGAAGCACGTACCGTACATCCAAATCGCCGATAACCCGTCTTTCCCAATCAACGTGAGTTCATAACCTCGCACTCTTTTAAATTTTTTATGAAATGCTTTATTAACCCGTGAGGGAGATAACATGTTAGTTTAATAAAATAGGACACCAGTTGTCCCGATTGTTTGCTTATTGATATGGACTCGAATGATTATATGACCCGATGAATGATTATATGACTTGATGAATGAAATGAAATGGATTATTATAGTTAGGTTATGTCACTAAAAGTCCCATTAGCATGAATTGTGAACTACCGGGATTTGGTAGACGCTTATGCATATAATAGTACTATTTGGGAAAGATCACCCCAGTTCGCGCCTTGACGATTGATCCCCGTCGTGCCACATTGATTGGTAAGCGAATTTATGTATGAGAAGATTTATATAAGCGTGATTCTTGTGATGACACGCTGTTTTAGATGGGCAAATGAATTTCGGGTAGCTACCCGTTGTTTGTTGTAGTAAGGTAGCAATGTCAAGCGGCTTATAATAATCCAATATTGAAACAACTGATGTACGAATTAAATTATAATATATTGCTTGACTAGAACTACGGGGTCTTATTACTGATATTATGTTCGTGATTGGATTGTATATAACGGTTTTTATTAAACTCTATACAACGTTATAAAACGTATAGTATGATGTTTTTACGACATTGGTTCGTATAATGGTTTTGAAGGCAAAAGCCTATATTATGATTTACAACAAAGATTTGTACAAAATGATTTTCGGTAATAATTATATACCGATGATATATTAATGGTTTTATTAAAGTCTATGAATTCACTCGGCGTTTTCGTTGACCTTTTCTTTTAACATGTTTTATCTCAGGTACTTGAAGGTAATTCTCGGGAAGATGACAAGAATTCATAGCCCGCACTTAAATAACAATTTCCTTTCAAATGTTTTGTAAAATTGTATGAAATACTATGACTTGTGACCTATGTAATTTGATATTCATGAATGGAAAAATGTTTTATTATTAAATGACGCGATTTTTATGCGTTGTCTATGATTTGAGTAATGTGCTATCTCGTAACACCAACGACTCTTCCGCTGAACTAAAGTATGAATATTTGGGGGTGTTACAGTTTGGTACCAAAGCTCTCGTTATAGAGAACGAAATATTTTTAAAACCAAGGTTTTGAATAAAACATTTCAAAATCTTTTAACTATAAACATTTTCCCCAAAATGTCTAAAAATCTTTTGACTATAACGGTGCCGAAGAATTCTCGAGTTACCGACAAGGCCAGACTGAGAAGTGTTACTTTAGTATACATATAACTTGGATTATATATATATATATATATATATATATATATATATATATATATATATATATATATATATATATATATATATATATATATATATATATATATATATATATATATTTATATATGATGTAATTTGATTACATGATTGTTTGATGATTATTTTAATATTTATACGAGGTATTTATATGACGTAGATTGTCACAAGAAACCCTAACTCCCCTAGCAAATCAATCGAAGCTATTTCTGTTGGAATTCTAGCTATTTCAGATATAAACCAAGTTGTGGATATTTATGATCTCAACAAAATGGTTGATATTCGTAGAAATGTTGATATTAGTTGATTGAAATCATGAAGAAGAATTGGCGAAATTAAATCTGATATCGATGTCATGACGATCTTTCCTTATAGAGTGGAATTTGACAAAACCTTACCACCTGGAAAGGTGTCATCTGATTCGGTATCACCCAATTCTTAAATTTGAAATCGAGAAGGTAAATGTTGCATTTGAGGCTGTCATTGGAACCATTACCCAAAAGCCTCATGCCACTAGTATCTTTCCGAGAAGTCTAATTGAATGTGAGAGTCATTTCATACTAGTGACTCATTTGATAACTATTGTTGTAAAAGCTATAGGATTGGAAATTAGGCGTTGTTCATATCGATCTTTTATTGCCCTTTCAAGGTCTAAGAATAAGGTTGAAAGTATTGGAGAATGAGGTAGGATATCGCATTGAGTATAAGTTGGTTGAAACTTGAATAAAGTAAAATTTAACTCGTATGGAATATGAGATTGTTAAGAGGAAGTCGTTAAGTCCTGTGATTGAATTATAAGGTTTTAAATGATTGTTGGTTCGTGTTAAGGGTTGTTCCTAGGCCATTGTCCAATAACGAGGATGCCCAGTGTCCAAAGAAATAAATTGAAGAAATCTTCTTCTGTATAGGGACCGATGGATCTTCCGGGACATGTGGAACACCTAATGACTCTTGTAGATTAGTATTCATTGTGGCATCTTTTAAATTCCCTAACTTAACTGAGACATCAGTTGGTAGGATGAGTTTTTGGAATTGTATGACATGGCAACATGTAATGTGTTACGGTACAATTTTGACTTGTTGGTGATTAATGAAAAGACTACCTTTGATTGCTAAATTTTACATGTGTCGATGTTATCTATCTTTTATTGCTTCATCCTAATGTTCGCATTAGTGATGCAACCATTGAACAAGTACTCATCTCGATTTGAGTTACGTTGTGGATTACTCTTTTTGAGCACCATCGAGGTCATGAACCTCATGATTATTTGGCTAAGCTCATTTCCTATTATATTGTAGTTAGTTCTTGGTGAACAACTTTTCATCACTCTTTTGCAGATCACTCATTGTTTTTATAAGTTAAAACAGTGTCCCTTGATAAAAATTGAATTTTCATCACCATAAGGATTATTCAAAGTGAGACTTATAAGTAATCGTTATCGAAATAAAGTTATTTATGAAACACCTTGGAAGACTTAATTGTTTCCATAACAAAGAACATCTCTGTAAATTCATTTTGATTCTTATTCAAGAATTAAGCATGCAAATATTTTTCATTTTAAACATGCTGACAAAATTTTGACGAACTGAGTATTGCATCGTTGATCCTAAAAATGTATATAGTTGCGCGCCTACATACAATTTGGAAGGGACCATGCAAGGGTGATTAGTAGTCACCATGAAATTATTAATAAACACCAAATTTTCTTTGAAGATTGTGAAAGATTAAATTTTATGAGATCTGCAAGAAGTGCAAAAACAGGGACATATTGTTAGAGACACCTACATATGTGCCCATACCATTTATTCTTCTGAGTTGAATTTACTCATCTGTGGATAATGTCTTATTTGACAATTGACAACCATTTCTTATCCAAGTCTCTCATGATTAGATTCTTTGGAAAAGTATCTAATTACCTAGTGTTAATACCCGACTGGGTGTATCGACGTTCCTATCATTTCTTTTGATTAGATTTCATTGGAATGACCTGGGTAATGATCCGAGGTGCTTTCGAATGCGTACTCAATTCATGAAAACATGGGATATACTCATATTCGTTAATGTTTTCGTCTTTATCTGATTTGAAATTCTCTCGCGTAAATTATGCGTTGACCTTACTGTTGTAATGTTAACAATGTCTCCATATATCCTTGAATTTTGTGAAGGATTATGAGTTATTTTTAGTCTTTTGAGAAGCTCACATCTTATCAACGGTAATGAAACTGGAAGGTTGATAGTGCCAGTAGAATGGATTGATTGATTATGACATGATGTCATTGTCTTAATTGATGGGAACTCGAGTAGAAATCCCCTAAAAGATAAGATGTTGATTATCAAAAGTGATCTAAATAATTCTTGATGGATGACCATATCCTGCATTTAGACTTGAAATTATACCATGAATGGTTATGAACTAGTCATAGATTTTGTAATCTAGAAAGAACTTAAAGTAATGTATTAAAAGATGTTTCTGTTATCTGAAACTTTAGGAGCTATTTGCTGGTGAATTACCTAGACTTCCGCCATTAAGGAAAGTTGAATTTGGTATTGATTACATTTTCGGTGCTGCACCTGTGGCATGTGCACTATACTTCAGCACCATCTGAATCGAAAGAGTTACCGTGCAACTAAGAGAGTTGTCGGAAAAAGCTTTTATTTTACCGAGCTCGTCATCATGAAGAGCTATGGTATTATCATTCCTTATATTTGTTCATTACCGTGAACTAGGTAAATTGACGATCAAAATCTATATCCATTACTCAAGATAGAAGATTTGTTCGATCATTTACAAGGTTCTAGCATATGTTCTAAAGATTTGATCTACGACATGTTTATCATCAACTTCGCGTCCGCGAAAAAGATTATCTATTCCAATCACTACATCTAGAACTCGTAATGAACATTAAGAGTTTCATGTTATGTTGTTTGGATTGACCAATGCACATGTAGCATCCATAAATTTGGTGAATCACGTGTGTAGGCTGTAATTCGATAAATTCATGCTTGTGATCATTAAGGACTAATAAGTGTGAAAACACTTATCCTTTTACCACTTAATTATAATAATAACCAAGCCAAAATGTGTATTTTATGTCGTAAATGTCGGAATTATGCGTGGTTTGTGTTTTTGTTGTGATTTAGGATCAAAATGTGAAAAGGGAGGAAAACACGGGCTTTCACGGGCTTTTATCGAAGAAAAAGACAAAAGACGAAGTCAAAAGATAAAGAGTGAAAAAATAACGGAAGTCCAAGGCCAATTCTGAAGATTTGTCGAAGAAAAAGTTTAAAGACGGAAGTTTAATGAAGTCGAAGAATTCAAGTCTAATTATTGAAGAAATTATAAGACAAGTTCAATTTATATCGACAAGTCCCGAGACGACGTCTAGAAAGATAAAGAATTTAAATCAACTCGAGACGAGAAAGAGAAAGAAAGAATGAAGCAACATATGCACTCCCCACTTCCTATATATACCCTCCTAATGAAACATTAGGAGGGTGTTAGTTAGTTAGTCATTAGTTAGTATCCATTTTTAACTTTTTGTAGCTTTAATTATTAGAGAGAGAAAGTGTTTAACTTTCTCTCACTAGCACTTCATCTTTTATCTTTCATCTTCCTTTCTAGTTTTAATCTAAACTTTACTTTTAAAAGCTTAATCTTGTTTTAATAGTAATCTTATTTTTCCTTTCTTATTTTGTTTATCTTTGATTCGTGATAATCTTTGATTTTGTTTCATCTTTTAGTTCATGTGATTAAAAAGTTTATCTTTTTATTCTTCTATAAGTTTTAATATGAATTGAGCTTTGAGCTTGTAACACCCCCAAATTACCACGCAGGGGAATACCACTTTGGGGCGCTACTCATAGCACATCGCACACAATCATAGACAACGACCTCAAAAGAGACGTTAAAATAATATACAACCTTGTCTAAAAAGTTTCCCATCCTAATATATATATAATCAGAGCAGCGTTGGTCCCAAAAACCGTTACCAATCACAATACATTAAATGCTTAAAAGCTATTTATTCATTTCAATGGATGGAAAAGTAAACAAAGATTTAGACAAGTAAGCACCAACTTCATCCCCACATGCTCCGCTGCTATCCATCTTGATTACCTAAAATACATGTGTAAAATCATCAACATAAAGGTTGAGCAAGTCTATAGGTTTTACAAATCATATGAACACAAGCAAAGATTATAAGTTTGTGGCATGCATATTAAGCATCGAATAATAATTTGCATCAACAATACTAATTGTATATAGCATAAATTGCAATAAGCTCATGGAACCGAGCACTTAGACACTCCCTTGTAGGTCTATTAAGACAGGAGATTTATTAATTGTCGTTACCTCCAGATTATCGGTACATTGCCGTATACCTGACTTCTCAATACAATATGTTCAAACAGTGTGGAGGTCGGGCCTAAGCTTCTATGACAAGTCCACACAAACTGAACCGGAGCGGCTTCCCCCATAGATCTATTAATTGTACTAGCGGTTAACCCATCATTGGTTAATTAACGGTCCGTAATTGAGGCTTTAACAAAGGCAATCACCTAATGCAATTTAAAGGCAACCACGGGTCCATTCATAGAGGGACAAGCATACCATAAAAGACTTGTGTTCCAAGTTTATGAAAAACATGTATTACCCCTCGCGGGTTTAAAATCCATTTACAAAATAGTGTAAAAGCGAGGCTATAGACTTACCTTAGATGGGATACGAAGCTAGTAGTAGTAGTGATCGCCGAAGTGAAGATGCCTCCCAAATATATACACATCAAAAGCCGCCACCTAACAAATAAGGTGCGCGCTTAGCAACATACTTAAGTATTTCAAAAGAGACTTAGTATAATAAAATTAATGGCTCAAAATAGTATGTACATAGACATGACCAATCAATGCAAGTGAATCCCTTCTAAACCCCACAACATGTACTAGCTTTCCAAGACTAGTACCTTCGATATTGATCCATCTCAAGATGCCAAATCAATACGGTTCAAGTACCCTAAATGGGTCTCCAATCTCAGAATATACACTCTCACACATTACTTATATTCTTTTAGAACTTTGAGAAGCTAATAGGTTAGCCTCTCGTCTCAAACTATGACGCGAGGTTAAGTACCTCCCAAAAATACTCAGCCGGTACTTACCAAAAGTGCACGTTGTTTACCATATCTAGACAACTCCGTTTTTGACGAAACTTGGTGACAAACTCATTTATAATCCGTAGAAGACTCAGTTTAAATTTCATTTAATGATTCACATTTTAGAACCACCTGCTCGACACATCTTTAGACTTTAAAAACCGGACAGTTTTGCACACTTGTATCGTAAAACCATTTTGACCTTGTTAAACATTTCCATTTACAAAATCGCCACTTGACTTTGAAAATAGACTCCAAATGCTAAGTTTAGAACCTAACAACAGCCTTTGATCAGTTTTAAAACTCAACTTATAGTCCCCGAGATTCGATTCAAATATCGACAACAATTTCGTATTGTGTCAATACTCGTCTCCCGGTACACGAATAATCAAACTAGCATAACTTTTGACTCGTTAGGAGTTAAAAGCTCTATCTTATATCGAAACGAGCGTCTCAACGACTACTACAACAATATCTAATAATATCAAACTTTAATCTACAGCCAATGTACGAAAAATGGTCCTAAACCTACTGATCTAAAATGACTCTTTAAAAATCATACCAACAACCATTTTGACCCATTTTTAGCATCATCAACACCTCAAATATGCTATATTAATCATTTCTAACATTTCATATCATTCCTAAATCACTTGCATGATCCATCCTTTTAAAACCCATATCAAAAATCAAACATGCAATACTTTTAAAATCAAATATAATAATATTAACACCATATTGTTCTTCATCAAAATCTTTAAAAGAATGAAAAGTTCTTGCATGTGGGATTTTCTTAGATCAATATGATCACAAGAAGATTATAAGGATGGGTCTTTTGTTAGATTGTTCCATTTCAAGCTAGAAATCAAAATACATGGTGGTTTGTGGTGGTGGTTTGGACGGCAAAACAAAGGGAGAGAGAGAGAGAGAGTGAAGTTATTGGTGATTTGCATGTGTGTGTGTTTATTTTAGTTTATATATGATGGGTGGAGGGTAGATTTTGCAAA
Organism: Glebionis coronaria; assembly: GCA_025667525.1. Taxonomy (NCBI): domain Eukaryota; kingdom Viridiplantae; phylum Streptophyta; class Magnoliopsida; order Asterales; family Asteraceae; genus Glebionis; species Glebionis coronaria. The sequence goes on along the minus strand of JANFOE010001802.1, from coordinate 168,265 downwards.
TAGTGGATAGTTTTGGACTAAAATGTAAATAGTAGTTAAAAAGTGGGAAATGACTTCCAGTCAATTTTATAAATATTTACGAGAGTCAGGTTTCGTCCCGGGTTCATAAAAATATAAATTTCGTTTGTTAAATCGATCGTTTTAATAATTAAACGCACACAAAACGAAATAGTAAAGTTCGACTCGACTTAAAACGTAAATGAAATAAAATTTTTAGAAATATCAAATATCGAAATAATCGATACTAAAATATAATATTTGGGCATCCATTGGCATCGTGATCACTATTAGTACTTTTCAATCGTCACAAAAATTAGTTATAGTCACACATTATCGGTCTCAACTAAAACCGTCAAATATAATAATACTCATCATTACTTAGAAATTAAAAATATGTTATATAATTAGGATAAAATGATGACGTCAAGTTCGGGTTATTACATCCTCACCACCTTAATGGGGCGACGTCCCGGCCCTCACCTCGCCTCATATTCGTATTGCGTTCCACTAGGAAAGATAAGGGAACTTTCTTCTAAAGAAGCTCTTACGATCCCACTTGAACCTTGATCCACGATCTCCACTGGTTCTTCTTACAAAACACAACTTGTCATCAAGTTGTATCTCACCAAAAGAGGATGAATAATTCCTTATCCACCAATCACTCCTTCAAGCTCGACACATGAAAATTTTATGAATTACACGAAGCTCATTCAATGACAAGAACAAATGACAGGATTTTCGTGTAAGTCCAGTCAAAAGGAAGGTTTCAAATTAACGGATATCCATTGGTCAGATATCCATGGACACACATCAAAAAGAACTGACAAGAAAAACATTTTCGTCATCAGAGGGTGCTCACACGCGGATCCTTACTCAAAAGATAATACGAAGACACCATCTCACTTCCGCTCATGCACATTAGAGTCTCAATAAACATCGCCGTTGAAAGTCAAAAAGATATTACATAATATGTGTTCTCCATGATCGGACGTCATCGGATGATGTCGTCTCAAGTTCTCACAACTTACGATCATTAGAGTAGATCACACACCATTTAAGTACATAAAAAGAAAAGTTCGAACATAAACATCCAATATAGATCTCCATCGTTGCTCATCGAGAAAACCTTGAACGAAGCCTTGATAATACGACTTGATCTCCAAAATCTTTCCACTTGCGGTGTCGGTTACAATATAGTCCTCGAGTGATAACGAATTTATTAATTCCAATCATTAGGAAATTCGGTCCATTGGAGACGATTCACCATATATCGGCGTACCATTAACTCATGCTCCAGTGTTCAATATACAAAAGCGTCCCACTAACTTCTGCTTCAGTGCTCAAGGTGATGCATCATATTCCTCGTTTAATTCGTCATGCTGGCCTCCAAGAGTTTCATCATCAATAAAAGTCTTCGGTGACCCTTCAATAGTAGCAATTAGAATTACAAAATCTTCATATCCATGATAAGTTGTCGTTGATAACTTGATCCTTAATTAATCCAAAAATACTCACATATATCTTAGTGACGCTTAAACAAGTCGCCTATTCTCAGAACGGTCAATCGGTTCTTAACAATCTGCTTATAAAGCTCGCGATCATAGAGACACCTTAGAAATGGTCCATAGAAATAAATCATAATTCGAGAGACGTCCAACAGGTTACTCGTACATAGATGATAGTCGAGGATCATCATAATGACGACGGCACCTAACGATTCTTACCAACGATATACGGATCGAAGGAAGACGTACGCACACCAAACATCCACAAATCAAGCCAGGCATACTTGAGCCCACTCATTTATAACTCCTTGTCTACATCAAAAGGCGTTCCCTTTCATGTATACAAGAGTTTATAAATTTACGGTTCGGGAACTTATAACTTTCTTGTTCAAATGAAAAGGCGTCCCAATTCAATTCAACAAAACGATTATAAGTCAACCTACTCAAGTATTACTACCTCTCAACACGATATCGTATGAAAATACCATGGTAAATACAAGGTGTCAATAAACTTATATCATGATTTCCGTATTCAAACGTTCCATTCCATTTGAATAAGGAAAACACGACAATCTAAGGTCTAGTGGTTTAAAATTTTCTTATTCTAATGTCCTAATCCATTTAAATAAGACAACCATAAACAACTCTTAGTTGGGTGAGTTAAAATATATATATCTAAATGTCCCATTCCATTTAGATACACAGTAATAAGTCACTCAACCGAATGACTACTACGAGCATATCATTGTTGTACCCAAACTATATATATTTGATTAGGATATATATATCTTAAGTCCAACATTGGCATCCTCCTTTTCGCCAATAAAACGTGGTCATATAAAATTTAATCACACGTCGCATTACGTAGGAGATATCGTCTCGGATAAATGATTCTTCAAAATCATATGTAGTAACGAAAACACGAACATCGCATTTATCAATTACGTTTCGAAAGAAGATGTCCAAAAATGGCACATCACGATACGATGATAACAATCGAACATAAAAAAGTCGATATGCGACAGGTTACGAAACCATATATGTAACACCCCCAAATTTATACAATTCAATACAGCGGAAGACTCGTTGGTGTTACGGGATAGCACATTACTCACATCATAGACAACGCTTAAAAATCGCGTCGTTTAATAATAAAGCATTTCCATTCATAAATATCAAATTTTACATAGGTCCCAAGTCATAGTAATTCATATAATTTTTACAAAGCATTTGAATGGAAATTATTATTTAAGTGCGGGCCATGAATTCTTTGTTGTCTTCCCAAGAATTACCTTCAAGTACCTGAGACAAAACATGTTAAAAGAAAAGGTCAGCGATAATGCCGAGTGAATTCATAGAGTTTAATGAAAACCATAATATATCCTCGGTATATATTTATTACCGAAAATCATTTTGTACAAATCTTTGTAGTAGGCCATAAAATAGCCAAAGTCATTTTATACAAATCTTTATCAAAATCATAATATAGGCTTTCGCCTTCAAAATCATTATACGAACCATTGTCGTTAAAAACATCATACAATACGTTTTATAACGTTGTATAAAGTTAATTAAAAACCGTTATATGAATATGGTTATGTAAAACCAAAACACAAATATAATATCAATAATAAGACCCCGTATTGCTAGTCAGGCAATATATCATAATTCAGTGCGTATAGCAGTATTTCGTTATTTTTGGATTATTATAAGCCGCATGACATTGTTACCTTACTACAACAAACAACGGGTAGCTAGCCCGAAACTCAATTTGCCCATCTAAGTTAGCGTGTCGTCATAAAAATCACGCTATGGAAATCTTCTCATACATAAATTCGCTTACCAATCAATGTGGCACGACGGGGATCAACCGTCAAGGCGCGAACTGGGGTGATCGTCCCCAAATAGTACTATTATATGCACAAGCGTCTACCAAATCCCGGTAGTTCACAATTCATGCTAATGGGACTTTTAGTGACATAACCTAACTTTAATAATCCATTTTATCTCATACATCGGGTCATATAATCATTCATCGGGTCATACAATCATTCGGGTCCAAATAAATAAACAAACAATTGGGACAAATGGTGTCCTATTTTATCAAAACTAACATGTTATCTCCCTTGCGGGTTTATAAAATATTTCATAAAAACATTTAAAAGAGTGTGAGGCTATGAACTCACGTTGATATGGGAAAGCGGGTTATCGGCAATTCGGATGTACGGTACGTGCTTCAATCACGGAAACCTAGACAAATAATACTTTGTCTTAGACTCTTGTCCAATGACTTTATAAAAATAACAATTATGTATACATATGATGATTTTATATATATGATGATCAAGTGGGTTTATACATTCTCATTTACTCATTTTTGTGTTATGTATTGGTAACTTTTATTCTAGTTTACTAGTTTTACTTATTTACATGTTTTAGGCCCAACAAGCCTATTACAAGCCCAATACTTTTTATTAGCCCAATTATACTTTTGTTATCATTATTATACTTTACATGTTGGCCCCAAGTGGGTTAAGCCCAATAAGTTAATTTATAAGTGTTTAGCCCATTTAGTTGGATTAATAGTCCAATAATGCTAACTTAGCCCGTTAATGTCCATATGTTATATAGTTCGGGTTTTATAGTTTTATACTTGTATTAAGTACTTATATATAAGTATATGACTTTTAAAAAGTTTACTTTAGACGGGTCCAACCGTCTAAGTTTTATTTGACGAAAAACGTTAATTTTACGGTAATAGCCGAAAAGACGTAAAAATCATGTTTATAGTTTTTATAACTTATAAAACTTACCAAACTACCATTTCTATAAAATGTCCATTTATTTATCCTTATTCATACTTATATAAATGAAATATATAATTTAGTGGTTTTAATTTCACATTTTATACTATATTATTTGAGTGCTTATATAATAGTATTAAACTTCAATTTCACAAAATCTGATTTTTAGTTTCACTTTCACCATTTTTATCATATCTTGAGTTATATAAGGAGATAGAAGTTCATTTTTGGATGGCCTAAACTTCATATTATGTGCTACAAATAACTTAGCTATAGCTACTGCTCAATCCATGTCTAAATATCCTTAACAGTCCCTACAAAACAGACTATTCAGATTGGTATACTAATTTTGTTTTGATCATATCTCACTCAATATAATGATTCCATTGCATGGCCAACTCTCACATGTGTACAAGACCTAATACTTACTGTATATTGATTCCACTTTGCCATTTTATCAGTTCAACATATGGTTAGTTACTGTTTTTATACAGCCAACTTATTAAGCAAGATTTTTAACCATTTTACATGTGGTTTTCCATATTTTTACCCATGTTTATCAACACCAAATCCCCACATAATATTTTTAATCATCATTCCTCATCATATACATATACATATACATAAATAAAGAAAATACAAGATTACATAATCATAATAACAAGAGGATAGGAAGAACAATCTCTATACCACCATTAGTGATGAAAAGATGAGGTTTTTGATGAACAAGACTTGGTTCCTTGTTACCAAACCTTCAACTTTAGCAAGGCAACTTCTTGAGTCCTTCAAATGGATGAACACCTCCATGAAATCAGCCCTAAACTCCTTCTTGAAAATCAGCCCAAAGACCTCCATGAAAACTCCTTTTCATAGGTTAGGATCACCTCCAATCTTCATATCTTCAAAGGGTATTCAACTTGTGCAAGTTAAACACATGATTCATGGTTGAATTTTTGATCAAATGGTGGTTTATGGGGGTATATGGGACGTTCATAGAGAGAGAACAAGAGAGAGTTGTGTGTTTGCATATAGAAATTATGAGTTAGTGGTTTATGCTAGTTGTTTTGAGGTTATATGGTTTGGTGTAAAGATTAGGACAAGTGTCCTAGTCTTCTCATGTAAAGTTGACACACCTCAAGTGTGTTGTATACTCTTGGATGCCACATGTAGGGGGTGGGGCAAGAGTTATCTTGTCTCATCCCCATTAATTTACGGGTATTCTTCGATTCTAGTTTCCTTGATTTGCGTGCCCTCGGGTCGTTTTACGAAAAATGTTTTTATAAATTATGAATCAACGGCACAAAACGAATCTAATAAAAATTGTCTCATCAAAAACAGAGTTCAAAAACGTAAATACGTAATCCTAAGGTTTCTGGTTTAGTCGTAAAGGACGTTAAATTATAATCGTAAGTCCTAATCTCTTCTCGAAAATTTGTGAGTTTATGAACCAACACAAATTTAAAATCCCAAAATAATATTCACGGATAAATTTATTTTCTGAAATGTCGGACTGTCACCAAAAACGGTGTATGTAAACGTAAGCACGTAACGTAGAATCCTCCGGTTTAGACGTAGTCGATGCTACTTCAAGACGTAAATCCAAATTTCTTCCCAAAAATAAGTGAGTTCATAATATAACATTAAAATAATGTTTTTAAATAATATTTGAGAATAAAATATAAACCATAGATTGACGGATTGTCACAGCATTTACCCCTAAACAGGATCTTTGTCCTCAAAGATCATCTTATCTTACTACTCGCTTCTTATAGAGTTAAAGCCATGTGGGTATTTCCTCCACATTCAGTCTTTTCTCACAAGTGTAATTCATTATAATACACGAGTTTCATCAAACATAACTACGGGAATAAGATCAGGCTTAATGTTGACTTACTTTCTCTATCCATGATGTTCACGGGTTTTTGATGAATGCAACTTTTCGCTGATCTAAACTTCATTAAGGAATAGTCAGATTTTCACTTGATAGGCATTTTATCAAGTTCGATATACGAAACATAATTCACGCAGCTCTTGAAGTCCTAGGGTAGATCCAGCTTATATGCCTTTCAAACCAATTTTTTTCTTCATCTCAATGGTCCCATAAAACGGGTACTTATATCCCATGATCTTTCAGATCATCAATTCATTTTTCCATGGTTAAAATTTTTGGCATAACTTCGCTACCCATCTGGCACTTCAAGATCTACATTTCATATTCACATAACCTCCTTCTCACTACCGGTAGTCAATAATCAGATCCTAATTTCAACAATCATTTCAGGTCTCGTGGGTCGAGTATTTTGTAAGGTTAGGTTCGCCATCATAGGAAATCTTAAACCTAAAAGACATGTCCAACTCACAATGGGTGTATGTCGGGTGTCTTCATCCCATCTCCTGCTTACATATGCTCTAACACATATCCTCACAAGATTCGATATTGATCCTAATACGATAATTATCAAGGATAATCTGTCCAAAGGAAAACGATTTTACGGTTTATTACCAAAGGTCAATCATTCAAGCACAAAACAGCACTTATAGTATTTTGTATCGTTACTTTACCTCGTTCCTTCGATTGGGGTGGTACACAATACTCTCATCAAGATTCGTTCTCAATGACTTCTGAGCAAATCTCTAGAAATTCGATGCGAAGCGAGGATCTTGATAGAGATGATTGATACAGGCACACCATGTTTACACAACTCCTTTAAATACAAAAGAGTCAATTTCTTCATCGAGAATCTATCATTAACAGGAATGATATTAGCAGATTTGGCCAGTCTGTCGACGATGACCCAAATCAAATCAAATTCAGATGATGACCTTTGCAATAGCTAGACGTTTACTAATGTATGAGGCGATGTCTGCCTTCGAAATTTTCCATCAATATAACTTCTTCAGATAAAGATACTTTAAATCATAAATGTCATGAATAAAATACTTATACTTACAAGATTCCAACATAACTATATCTCACAATCCTCAATATTTAGACAGTCACAAGTGGCCTTTTATACATTCAACGCCATCGGCTTCTCAATTTTGATGGTTCACATTAGCCGCGAACCACTTTTTATTATCTATATTATCCTTTTTACAAACATTGTTTATTTTATATTGTTCGACAATTTATTTTGCACCTTCATTATTAAGGAACATGTCCTAATTGGTTTTTTTATCCTTTTTACATAATGCGTCAGTATTTACATTCATCTTTCCTGATGAAATAATTATCATATCTACAATTTACTCAGACATTCTTTCTTCATATTTTCTAAGTTATAGTTTCGTCTCAACTATCATTTTTATCAGTTTTGCTCAATCCGACGTTTTAAAACGTCGATAATTATTACACGTAAATTAACAATAAATATTAAGTTTTTATGAAACGTAAACGTTAAAAGTTTTAAATTCCTTAGCTCGACCAATTATATAAAGATATTCAAAATAAATTTGAATTTTAGTTAACACGATTTTCGGTTGATTTATTGAAAGTAATTAATAAGATTTGTAAATGTTCGAAAAATCTTTGGTTGTACTTTGCTCAAAATTTTCTTAGTTGAAAAGCAAAAATTATCGTTTCAAATTTCAAGTCATGGTTTAAAAGGTTTCCTCAATCCCTCTTAGGTTGTCTTGAGGTATACACAAACATTTACCCCTAAACAGGAGTTTAGTTAAATGATTTGTGTATAACGGAATAATCCCTTAAAAAATCCTTTGTTAAAACATTTGTCAAAACATATTTCCAATTTCTTTTTGGTAAAACCCAGAGCCTTAATGGTTCCAATTTTTGAAGAGTCAATATATTCCATTTTCTATTAATCACACGGTCAAATAATGTAAATGATTAAGTCTTAAATCACATGTTAAATATCCAGGGTACAGGTTTTCGTTGTTCGGCCAATTTAGGGCAGTCTATAAATAATTATTAACTCCTTCCTATTCTTATAAACAAACAGATGGTCTTTAATGATCACAAGCATGAATTTATCAAATTACAGCCTCACACGTGATTCACCCAATTTGTGGATGCTACATGTGTATTAGTCAATCCAAATGACATCACGTGAAACTCATAAAGTTCATTACAAGTACCGGATGTAGTGATTGGAATAGATAATCTTTATCGCGGACGTGAAGTTGATGATAACCATGCCGTGGATCAAATCTTTAGAACATACGCTAGAACCTTGTAAATGATCGAACAATCTATCATCTTGGGTATTGGATATAGATTTTAATCGTCAATTTACTTAGTTCACGGTAATTCAAAAAATAAATATAAGGAATGATAACACCATAACTCTTCATAATGACGAGCTTGGTAGAATAAAAGCTTTCTCCGACAACTCTCTCAGTTGTACAGTAACACTTTCGATTTAGATGGTGCTGATGTATAGTGCACATGTCACACGTGCAGCACCGAGAATATAAAATACCAATTTCAACTTGCCTTAATGGCGAAAGTCTAGGTATTTTACCAGCAAATACCTCCTAAAGTTTCAGATAACATAAACATCTTTTAATACATTTATTTTAAGTTCTTTCTAGATTATAATATCTATAACTAGTTCATAACCATTCACGGTATAATTTCAAGTCTAAATGCAGGATATGGTCACCCATCAAGAATTATTTAAATCACTTTTGATAATCAACATCTTATCATTTAGGGGAATTCTACTCGAGTTCCCATCAATTAAGACAATGTCATCATGTCATAATCAATCAATCCATTCTACTGGCACTATCAACTTTCATGTTTCATTACCGTTGATAAGATGTGAACTTCTCAAAAGACTAATAATAACTCATAATCCTTCACAAGTTCAAGGATATCTGGAGACATAACTAACCTTAAAAGAGTAAGGTCAACGCATAATCTATGGGAGAGAATTTCAAATCAGATACAGATGAAAACATTTAACGAATATGAATATATTCCATGTTTTCATAATTTGAGTATGCATTCGAAAGCTCCTCGGATCGTTACCCAGGTCATTCAAATGAAATCAAATCAAAAGAAATGATAGGAACATCGATACATCCAGTCGGGTATCAACACTCGGTAATCAGATACTGTTCCTAAGAATCTCACTACGGGAGAATTGGAAAAGGAGGGAATACCAATTTGTCAAATAAGACAATTTCCACAGATGAGACGTTCGACTCAGAAGAATAAATAGTACGGGCACATATGTAGGTGTCCCTATCAATATGTCCCTATTTTTCACTTCTTGCAGATCTCATAAAATTTAATCTTTTCACAATCTTCAAAGAAAATGTAGTGTTTATCAATCAATTTTATGGTGACTACTAATCAGCCTTGCATGGTCACTTCCAAATTGTATGTAGGCGCGCAACTATATACAGTTTCAAGATTAACAATGCAATACTCAGTTCGTCAAAATTTTATCATCATGTTTATAATAAAAACATTTTCATGCTTAATTCTTAAATAAGAATCAAAAATAAATTTAAAAAGATTTTCTTTGTTATGAAAATAATTAAGTTTTCCAAGGTGTTTTATAAAAAAATTCATTTTGATAATGATCACTTATAAATCTCACTTTAAATAATCCTTATAGTGATGAAAATTCAATTTTTCTCAAGGGATGCTGTTTTATCTTATAAAAACAATGAGTGATCTGCAAAAGAGTGATGAAAAGTTGTTCACCAAGAACTAACTACAATATATCAGGAAATGAGCTTAGCCAGTTAATCATGAGGTTCATGACCTCGATGGCACTCAAAAAGAATAATCCACAACGTAACTCAATTCGAGATGAGTACTTGTTCAATGGTTGCATCACTAATGCGAGCATTAGGATGAAGCAATAAAAGATAGATAATATCGATACATGTAGAATTTAGCAATCAAAGGTAGTCTTTTCGTTAATCACAAACAAGTCAAAATTGTACCATAACACATTACGTGTCACTATGTCATACAATTCCAAGAACTCATCCTACCAACTGATGTCTCAGTTAAGTTAGGGATTATTTTTAAAAGATACCATAATGAATACTAATATACATGAGTCATGGGAGTTCAACCTGTCCCGGAAGATCCATCGGTTCCAACTCAGAAGAAGATTTCTTCAATTTATTTCTTGGACACTGGGCATCCTCGTTAATGGACAATGGCCTGGGAACAACTCTTAACACAAACTAACAATCATTTAAAACCATATAATTCAATCACAGAACTTAACGATTTCCTCTTATCAATCTCATATTCCATACAGGTTAAGTTTTATTTCATTCAAGTTTCAATCAACTTATACTCAATGCGATATCCTACATCATTCTCCAATACTTTCAACCTTATTCTTAGACCTTAATAGGGCAATAAAAGCTCGATATGAACAACAATTAATTTCCAATCCTATAGATCTTACAACAACAATTATCAAATGAGTCACTAATATTAAATGACTAACACATTCAATCAGACTTCTCGGAAATGTATTAGTGGCATGAGGCTTTTGGGTAATGGTTCCAATGACAGCCTCAAGTGCAACATTCACCCTTTCGATTTCAATTTAAGAATTGGGTGACAATGAATCAGATGACACCTTTCCAGGTGGTAACGTTTTATCAAACTCCACTCTATAAGGAAAGATCGTCATGTCATCGACATCAGATTTAATCTCGCCAATTCTTCTTCAAGATTACAATCAACTACTATCTACATTTCTACGAATATCAACCATTTTGTTGGGATCATAGATATCTACAACTTGGTTTAGATCTAGGATAGCTAGAATTCCTACGAGAATAGCTTCGATTAATTTACTAGGGGATTTAGGGTTCCTTGTGACAATCTACGTCGTATAAATATCAAAATAATCATCAAACAATCATGTAATAAAATTATATCATATATATATATATATATATATATATATATATATATATATATATATATATATATATATATATATATATATATATATATATATATATATATATATATATATATATATATATATATATATATATATATATATATATATATATATATATATATATATAATCCAAGTTATATATATATTAAAATAACACTTCTCAGTATGGCCTTGTCGGTAACTCGGGAATTCTTCGGCACCGTTATAGTCAAAAGATTTTTAGACATATTTAGAAAAATGTTTATAGTTAAAAGATTTTGAAATGTTTTATACAAAACTTTGGTTTTAAAAATCTTTCGTTCTCTATAACGAGAGCTCTGGTACCAAACTGTAACACCCCCAAATTTATACAATTCAATACAGCGGAAGACTCGTTGGTGTTACGGGATAGCACATTACTCACATCATAGACAACGCTTAAAAATCGCGTCGTTTAATAATAAAGTATTTCCATTCATAAATATCAAATTTTACATAGGTCCCAAGTCATAGTATTTCATACAATTTTTACAAAGCATTTGAATGGAAATTATTATTTAAGTGCGGGCCATGAATTCTTTGTTGTCTTCCCGAGAATTACCTTCAAGTAACTGAGACAAAACATGTTAAAAGAAAAGGTCAGCGATAACGCCGAGTGCATTCATAGAGTTTAATGAAAACCATTAATATATCATCGGTATATGTTTATTACCGAAAATCATTTTGTACAAATCTTTGTAGTAGGCCATAAAATAGCCAAAGTCATTTTATACAAATCCTTATCAAAATCATAATATAGGCTTTCGCCTTCAAAATCATTATACGAACCATTGTCGTTAAAAACATCATACAATACGTTTTATAACGTTGTATAAAGTTAAATAAAAACCGTTATATGAATATGGTTATGTAAAACCAAAACACAAATATAATATCAATAATAAGACCACGTATTGCTAGTCAGACAATATATCGTAATTCAGTGCGTATAGCAGTATTTCGTTATTTTTGGATTATTATAAGCCGCATGACATTGTTACCTTACTACAACAAACAACGGGTAGCTAGCCCGAAACTCAATTTGCCCATCTAAGTCAGCGTGTCGTCACAAAAATCACGCTATGGAAATCTTCTCATACATAAATTCGCTTACCAATCAATGTGGCACGACGGGGATCAACCGTCAAGGCGCGAACTGGGGTGATCGTCCCCAAATAGTACTAATATATGCACAAGCGTCTACCAAATCCCGGTAGTTCACAATTCATGCTAATGGGACTTTTAGTGACATAACCTAACTTTAATAATCCATTTTATCTCATACATCGGGTCATATAATCATTCATAGGGTCATACAATCATTCGGGTCCAAATAAATAAACAAACAATCGGGACAAATGGTGTCCTATTTTATCAAAACTAACATGTTATCTCCCTTGCGGGTTTATAAAATATTTCATAAAAACATTTAAAAGAGTGCGAGGCTATGAACTCACGTTGATGTGGGAAAGCGGGTTATCGGCAATTCGGATGTACGGTACGTGCTTCAATCACGGAAACCTAGACAAATAATACTTTGTCTTAGACTCTTGTCCAATGACTTTATAAAAATAACAATTATGTATACATATGATGATTTTATATATATGATGATCAAGTGGGTTTATACATTCTCATTTACTCATTTTTGTGTTATGTATTGGTAACTTTTATTCTAGTTTACTAGTTTTACTTATTTACATATTTTAGGCCCAACAAGCCTATTACAAGCCCGATAATTTTTATTAGCCCAATTATACTTTTGTTATCAGTATTATACTTTACATGTTGGGCCCAAGTGGGTTAAGCCCAATAAGTAAATTTATAAGTGTTTAGCCCATTTAGTTGGATTAATAGTCCAATAATGCTAACTTGGCCCGTTAATGTCCATATGTTATATAGTTCGGGTTTTATCGGTTTTTACTTTTATTAAGTACTTATATATAAGTATATGACTTTTAAAAAGTTTACTTTAGACGGGTCCGACCGTCTAAGTTTTATTTGACGAAAAACGTTAATTTTACGGTAATAGCCGAAAAGACGTAAAAATCATGTTTATAGTTTTTATAACTTATAAAACTTACCAAACTACCATTTCTATAAAATGTCCATTTATTTATCCTTATTCATATTTATATAAATGAAATATATAAGTTAGTGGATTTTAATTTCACATTTTATACTATATTATTTGAGTGCTTATATAATAGTATTAAACTTCAATTTCACAAAATCTGATTATTAGTTTCACTTTCACCATTTTTATCATATCTTGAGTTATATAAGGAGATAGAAGCTCATTTTTGGATGGCCTAAACTTCATATTATGTGCTACAAATAACTTAGTTATAGCTACTGCTCAATCCATGTCTAAGTATCATTAACAGTCCCCACAAAACAGACTATTCAGATTGGTATACTAATTTTGTTTTGATCATATCTCACTCATTATAATGATTCCATTGCATGGACAACTCTCACATGTGTACAAGACCTAATAATTACTGTATATTGATTCCATTTTGCCATTTTATCATTTTAACATATGCTTAGGTACTGTTTTTTAGCCAACTTATTAAGCAAGATTTTTAACCATTTTACATGTGGTTTTCTATATTTTTACCCATGTTTATCAACACCAAATCCCAACATAATTTTTTTAATCATCATTCCTCATCATATACATATACATATACATAAATAAATAAAATACAAGATTAAATAATCAATATAACAAGAGGATAGGAAGAACAATCTCTATACCACCATTAGTGATGAAAAGATGAGGTTTTTGATGAACAAGACTTGGTTCCTTGTTACCAAACCTTCAACTTTAGCAAGGCAACTTCATGAGTCCTTCAAATGGATGAACACCTCCATGAAATCAGCCCTAAAATCCTTCTTGAAAATCAGCCCAAAGACCTCCATGAAAACTCCTTTTCATAGGTTAGGATCACCTCCAATCTTCATATCTTCAAAGGGTATTCAACTTGTGCAAGTTAAAAACATGATTCATGGTTGAATTTTTGATCAAATGGTGGTTTATGGGGGTATATGGGACGTTCATAGAGAGAGAACAAGAGAGAGTTGTGTGTTTGCATATAGAAATTATGAGTTAGTGGTTTATGCTAGTTGTTTTGAGGTTATATAGTTTGGTGTAAAGATTAAGACACGTGTCCTACTCTTCTCATGTAAAGTTGACACACCTCAAGTGTGTTGTATACTCTTGGATACCACATGTAGGGGGTGGGGAAAGATTTATCTTGTCTCATCCCCATTAATTTACGGGTATTCCTCGATTCTAGTTTCCTCGATTTGCGTGCCCTCGGGTCGTTTTACGAAAAATGTTTTTATAAATTATGAATCAACGACACAAAACGAATATAATAAAAATTGTCTCATCAAAAACGGAGTTCAAAAACGTAAATACGTAATCCTAAGGTTTCTGGTTTAGTCGTAAAGGACGTTAAATTATAATCGTAAGTCCTAATCTCTTCTCGAAAATTTGTGAGTTTATGAACCAACACAAATTTAAAATCCCAAAATAATATTCACGGATAAATTTATTTTCGGAAATGTCGGACTGTCACCAAAAACGGTGTATGTAAACGTAAGCACGTAACGTAGAATCCTCCGGTTTAGACGTAGTCGATGCTACTTCAAGATGTAAATCCAAATTTCTTCCCAAAAATAAGTGAGTTCATAATATAACATTAAAATAATGTTTTTAAATAATATTTGAGAATAAAATATAAACCATAGATTGACGGATTGTCACAATATATACATATTCAAAGTATCAAACGAGTTTCATACTCGTATTCCGATAACTTAATCATCAATATCGGTGATTGGCAGTGAAACCAAATACGATACAAAACCGTATTATAAGATGTACGAAAATCATTCAAGGAACATTGCTTCGCGTGCAATGCCTTTAAATACCATAGTATATACATAAATATACATATTACTATTCTTACATACACATAGTATCACATAATCACAATCAATATAAAGTAATACAAGAATAGCCTTACCGGGGCCATGCGGAGTAGTTGCGTGCTTAAAACCTTTTAAAACACACCAAAAGTTATAGTTTAGGACATTTTTAAAATCGACCTAGTTCTCTAAAACTTGTGGCTCTGATTACCAATTTGTAACACCCCCGAATTACCACGCAGCGGAATATCACTTTGGGGCGCTACTCATAGCACATCGCACACAATCATAGACAACGACCTCAAAAGAGACGTTAAAATAATATACAACCTTGTCTAAAAAGTTTTCCATCCTAATATATATAAAATCAGAGCAGCGTTGGTCCCAAAAACCGTTACCAATCACAATACATTAAATGCTTAAAAGCTGTTTATTCATTTCTATGGATGGAAAAGTAAACAAAGATTTAGACAAGTAAGCACAAACTTCCTCCCCACATGCTCCGCTGCTATCCATCTTGATTACCTGAAATACATGTGTAAAATCATCAACACAAAGGTTGAGAAAGTCTATAGGTTTTACAAATCATTTGAACACAAGCAAAGATTATATGTTTGTGGCATGCATATTAAGCATCGAATAATAATTTGCATCAACAATATTAATTGTATATAGCATAAATTGCAATAAGCTAATGGAACCGAGCCATTAGACACTCCCTTGTAGGTCTATTAAGACAGGAGATTTATTAATTGTCGTTACCTCCATATTATTGATACATTGCCGTATACCTGACTTCTCAATACAGTATGTTTAAACAGTGTGGAGGTCGGGCCTAAGCTTCTATGACAAGTCCACAGAAACTGAACTGGGGCGTCTTCCACCATAGATCTATTAATTGTACTAGTGGTTAACCCATCATAGGTTAATTAACGGTCCATAATTGATGCTTTAACAAAGGCAATCACCTAATGCAATTTAAAGGCAACCACGGGTCCATTCATAGAGGGACAAGCATACCATAAAAGACTTGTGTTCCAAGTTTATGAAAAACATGTATTCCACCTCGCGGGTTTAAAATCCATTTACAAAATAGTGTAAAAGCGAGGCTATAGACTTACCTTAGATGGGATACGAAGTTAGTAGTAGTAGTGATCGCCGAAGTGAAGATGCCTCCCAAATATATACACATCAAAAGCCGTCACCTAACAAATAAGGTACGCGCTTAGCAACATACTTAAGTATTTCAAAAGATACCTAGTATAATAAAATCAATGACTCAAAATAGTATGTACATAGACATGACCAATCAATTCAAGTGAATCCCTTCTAAACCCCACAACATGTACTAGCTTTCCAAGACTAGTACCTTCGATATTGATCCATCTCAAGATGCCAAATCAATACGGTTCAAGTACCCTAAATGGATCTCCAATCTTAGAATATACACTCTCACATATTACTTATATTCTTTTAGAACTTTGAGAAGCTAATAGGTTAGCCTCTCGTCTCAAACTATGACGCGAGGTTAAGTACCTCCCAAAAATACTCAGCCGGTACTTACCAAAAGTGCACGCTGTTTACCATACCTAAACAACTCCGTTTTTGACGAAACTTGGTGACAAACTCATTTATAATCCGTAGAAGACTCAGTTTAAATTTCATTCAATGATTCACATTTTAGAACCACCTGCTCGACACATCTTTAGACTTTAAAAATCGGACAGTTTTGCACACTTGTATCATAAAACCATTTTGACCTTGTTAAACATTTCCATTTAAAAAATCGCCACTTGACTTTGAAAATGTGACAATCCGTCAATTTATGGTTGATATTTTATTCTCAAATATTATCTAAAAACGTTATTTTAATGTTATATTATGAACTCACTTATTTTTGGGAAGTAATTTGGATTTACGTCTTGAAGTAGCATCGACTACGTCTAAACCGGAGGATTCAACGTTACGTGCTTACGTTTACATACACCGTTTTGGTGACAGTCCGACATTTCAAAAAATAAATATTTCCGTGAATATTCTTTTGGAATTTTAAATTTGTGTTGGTTCATAAACTCAAAAATTTACGAGAAAAGATTAGGACTTACGATTTTAATTTAACGTCCTTTTACGACTAAACCGGAAACCTTAGGATTACGTATTTACGTTTTCGAACTCCGTTTTTGATGAGACAATTTTTATTAGATTCGTTTTGTGCCGTTGATTCATAATTTAAAAATATTTTTCGTAAAACGACCCGAGGGCACGCAAATCGAGGAAACTAGAATCGAGGAGTACCCGTAAATTAATAGGGATGGGACAAGTTTACACTTTCCCACCCCTATACAAGTGGCATCCAAGAGTACACAACACACTCTTGATGTGTCAAGTTTGCTTAAGTAAACAAGGACACTTGTCCTTGTTTCTTTCCAAACCACTAGCTACACATAACTAGCTAAACCATGAAACCATTTCACATACATGCAAAAACTCCATTTTCTCTCTTCCTCTCTCTCTATGAACGTCTACCACCACCACAATCATCATCATACACCAAAAATTTAACTACAAATCTTAAGTATAAGTTACATATGATGATAACCTATTGAAGACATGAAGATTGGAGGTGATCTTAACAACTAAAAAGGAGTTTCCATGGATATTAGAGGCTGATTTTCAAGAACATAATCATGCACATGAAGATCTCAAGGAGTTCATTTTCCAAGTTAAAGATGTGATAACAAGAACCAAGTCTTGTTCATCTAAAAACTCATCATTTCATCACTTTGGTGGTATAGAGATTGTTCTTCCTATCTTTTTGTTATTTTGATTATGTAATCTTGTATTTCCTTTATTTATGTATATGTATATGATTATGAATGATGATTAAAAATATTATATGGGGATTTGGTGTTGATAGATTTGATAAACATGGGTAAAAAGATGTAAAAACCACATGTAAAATGGTTAAAATCTTGCTTAAAATGATGGTTGTATAAAAACAGTAAGTAACCAAATTATAAACTGATAAAATTGCATGGTAGAATCAATTTGCAGTAAGTATTAGATGTCATACACATGTGAGAGTTGGCCATGCAATGGAATCATCAAAATGAGTGAGATATGATCAAAACAGAATTTGTATACCAATCTGAACAGTCTGTTTTGTAGGGACTGTTAAGGATACTTATACATGGATTGAGCAGTAGCTATAACTAAGTTATTTGTAGCACATAATATGAAGTTTATGTCATCCAAAAATGAGCTTCTATCGCCTTATATAACTGAAGATATGATAAAAATGGTGAAAGTAAAACTAAAAATCAGATTTTGTGAAATTAAAGTTTAATAGTATTATATAAGCACTCAAATAATATAGTATAAAATGTGAAATTAAAACCCACTAACTTATATATTTCATTTATATAAATATGTATAAAAATAAATAAAAGGAAATTTTATAAAAATGGTAGTTTGGTAAGTTTTATAAGTTATAAAAACTATATACTAAGTTTTACGTCTTTTCGGCTAAAACCGAAAGATTAACGTTTTTTGTCAAATAAAACTTAGACGGTCGGACCCGTATAATATAAACTTTTATAAACTCACATACTGATATATGAACTTATATAACAAGTAAAAACCCATAAAACCCGAGCTTTACAACATATAGACATTAACGGGCCAAAATAGCCTTATTGGACTATAAACCCGACTAGTTAGTAAAACACTTATAAACTTACTTATAGGGCTTAACCCATTTGGGCCCAACATGTAAAAATATGATACTGATAATAAAAGTATAATTGGGCTAATATAATATATTGGGCTTGTAATGGGCCCATTGGGCCTCAAAATGTAATGAAATTGAACTAGTATAACTAGTATAAAAATGTTACCAACACTATAATAAATAAGTAAAGATGTATAAACCCACTTGATCATCATCATATGTATAAAGTCATCATATATATACATAATTGTTATTTAGATAAAGTCATTGGACAAAAGTATAAGACGAGTATTATTTGTCTAGGTTTCCGTGATTGAAGCACGTACCGTACATTCGAATTGCCGATAACCCGCTTTCCCACATCCACGTGAGTTCATAGCCTCGCACTCTTTTAAATATTTTTATGAAATATTTTATAAACCCGCGAGGGAGATAACATGTTAGGTTTACTAAAATAGGACACCAGTTGTCCCGATTGTTTGTTTATTGATTTGGACCCGAATGATGGTATGACCAGATGTATGATTATATGACCGGATAGATGAAACGAAATGGATTATTAAAGTTAGGTTATGTCACTAAAAGTCCCATTAGCATGAATTGTGAACTACCGGGATTTGGTAGACGCTTATGCATATAATATTACTATTTGGGGACGATCACCCCAGTTCGCGCCTTGACGGTTGATCCCCGTCGTGCCACATTGATTGGTAAGCGAATTTATGTATGAGAAGATTTCTATAGCGTGATTATTGTGACGACACGCTAACTTAGATGGGCAAATTGAGTATCGGTTTAGCTACCCGTTGTTGTGATAGTAAGGTAACAATTTCATGCGGCTTATAATAATCTAAAAATAACGAAAATACTGCTTTATGCATTAAATTATGATATATTGCCTGACTAGCAATACAGGGTCTTATTATTGATTTTATGTTCGTGTTTTGGTTTTATATAACCATATTCATATAACGGTTTTTATTTACTCTATACAACGTTATAAAACGTATTGTATGATGTTTTTAACGACAATGGTTCGTATAATGATTTTGAAGGCGAAAGCCTATATTATGATTTTGACGAGGATTAGGATAAAATGACTTTGGCTATTTTATGGCCTATTAAAATGATTTGTACAAAATGATTTTCGGTAATAGTTTTATACCGATGTTATATTGATGGATTTTATTAAACTCTATGAATTCACTCGGCGCTATCGCTGACCTTTTCTTTTAACATGTTTTATCTCAGGTACTTGAAGGTAATTCTCGGGAAGACGACAAGAATTCATGGCCCGCACCTAAAAACTTATTTCCATTCAAATGCTTTGTAAAACCTGTATTAAATACAATGACTTGAGACCTATATAAATTTGATATTTATGAATGGAAATGCTTTATTATTAAACGACGCGATTTTTAAGCGTTGTCTATGATGTGAGTAATGTGCTATCCCGTAACACCAACGAGTCTTCCGCTGTATTGAATCGTATAAATTTGGGGGTGTTACAGAAAATAGACTCCAAATGCTAAGTTTAGAACCTAACAACAGCCTTTGATCAGTTTTAAAACTCAACTTATAGTCCCCGAAATTCGATCCAAATACCGACAACAATTTCGTATTGTGTCAATACTCGTCTCCCGGTACACGAATAATCAAACTAGCATAACTTTTGACTCGTTAGGAGTTAAAAGCTCTATCTTATACCGAAACGAGCGTCTCGACGACTACTACAACAATATCTAATAATATCAAACTTTAATCTACAGCCACTGTACGGAAATGGTCCTAAACCTACTGACCTAAAATGACTCTTTAAAAATCATACCAACAACCATTTTGACCCATTTTTAGCATCATCAACACCTCAAATATGCTATATTAATCATTCATAACATCTCATATCATTCCTAAATCTCATCTCATATCATTTCTGAAATTTTATACCGATGTTATATTGATGGATTTAATTAAAACTCTATGAATTCACTCGGCGTTTTCGCTGACCTTTTCTTTTAACATGTTTTATCCTTGGTACTTGAAGGTAATTCTTGGGAAGACGACAAGAAATCATGGCCCGCACTTAAATTAAAATTTCCATTCAAATGCTTTGTAAAACCTGTATAAAATACAATGACTTGGGACCTATGTAAATTTGATATTTATGAATGGAAATGCTTTATTATTAAACGACGTGATTTTTAAGCGTTGTATATGATGTGAGTAATGTTCTATCCCGTAACACCAACGAGTCTTCCGCTGTATTGAATCGTATAAATTTGGGGGTGTTACAGTTTGGTACCAGAGCTCTCGTTATAGAGAAGGAAAGATTTTTAAAACCAAGGTTTTGAATAAAACATTTCAAAATCTTTTAACTATAAAATTTTTTCTAAAAATGTCTAAAAATCTTTTGACTATAGCGGTGACGAAGAATTCCCGAGTTACCGACAAGGCCAGACTGAGAAGTGTTATTTTAATATATATATATATAACTTGGATTATATATATATGTAATTTGATTATATGATTGTTTGATAATTATTTCAATATTTATACGAGGTATTTATACGACGTAGATTGTCACAAGAAACCCTAACTCCCCTATTAAATCAATCGAAGCTATTCCCGTAGGAAATCTAGCTATTCCAGATCTAAACCAAGTTGTGGATATTTATGATCCCAACAAAATGGTTGATATTCGTAGAAATGTAGATATTTGTCTATTGTGAAATTGAAAAATAATTGGCAAGATTAAAACTGATATCGATATCATGACGATCTTTCCTTGTAGAGTGGAGTTTGAGAAAACGTTACCACCTGGAAAGATATCATCTGAGTCGTTGTCACCCAATTCTTAAATTTGAAATCGAAAGGGTGAATGCTGCCCTTTAGGTTGTCATTGGAACCATTACCCAAAAGCCTCATGCCACTAGTACCTTTCTGAGAAGTCTAATTGAATGTGTGAGTCATTTCATACTAGTGACTCATTTGATAATTATTGTTTAAAGAGATATAGGATTGGAAATTAAGTGTTGTTCATATCGAGCTTTTATTGCCCTTTTAAGGTTTAAAAATAAAGTTGAAGTATTGGAAAATGAGGTAGGATATCGAATTCAGTATAAAATTGGTTGAAACTTGAATAAAGTAAAATTTAACTTGTATGGAATAAGAAATTGTTAAGAGAAATTCGTTAAGTTCTGTGATTGAATTATAATGTTTTAATTGATTATTGGTTCGTGTTAAGTGTTGTTCCTAGGCCATTGTCCAATAACGAGGATGCCCAGGGTCCAAGAAATAAATTGAAGAAATCTTCTTCTGAATTGGGAGCGATGGATCTTACGGGACAGGTGGAACACCTAATGATTCTTGTAGATTAGTATTCATTGTGGCATCTTTTAAAACAAAAATAATCCCTAACTTAACTGAGACATCAGTTGGTAGGATGAGTTATTGGAATTGTATGACATAGTGACACGTAATGTGTTACGGTACAATTCGGACTTGTTTGTGATTAATGAAAAGACTACCTTTGATTGCTAAATTCTGCATGTATCGATGTTATCTATCTTTTCTTGCTTCTTCCTAATGCTCGCATTAGTGATGCAACCATTGAACAAGTACTCATCTCGATTTGAGTTACGTTGTGAATTATTATTTTTGAGTGCCATCGAGGTCATGAAGCTCATGATTAAGTGGCTAAGCTCATTTCCTGATATATTGAAGTTAGTTCTTGGTGAACAACTCTTCATCACTCTTTTGCAGATCACTCATTGTTTTTATAAGATAAAACAATATCCCTTGAGAAAAATTGAATTTTCATCACTATAAAGGATTATTCAAAGTAAGATTTATAAGTGATTGTTATCAAAATGAAGTTGTTTATAAAACACCTTGGAAAACTTAATTGATTTCATAACAAAGAAAATCTTTGTAAATTTATTTTTGAGTCTTATTTAAGAATTATGCATGAAAATGTTTTTATTATAAACATGATGATAAAATTTTGACGAACTGAGTATTGCATCGTTAATCTTGAAATTGTATATAGTTGCGCGCCTACATACAATTTGAATGGACCATGCAAGACTAATTAGTAGTCACCATAAAACTAATGAATAAACACTACATTTTCTTTGAAGATTGTGAAAGATTAAATTTTATGAGATCTGCAAGAAGTGAAAAATAGGGACATATTGTTAGAGACACCTACAAATGTGCATGTACTATTTATTCTTCTGAATTGAATTTACTCATCTGTGGATATTGTCTTATTTGATAATTGATATCCCCTCTTTGTCCAATTTTCCCGTGGTGAGATTCTTTGGAAAAGTATCTGATTTCCGAGTGTTGATACCCGATTGGATGTATCGACATTCCTATCATTTCTTTTGATTAGATTTCATTTGAATGACCTGGGTAACGATCCGAGGAGCTTTCGAATGCGTACTCAAATTATGAAAACATGGGATATATTCATATTCGTTAAATGTTTTCGTCTGTATCTGATTTGAAATTCTCTCGCATAGATCATGCGTTGACCTTACTCTTTGAAGGTTAGTTATGTCTCCAGATATCCTTGAATTTGTGAAGGATTATGAGTTATTATTAGTCTTTTGAGAAGTTCACATCTTATCGACGGTAATAAAACTGGAAAGTTGATAGTGCCAGTAGAATGGATTGATTGATTATGACATGACAACATTGTCTTAATTGATGGGAACTCGAGTAGAAATCCCCTAAAAGATAAGATGTTGATGTCCATATCATGCATTTAGACTTGAAGTTATACCGTGAATGGTTGTGAATTAGTCATAGATACTATAATCTAGAAAGAACCTAATATGAAATTATTTAAAGATGTTTCTGTTATCTGAAATTTTAGGAAGTATTTGCTGGTGAATTACCTAGACTTTCGCCATTAAGGCAAGTTGAATTTGGTATTGATTATATTCCCGGTGCTGCACCTGTGGCATGTGCACTGTACGTCAGCACCATCTGAATTAAAGGAATTACCGTACAACTGAGAGAGTTATCGGAGAAAGAGTTTATTCTACCAAGCTCGTCATTATGGAGAGCTATGGTATTATCATTCCTTATATTTATAGATTACTGTGAACTGAGTAAATTGACAATCGAAAATGATATCCATAACTTGAAATGGAAGATTTGTTCGATCATTTACAAGGTTCTAGCGTATGTTCTAAAGATTTGATCCTCGGCATGGTTATCATCAACTTCGCATCTACGAAAAGGATTATCTATTCCAATCACTACATCCAGAACTTGTAATGAACATTTTGAGTTTCACGTGATGTTGTTTAGATTGGCCAATGCACATGTAGCATTCATAAATTTGGTGAATCACGTGTGTAGGCTGTAATTTGATAAATTCATGCTTGTGATCATTAAGGACTATTTGTTCATTTATAAGAATAAGAATGAGTTAATAATTATTTGTAGAATGCCCTGAGTCGGCCGAGTATTGAAAATTTGTACCTTGAATATTTAACATGTGATGAAAGACTTAATCCTTTATATTATTTGACCGTGTGATTAATAGAAAATGGATATATGTTTTGACAAATGTTTTAACAAAAGATTTTTAAGGGATTATTTCCTTATACACAAATCATTTAACTAAACTCCTGTTTAGGAGTAAATGTTTGTGTATACCTCAAGACAACCTAAGAGGGATTGAGGAAACCGTTAAACCATGACTTAAAATTTGAAACGACAATTTTTGCTTTTCAACTAAGAAAATTTTTACCAAAGAATAAACGAAGGTTTTTCGAACATTTACGTATCTTACTAATTATTTTTGATAAATCAACAAAGATTGTGTTAATTAAATTCAAATTTATATTGAACATTTTTTTTATATAATTGGACAAACTGAGAAAATTTAAAAACTTTTTGTGTTTACGTTTCATAAAAATTAAATATTTATTATTTAATTACTTGTAGTAATTATCGACGCTTTAGACGTCGGATTGAGCAAAACTGATGAAAACAATAGTTGAGATAGAACTAAGACTTAGAAAATATGAAGAAACAATTTTCGAATAAATACGGTCATGATATTTATTCCATCTAGGAAAGTGAACGTAATTACTGACACCTTATATAAAAAGGATAAAGAATCAATTACGATGTATTTCTTAATAATGAATGTGCAAAATAAATTGCTGAACAATATAAAAATAAACGATACTTGTAAGAAGGATAATATAAATAATAAATAGGGGTTCGCGGATAATGTGAACCATTAGAATTGAGAAGCCGATAGTGTTATGTATAAAAGTCTACTTGTGATTATCTAAATATGGAGATTTAGAGATTTAGTTATGTTGGAATCTTGTAAGTATAAGTATTCTATTCCTGTCATTTCTTATTTAATGTATCATTATCAGAAGAAGTTGTACTGATGGCAAATTATGAAGGCATACACCGCCTCATACATTAGTAAACGTCTAGCTATTACAAAGGTCATCATCTGAATTTGATTCTATTTGGGTCATCGTCGACAGACTGACCAAATCTACTAATATCATTCCTATTAATGGTAGATTCTTGATGAAGAAATTGACTCTTTTGTATTTAAAGGAGTTGTGTAAACATGGTGTGCCTGTATCGATCATCTCTATCAAGTTCCTCGCTTCGCATTGAATTTCTAGAGATTTGCTCAGAAGTCATTAAGAACGAATCTTGATGAGAGTACTATGTACCACCCCAATCGAAGGGACGAGGTAAAGTAACGATACAAAATACTATAATTGATGTTTTATGCTGGAATGATTGACCTTTGGTAATAAACCGTATAATCATTTTCCTTTGTAGAATTATCATTGATAATTATCGTATTAGGATCGAGATCGAATCTTGTGAGGTTATATATTAGAGCATCTGTAAGCAGGAGTTGGGATGAAGACACCCGACATACACCCATTGTGATTTGGACATGTCTTTTAGGTTTAAGGTTTCCTATGATGCGAACCTATCCTTACTAAATACTCGAACCGCGAGACCTGAAATGATTGTTGAAATTAGGATCTGATTATTGACTGCCGGTAGTGGGCAGGAGGTTATGTGAATATGAAATGTAGATCTTGAAGTGCCAGATGGGTAGCGAAGTTATGCCAAAAATTTTAACCATGGAAAAATGAATTGATGATCTGGAAGATCGTGGGATATAAGTCCCCGTTGTATGGGACTATTGAGATGATGTAAAAAGATTGGTTTGAAAGGCATATAAGCTGGATCTACCCTAGGACTTCAAGGACTGCGTGAATTATGTTTAAGTATATCGAACTTGATAAAATGTCTATCAAGTGAAAATCTGACTATTCCTTAATGAAGTTTAGATCGGCGAAAAGTTGCATTCATCAAAAACCCGTGAACATCATGGATAGAAAAAATAAGTCAACAATAAGCCTGATCTTATTCCTGTAGTTATGTTTGATGAAACTCGCGTGTTGTAATGGATTACACTTGTGAGAAAAGACCGAATGTGGAGGAAATACCCACATGGCATTAACTCTATAAGAAGCGAGTAGTAAGGTAAGATGATCTTTGAGGACAAAGATCCTGTTCAGGGGTAAATGCTGTGACAATCCGTCAATTTATGGTTGATATTTTATTCTCAAATATTATTTAAAAACATTATTTTAATGTTATATTATGAACTCACTTATTTTTGGGAAGTAATTTGGATTTACGTCTTGAAGTAGCATCGACTACGTCTAAACCAGAGGATTCAACGTTACGTGCTTACGTTTACATACACCGTTTTGGTGACAGTCCGACATTTCAGAAAATAAATTTATCCGTGAATATTATTTTGGAATTATAACTTTGTGTTGGTTCATAAACTCAGAAATTTACGAGAAAAGATTAGGACTTACGATTTTAATTTAACGTCTTTTTACGACTAAACCGGAAACCTTAGGATTATGTATTTACGTTTTCGAACTCCGTTTTTGATGAGCAATTTTTATTAGATTAGTTTTGTGCCGTTGATTCATAATTTATAAAAACGTTTTTCGTAAAACGACACGAGGGCACGCAAATCGAGGAAACTAGAATCGAGGAGTACCCATAAATTAATAGGGATGTGACAAGTTTACACTTTCCCATTCCTATACAAGTGGCATCCAAGAGTACACAACACACTCTTAATGTGTCAAGTTTACTTAAGTAAACAAGGACACTTGTCCTTGTTTCTTTCCAAACCACTAGCTACACATAACTAGCTAAACCATGAAACCATTTCACATACATGCAAAAACTCCATTTTCTCTCTTCCCCTCTCTCTATGAACGTCTACCACCACGACAATCATCATCATACACCAAAATTTAACTACAAATCTTATGTATAAGTTACATATGATGATAACCTATTGAAGACATGAAGATTGGAGGTGATCTTAACAACTAAAAAGGAGTTTCCATGGATCTTAGGGGCTGATTTTCAAGAAGATAATCATGCACATGAAGATCTCAAGGAGTTCATTTGCCAAGTTAAAGATGTGATAACAAGAACCAAGTCTTGTTCATCCAAAAACTCATCATTTCATCACTTTGGTGGTATAGAGATTGTTCTTCCTATCCTTTTGTTATTTTGATTATGTAATCTTGTATTTCCTTTATTTATGTATATTTATATGATGATAAATGATGATCAAAATATTATGTGGGGATTTGGTGTTGATATATTTGATAAACATGGGTAAAAAGATGGAAAAACCACATGTAAAATGGTTAAAATCTTGCTTAAAATGATGGCTGTATAAAAACAGTAAGTAACCAAATTATAAACTGATAAAAATGCATGGTAGAATCAATTTACAGTAAGTATTAGATGTCATACACATGTGAGAGTTGGCCATGCAATGGAATCATCAAAATGAGTGAGATATGATCAAAACAAAATTTGTATACCAATCTGAACAGTCTGTTTTGTAGGGACTGTTAAGGATACTTATACATGGATTGAGCAGTATCTATAACTAAGTTATCTGTAGCGCATAATATGAAGTTTATGTCATCCAAAAATGAGCTTCTATCTCCTTATAGAACTGAAGTTATGATAAAAATGGTGAAAGTGAAACTAAAAATCAGATTTTGTGAAATTAAAGTTTAATAGTATTATATAAGCACTCAGATAATATAGTATAAAATGTGAAATTAAAACCCACTAACTTATATATTTCATTTGTATAAATATGTATAAGAATAAATAAAAGGAAATTTTATAAAAATGTTAGTTTGGTAAGTTTTATAAGTTATAAAAACTATATACTAAGTTTTATGTCTTTTCGGCTAAAACCGAAAGATTAACGTTTTTGTCAAATAAAACTTAGACGGTCGGACCCATCTAATATAAACTTTTATAAACTCACATACTGATATATGAACTTATATAACAAGTAAAAACCGATAAAACCCGAGCTTTACAACATATAGATATTAACGGGACAAAATAGCCTTATTGGACTATAAACCCGACTAGTTAGTAAAACACTTATAAACTTGCTTATTGGGCTTAACCCATTTGGGCCCAACATGTAAAAATATGATACTGATAATAAAAGTATAATTGGGCTTATATAATATATTGGGCTTGTAATGGGCCCATTGGGCCTCAAAATGTAATGAAATTGAACTAGTATAACTAGTATAAAAATGTTACCAACACATAAACACTATAATAAATAAGTAAAGATGTATAAACCCACTTGATCATCATCATATGTATAAAGTCATCATATATATACATAATTGTTATTTTGATAAATTCATTGGACAAAATTCTAAGACGAGTATTATTTGTCTAGGTTTCCGTGATTGAAGCACGTACCGTACATCCGAGTTGCCGATAACCCGCTTTCCCACATCCACATGAGTTCATAGCCTCGCACTCTTTTAAATGTTTTTATGAAATATTTTATAAACCCGTGAGGGAGATAACATGTTAGTTTTACTAAAATAGGACACCAGTTGTCCCGATTGTTTGTTTATTGATTTGGACCCGAATGATGGTATGACCAGATGTATGATTATATGACCCGATAGATGAAACGAAATTGATTATTAAAGTTAGGTTATGTCACTAAAAGTCCCATTAGCATGAATCGTGAACTACCGGGATTTGGTAGACGCTTATGCATATAATAGTACTATTTGGGGACGATCACCCCAGTTCGCGCCTTGACGGTTGATCCCCGTCGTGCCACATTGATTGGTAAGCGAATTTATGTATGAGAAGATTTCTATAACGTGATTATTGTGACGACACGCTAACTTAGATGGGCAAATTGAGTATCGGGTTAGCTACCCGTTGTTGTGATAGTAAGGTAACAATGTCATGCGGCTTATAATAATCCAAAAATAACGAAAATACTGCTTTATGCATTAAATTACGATATATTGCCTGACTAGCAATACAGGGTCTTATTATTGATTTTATGTTCGTGTTTTGGTTTTATATAACCATATTCATATAACGGTTTTTATTTACTCTATACAACGTTATAAAACGTATTGTATGATGTTTTTAACGACAATGGTTCGTATAATGATTTTGAAGGCGAAAGCCTATATTATGATTTTGACGAGGATTTGTATAAAATGACTTATTACAAAGATTAGTACTAAATGATTTTGAGTAATAATTTTATACCGATGTTATATTGATGGATTTAATTAAAACTCTATGAATTCAGTCGGCGTTTTCGCTGACCTTTTCTTTTAACATGTTTTATCTCAGGTACTTGAAGGTAATTCTCGGGAAGACGACAAGAAATCATGGCCCGCACTTAAATTAAAATTTCGATTCAAATGCTTTGTAAAACCTGTATAAAATACAATGACTTGGGACCTATGTAAATTTGATATTTATGAATGGAAATGCTTTATTATTAAACGACGCGATTTTTAAGCGTTGTCTATGATGTGAGTAATGTGCTATCCCGTAACACCAACGAGTCTTCCGCTGTATTGAATCGTATAAATTTGGGGGTGTTACAGAAAATAGACTCCAAATGCTAAGTTTAGAACCTAACAACAGCCTTTGATCAGTTTTAAAACTCAACTTATAGTCCCCGAAATTCGATCCAAATATCGACAACAATTTCGTATTGTGTCAATACTCGTCTCCCGGTACACGAATAATCAAACTAGCATAACTTTTGACTCGTTAGGAGTTAAAAGCTCTATCTTATACCGAAACGAGCGTCTCGACGACTACTACAACAATATCTAATAATATCAAACTTTAATCTACAGACACTGTACGAAAAATGGTCCTAAACCTACTGACCTAAAATGACTCTTTAATAATCATACCAACAGCCATTTTGACCCATTTTTAGCATCATCAACACCTCAAATATGCTACATTAATCATTTATAACATCTCATATCATTCCTAAATCACTTGCATGATCCATCCTTTTAAAACCCATATCAAAAATCAAACATGCAATACTTTTAAAATCAAATATAATAATATTAACACCATATTGTTCTTCATCAAAATCTTTAAAAGAATGAAAAGTTCTTGCATGTGGGATTTTCTTAGATCAATATGATCACAAGAAGATTATAAGGATGGGTCTTTTGTTAGATTGTTCCATTTCAAGCTAGAAATCAAAATACATGGTGGTTTGTGGTGGTGGTTTGGACGGCAAAACAAAGGGAGAGAGAGAGAGAGTGAAGTTGTTGGTGATTTGCATGTGTGTGTGTTTATTTTAGTTTATATATGGTGGATGGAGGGTAGATTTTGCAAATAGTGGATAGTTTTGGACTAAAATGTAAATAGTAGTTACAAAGTGGGAAATGACTTCCAGTCAATTTTATAAATATTTACGAGAGTCATGTTTCGTCCCGGGTTCATAAAAATATAAATTTCGTTTGTTAAATCGATCGTTTTAATAATTAAACGCACACAAAACTAAATAGTAAAGTTCGACTCGACTTAAAACGTAAATGAAATAAAAATTTCAGAAATATCAAATATCGATATAATCGATACTAAAATATAATATTTAGGCATCCATTGGCATCGTGATCACTATTAGTACTTTTCAATCGTCACAACAATTAATTATAGTCACACATTATCGGTTTCAACTAAAACCGTCAAATATAATAATACTCATCATTACTTAGAAATTAAAAATATGTTATATAATTAGGATAAAATGATGACGTCAAGTTCGGGTTATTACATCCTCACCACCTTAATGGGGCGACGTCCCGGCGCTCACCTCGCCTCATATTCGTATTGCGTTCCACTAGGAAAGATAAGGGAACTTTCTTCTAAAGAAGCTCTTACGATCCCACTTGAACCTTGATCCACGATCTCCACTGGTTCTTCTTACAAAACACAACTTGTCATCAAGTTGTATCTCACCAAAAGAGGATGAATAATTCCTTATCCACCAATCACTCCTTCAAGCTCGACACATGAAAATTTTATGAATTACACGAAGCTCATTCAATGACAAGAACAAATGACAGGATTTTCGGGTAAGTCCAGTCAAAAGGAAGGTTTCAAATTAACGGATATCCATTGGTCGGATAGCCATGGACACACATCAAAAAGAACTGACAAGAAAAACATTTTCGTCATCAGAGGGTGCTCACACGCGGATCCTTACTCAAAAGATAATACAAAGACACCATCTCACTTCCGTTCACGCACATTAGAGTCTCAATAAATATCGCCGTTGAAAGTCAAAAAGATATTACATAATATGTGTTCTCCATGATCGGACGTCATCGGATGATGCCGTCTCAAGTTCTCACAACTTACGATCATTAGAGTAGATCACACACCATTTAAGTACATAAAAAGAAAAGGTCGAACATACACATCCAATATAGATCTCCATCGTTGGTCATCGAGAAAACCTTGAACGAAGCCTTGATAATACGACTTGATCTCCAAAATCTTTCCACTTGCGGTGTCGGTTACAATATAGTCCTCGAGTGATAACGAATTTATTAATTCCAATCATTAGGAAATTCGGTCCATTGGAGAAGATTCACCACATATCGGCGTACCATTAACTCATGCTCTAGTGTTCAATATACAAAAGCGTCCCACTAACTTCTACTTCAGTGCTCAAGGTGATGCATCATATTCCTCGTTTAATTCGTCATGCTGGCCTCCAAGAGTTTCATCATCAATAAAATTCATCTGTGACCCTTCAATAGTAGCAATTAGAATTACAAAATCTTCATATCCATGATAAGTTGTCGTTGATAACTTGATCCTTAATTAATCCAAAAATACTCACATAAAACCTAGTGACGCTTAAACAAGTCGCCTATTCTCAGAACGGTCAATCGGTTCTTAACAATCTACTTATAAAGCTCGCGATCATCAAGACACCTTAGAAATGGTCCATAGAAATAAATCATAATTCGAGAGAAGTCCAACAGGTTACTCGTACATAGATGATAGTCGAGGATCATCATAATGACGACGACACCGAACGATTCTTACCAACGATATATGATTCGAAGGAAGACGTACGCACACCAAACATCCACAAATCAAGCCAGACATACTTGAGCCCACTCATCTATAACTACTTGTCTACATCAAAAGGCGTCCCCTTTCATGTATAGAAGAGTTTATAAATTTACGGTTCGGGAACTTATAACTTTCTTGTTCAAATGAAAAGGCGTCCCAATCCAATTCAACAAAACGATTATAAGTCAACCTACTCAAGTATTACTACCTCTCAACATGATATCGTATGAAAATACCATGGTAAATACAAGGTGTCAATAAACTTATATCATGATTTCCGTATTCAAACGTCTCATTCCATCTGAATAAGGAAAACACGACAATCTAAGGTCCAGTGGTTTAAAATTTTCTTATTCAAATGTCCTAATCCATTTAAATAAGACAACCTTAAACGACTCTTAGTTGGGCGAGTTAAAATCTATATATCTAAATGTCCCATTCCATTTAGATACACAGTAATAAGTCCTCCTTTTCGCCAATAAAACATGGTCATATAAAATTTAATCACACGTCGCATTATGTTGAGTCTTAGGATCTAGACTCATCTGGGATATGATAACAATGATTGTAAGCACAGCGGAATATAATAAAGAACACAATCAAAGTTATGAACAAGGCTTTCTTATTCATAAAATACTAATAAGCTGCTACTACTAGCTCCTGGTGCCTTATAGGCTTGACACCAGGAGGAACACACACACACCTTTAGTTTACATTGTATCTGAATGAATGAATAACAACCAAGGTGGTACCCTCTTTATTTAATAGAGGGACTAGGGTTACATCACAACCCTAGCTTACTATCTAAGCTAATATATTACTACTAGGTCCTTCATCTTGTTTTGTCATATCAACTCAAGATATCTAAGTCCCAACAATCTTCCCCTAGTTGATTTGACAAAACCAGTAAGCACAAGCTTCCCCTGAAGCTAATATAGATGAAGGCTAAGCTTCCCCTTGATCCATGCATTCTTCCCCTTTTTGTCACATCAACTCAAAAAGGATCGTCTTCCCCTTAAGAAGTGCACGACAAATCCAGTAGGCTCCATGGAGAGATCACTGATGAAGAAAATCAAGTATAACGAATTTGATGAAGAAGTGGAATCTCCCAAACTTGTATCTTATGTCTTCCACTAACCACGTGACGTCGAGCTCGAACAAAATCCTCAAATAAATGAGACACTGAGCACAATAACGTAACCCCTTCAAGCGATAGCAAATGTACGCATAGAGCAAGTTATCTTAAAAAGGCTCCTACTCCTTTTAAGATATGAATAGATCGTACCCCTTCGCTAGATATGTCGAGTCTTCGTCACCATACAAACCAAGCAAGTTATCCTAAAAGGTGCTCCCTCCCTTTTAAGATACGATAAGAACACAAAACCTGTGAAAATCAACTACAACATAAAATAAGTGATAATCAAATGTCTTCTTCAATGAATCTCCACAACGAAATGATGATGGCTGAGAACTCCTCTCCTCTAGTAACAGTAGTGACATCAGACTAGTCACTAAATCAAAGTAGTAGCAATCTTACTTGACTAGTAGGAACCAAAACCGACCAAAGAAAGTTAGTATACAACAAGCCAGCAGGAACCATAATCAAGTCAGCAAGAACATACGCCTACCAGGAGGAACAAACCAGTAGGAACCGACCAGTGGTACGGACCAGTAGGAACCGACTTGTATGAACCGATGATTCAACCAGGAGGAACCATCAAATATTACTAGGAGGAACCGAGAACAAAACCAACATGAGTAATATATGACCCGTAGGAACCATAGCTCACCAGTAGCATAACGAAAATCTACCAGTAGCATCTCAAAACCCTTTCTACCTTTTTTTTTTCTTTTTCTTCTTTTTTTTTTTTTTTTTTTTTACAAACCTGTCACCACTCTGTTGGACAAAATGTGGTCACTGATTCTGTTGCTGCTGCTGTCTTTATCATAAACTACCAAGTCCAATCATAGACCCATAACTTACGAATTCAAGAGTCCATATAATGTGGTATCCATCAATATTAGCCCCACACGTCACATGTATACCAGCCCATAAGTCTTGCTGAATATCCTTGAATATTAAAACCTTTGATATACTTCAGAATACTCTGACCAAATCTTGTATAGTAACAGCCTACAATCAAATCACACAACTCACGACTAGCCACGTCCAAATCAATGGAGACCAAAATAGCCATAATCTACTCCCATAAAATAGCAATAGAAACGTATCTTCCCAAAAATCATGCATTAATTCACAATAGTTACTATCTTTACGTTCCTATGATGCTCTCATTCCATTTAATGCGTAACAAATAAAGACGCATTCATCCTTAATTCACGCAGAAACTAACTTAATCATATCCCACGAAAATCATATCAAATCTTCCATATATTACGCCTTTTGACCTTTGCATTCCATAAATATCACGTCCAATAATATTTTAGAAGATTAATTTGAGTGAGTCAAAATTAATCCCTAAACCTTAGCAAAATAAAACGTGTCTCTCGTCCAAAATATGAAGTATTTTATGGAAGTAAAATTAATTCCCTAAGAATTAGGAATTATAGTTGTATACGCGCAGGACATAGCAACTTCCATTTATTCTCACACGTTTTGTTATTATAGGCATCGCATGATTTCTTCACGTAACATGTATTACGTTCAAAAAATAAAGAGAATAATGATAAAATATATCATAATCCCTGAAGATCAGGAAAGACTAATTCTCCACGAATTTCTAGGAAAACCCACGATTAAATCCTCAAACGTCTAGTTAACAGCAAATAAAACTTATAGTCAGCCCACATATCACGTACATATAACTGTTTCCATTGATAACTATACTTTCGTTCAAAAACAAAGATCTGCCATATGTCTTGTAGAAACCAAGACCACATGTTTTTTTTTTGCCTTATTAAACCCATATTACGTTTAAAAAGATATGTGTATATTTTGCATCCATACCTGTTTGAATCACGTGATAACAGCAAGTCTACCAGTACCGTCTGACTTTCGTACAACACTTCCCATGACCTTAAAGTGTCTTGCTGGGACTATCCTTGTTTATATACAAGAAGAAACAAGTTTTCTATACAAGTGGTATCAGAGCCTGGAAGGGTCTCTATACAAGAAGAATAAAGTTTTCTTATTACTGACATTTTGTTTATCATGTCTGCCTCAACTTCTACTCAAACAGGAGAAGACAGAACTCCTAAAATTGTGCAACCTCAGCAGATCCTGGCTACGGTCTCTAACACGAATGGTAAATTCCCTCTTCTGAAGAAGGGTGAATATGATAACTGGGCAATGAAGATGGAATGGTGGATCACCAACACTGATCAAGATCTCTGGAAGATCATTCTGAATGGGAACAGCAGGAAGCTTACTGGACGTGACAAGAATGGTAATATTACCCTTCTTGACCCTAAATCTCATGAGGAAATCATAGCTATTCAGAAGGAGGTAAAAGCAAAAACGATTTTGCTTCAATCTCTTCTTGAAGATCACATGGGTGACTTCTACCATTTGGATGATGCCAGAGAGATCTGGAATGGCATAAAAGCAAGGTTCGGTGGGAATGAGGAGTCAAAGAAAATGCGAAGGTCCATGCTGAGAGATGAATTCACAGAATTCAAAATCTCAAAAACTGAAGGTCTAAATCAAGGGTATGATAGGTTCCAGAAGATATTGAGCCAGTTGAATCAACTTCGGTCAAAGCCTGATGATGGTGATATTAATGCAAGGTTTCTTAAAGCCTTACCCTACTCATGGAATCAGGTGGTGATCTCTCTCAAAGCCAAAGGTGGGCTTGACTATCTCAGCTTTGATGATTTGTTTCATAAACTCAGAACTTTTGAATCTCATGTGAGAGGCTTTTCAAGCGACTCTTTTCCCACTCCTGCTAACTCGGCCTTTGTGAGTTCTATGGCATCCAGTCCCATGTCATATGCAAGTAGCCCAAGCAATATTGTGTCCTCTCAGCACACTTTCCAGCATACTTCTGCTCCTGATCCTACTGCCAAGTCTGGTAGTATGGTAGAAGTTGTTCTTCATTCTTTTGTGGCTAATGTTAATGCTGAACAACAACTTGCTTTTGATGACTTCAAACAGGTCGATAAACTTGACCTGGATGAGATGGATCTTAAATGGCAGATGGCCATGCTTACTCTTAGGGTTCACAAGTTTGAGAAGAAAGCAGGAAGGAAATTTAATTACAACCCTCGGGAGCCAGCAAGATTCGATAGAAGCAAGGTGCGATGCTATAACTGCCAGCAACAAGGTCACTTTGCAAGGGAGTGCCCTAGCAAGAATGATCAGGAGAAGAGCAGGTACTCCGCTTTCAAGGTTCAGGAGATAAAAGATGACAAGAAGGCATTGGTATCTGTTGACTCTATGGTCAACAGGAATGATCATCAGGCTTCTACTCTGGAGTCAGCTGAGTCCTCAACTGACGTGTTTGCAATGATTGCTGTGAATCTCTCTGATGCAGAAGAAGCTGACGAATTTGCTCTTATGGGCATTTCACCTCAGGTACAACACTGTCCTCTTGGTTGTCATGATAAATACTCAGAATTGTTGTCCCAATTTAATGAACTAAATGATCAAAATGATAAGTATTTTTTAGAGGTTCAAGCCTATAAGGCTTCATTAAATACTTTGGAACAACAAAAGAAGTGGTTACAAGATACACAACGTGCGTATGAGGATAAAATCAGGATACTAAGCATTGATTTAGAAAACACGACAAATATGCTTAAATATACAGAAACAGAAAGAGATGCTAGTATCAAAGAAAAAGAGGAGATGCAAGCTAAATTAGAGGCTACAATGCTAAGATTTGAAAAATGGCAAAAGGCACCTAAAAATCTTTCAAAATTAATTGATAGTAGCATGTCCGGCAGAACTAAAAGAGGCTTAGGATTTGAAAAATATATTGATTCAGAAGATGTATTTGATTTGTCTTTTTCAAGTATCTTTGATGCCGACAAAGAGGATGAGGGCAAACCTAGTTACAATAGGTTTAAACCAGCAGCAGAAATGCATGTTGTCCCTCCTCCTCTTACTGGAACTTTTATGCCCACTTCATGGCATAATGACTCGGATGGATCACAGATGCTTGAGTCCCCAACAAGTTCTACTAATACTAATGACTTTGTCTCATGTACTTTCAGTGATAAAGCCGGTGACTCTGCATCTAATGGTTCAAGTGACGAGTCAAGACCTTCAAGTTCCAAGTTGAATGAACATGCTGCTACTGGTGCTAGGAAGTGTGAAGAAAAAGTTGCTGTCAAGTCAAGTGTGTCTGGTCCTAGTTTATTGAGTCCTAGGAAGAATGTTTTTCCTAGAAATGTGTGTAATAAAGTAGGCAGTATGAAACAATCTCATTCTAATAAAAGGTCTTTCAAAACATGTTTTGTTTGTGGCAGTGCCTTTCATTTAATTAAAGATTGTGATTATTATGACACACAGGCTTCTGTTAATCATGCTTTTCTTGCTCCTGGTCAACCAGGAGCTGCTTCATATGCTTCTAGAAGACTTAATCCTAGTGCTCCAACGTTTAATACTTCTAGAGTATCCTCTCCTTTAGCTTCTGATTATTGGAGAAATAGTGGATTCCAAACAACCAGTAATTATTTTCAAAATTTTAATCCAATCTATTCACATAATTTGGACCACACGTATTTGGGTTTGGGAAATTTGGGAACTGCTGTTAAGCCCTCAGCAGGTTGTTCTTGGTCAAATAAAAATACCCATATGATGCATAGGCAACCAAGGAACAACGGTGGATCTCATCAATCTTCTTGGCACTCTTCTAACGATCCACAAGGCAGGCTCAAACCTGCAAAGGTTTGTGTCCCCTTAAGACACTAACTTTTGCATTTTTATTATCTTGTTGTTGTAGGTTACTCCATACCAGGATCCTAGTCTAGGAATTGTTGATAGTGGTTGCTCCAGGAGCATGACTGGCAATAAAAGTCTTCTCTCTAACTTTGTACCATTTCATGGAGGCAAGGTCTATTTTGGTGGGGGTTGATATGAGCTTAAACTCATATCCTTTTATCAACAAATAACCCTAAAACATGAAGCAAAATACCCATTTATCTTGTAAAAAGCAGTGTTATGTGGTATGTTTGTGTTTGTGTGATCTTATGTAGGTAAAAGGATACAATTTCAAGCAAACAAGGAAAAACCAAGCTCAAATGGATGAAAAAGACAAAAGAGGATCAAAAGTGACAAGACTTTGAAGTTCAAGGACCTATCTTGACAAGTTGTGAAAGTTGGAGGACTTAAAGTGCAAATTATGAAAAGTCAAGATTAAAGTCAAATCTGGTCAAACTATCAAGTCAACTCAGTCAAAGGGTCATTTTATACAAGTTTTGGAAGTTAAAGGACCAAAAATGTCAAAGGAATGAAGATATTAGCTTGAAATGGGAATCTGCCAAGTACAAGGGCTTATTTTGCCAAGTTTGGAAAGTTTTGCAAAGTTGAATCCATGTAAAAGGGAAAGAACCAATCAGAAGCAAGGAAATACTTCACACGGATCAAGCAATAAATATCCACTCACAGCCGTCACAATTAATACCATATCACAACAGTTTCAATCCGTGTGCAATGTTCTAAACCAATCAGAAAACGCCACGTGTCCATCTTCTTTAACAAAAATATTTCCAGGATCGGGTTTTTGATTGAAGCCGTTTCAAGAGAAGATCAAAACACCAAAGTTGCTCAATTTTGGAAGACGAATTCAATGGTGCAATCCATTTAACATATCATCCATTGAATCAAAAACACCCAAATGTGTTCATCACCTTCAAAGTGGATTTGCAGAATTCCTCCACGTGTCAAGCTATGATTGGCCCGAACACGTCACAAACTCCAACAGAATCTCCTTTCATGCCTATAAATACCTGGCTTGTACTTCATTTGCATTTGTAGCTTAATTTTGTAAAACACATAGTTCTTAAATTCTCCTTTCCCTTTTTCCCTACTTTTCACCTAACTACTCAAGAGTCTGACAAACTCTTGAGTCAGTTAGTTAGTTAGTAGATTGTAACCAACTTTTGTAACTGAATTCATCAAATAAATTCAAATTTCATTTTCCCGCCAAATTCTGTTATTCAAATTCCTGGTGATTCTTGTTGATGTTAAGAGTTCTTGTTGCTGTATGATGTATGTTATGATCAACCATTGATCATAGCTTGCATTGGTGAAGAATTGTAGCTGTTTGTTCAGAATTCGAGTTTTATCCATTGTTCTTGAAGAATTTAAGCAGAATGTTGATTCCAGATTGTGTGTAGCTGATTTGTTGATTGAATCTTGTTGAATACTAGTGATAGGTGGTGGTATCACTAGTGCAAGAGAGCTCAGCGCTCCTCTTCTTCCCAAAGGACTTCTACAATAGGTTCTAAGGCTCTTGATTTTTGTTCCTCTAAATCAGTCCTTGCATGCTAAATTTCCTAGTATAAACTTGATGGCTACATGTTATACTTGATTAGTTGCTGTTTGATTGTGTTTGAGTGTTTGTAGTTCAGCTATTTCATACTTGTTCATTTGAGTTCAGTTTTGTAGATTTTAGCTCATTTTCAGTAACATTTTAGCAAAACAGCTTAATTGAATTCTAGTCTTGCTAATTGCTTCATTTCAGTTTCATTAGCTTCCATTTTGTTCACTAAAACAAGTTTGTTATAGCTTTTGAACCAGTCTAAACCATTACTCAATAAGTCTTTGTAAAAGTTTGATTAAAACAGATTAAGGAGTGTTTGGGAATGTCTTTTTAAAGGTTTTCAAGTATTAGAAATTGGTGTTTCAGAGTTTGTTTCTAGTTAATAAGTGGTAGCAAGTAGTTCTTAGTCATTTGCAAGTCATATAAAAGGTCAAACAGGTAATTGGTTAACAAAAAGTTTGGGTCATTCTTCTTATCAGCTTTTGTTTGAAAACTTGCCAAATTCACTTGCTGATTTCTCCTTCAATACTTAATGAAATTTGCTCAAACCAGTTTCTAGTTCTAGCTTACATCATAAACTTTCAGTCATTTCAAGGAAAATATACAGTTTTAGGAATTAAGCTGGTAATAAGCTTTTTAGCTCAAGCCTGAGCAAATGTCATTCTCTGATGTGAATTGCATACTGTTTTACTAGTTCTCTTAATCCTCTTCATAAAAGTAGTGATTTTCTTTCACAATCCTGTTTAGAAAGTGTTGAATATGAAGTTTTGAAATTTTTAGCTTTTTCCAAAAATTGGTCAACGTTTGGTCAACATAAGCTCATTTTAGCTTATTTTGGATATCTAGCTTATTACTGGATGAAATTGGTTCTAATTTGATTTCCCGTTCTTGTAATCAAGTGCTTAATCAGATTTGTCACAAAAATCAGGTTGTGACTGATTGAAATAAGCTGTAGCTTATTTTGTGCTTATTAATAAGCACTCAATTGCTTATTTTGGACTTTTAGCTTATTTCCTTGAACACACGTAGCTATAATTGGATTTTAAGAGTTTTGCAAGTTGTTTCAGCTTATTTGGTTGAGTATTAAGCTCAAACGAGCTTAATCTTTCTTGTTGCCCGTTTTTAGTTAGAACTTTGGTTTTATTGCACTTTAGTCCCTAGAATTCTATTCAGTTATTAAACCTAGCTAAACTTCCTAATTTTCTGGATTTTGCAAAATTAAGTCCTTTACTTTGAAAAGTTGTTAATTTCAGTTGTTAATTTCAGTTGTTAAAGTTTGTTAGTTTGTTGAAATTTGGTTAGTTTGTTAAAGTTTTTACAAGTTTGGTCCTTTTAGTTAACTGTTTTACATTTTTAGTCCCTATAGTTGATAGAACTTTCATTTCAAGCATTTACATTTTATAGGAATTACATTTTCAGTCCTTATAGTTTTAAATTTTGCATTTTTATATTTTGTTTGAATAAAATTTGGAATTTGCAATTTGTTTAACGTATAAGTAGGTTTATATTTTTCATTTTTAGATAGATTTGTTTGAACTAGCAATAGATTACCAAGCAAGCTTGAACAACCAAAAATAATTATAAATTTGATATTGATTGGACTTTCTATTAGTTAAGAACTGAGAAAACGAACTTGCATTATACACATTTCAAATGGCGCCGCTGCCGGTTCTTTGACTACACGAGAGACTATCGATTGACGGTTTTCATTGGCTTTTGGGATCCGTTCATTTGGTGAACGTTATTTTTACGTATCATAAATCAAAAACAAATAAAAAATCAAAAATATAAAAATATATAAAAACTAAAAAATTAACAAAACAATTCTTTTCCTAAAGAATTGACCAAAAAAATTAAAAAATCCAAAAAGCAATCTTTTTCCTAAGAGATTGCACCCAAAAATATATATTATTGGATTCTCTCGGTTTTTATGTACATATAGTATTTTCCTTTAAAAACTCATAAATACAAAAATATTTTCCATATATTATTATAAGTAAATACGTATACGTATAAGAACAATCAATTTACATATCTTCCATAAGTATTGCCGAGGCAATACACCGTGTTGAGGGGCGTTCCGGTCCTTGACACGCGTATCGATCAAACAAAATAAAGCAAGAATAGATAAATACTCTCAATAAGCAATAATTCAAAGAATACGAACATTTAAGTGAATAGAAAGGCGATGTGCTATAAAATGCCATCTAAGGGTCAATAGGTACTTAAGTGCTTCGCGCCACCTAACCCCCCGTTCACTTGGGAGTATTCTAAGAAGGAAAGCTTCATTGAGGGTCTTGCACCCAAAGTAGTATTACATATATTGTTACTTTCTTGTGGATATTTAATATCGAAACTCGAAGAGGATAATCTTATTCTTTTCAAAGTCACACGAGAGCTTCTCTCTCATTCCTCGTATTGAGTTGCATGCTCACTCGCGGGCGTGCACAAATACCGATTGGTGTACAACCTCTTCCTCCGAAAAGGAAGAAAAAGAGAAAGAGTAAGACCACCACCGTTCACCAATCCGATCACGAGAATCGTGCTTTGTCACCACCACAAGAAGCCATGGTTATTGATAACCGTACTTTGTTTGAACGTATGCAATCCAACATTCATGGATATGTTAGTGCCATTAAGATTCCCGACTTTCCCGCTAACACATTTGAGCTACATACATCTATGATCAATATGGTTGCTGCATCACCTTTCTTTGGAAAACAAAATGAGGATCCCCATGCTCACCTTAAGAGGTTCCTTTCACTTTGCAACACCATTAAGCATAATGGGGTTCCACATGAGGTCATTAGATTGATGTTAGTGTCATTTTCCTTAGATGGGAGTGCTAAGCATTGGTTAGACACCCAACCACCCGATAGTATCACCACATGGGATGATTTTACCACTAAGTTTTTGAACAAATTCTTTCCTCCACAAAAGACTATGGCTTTGAGAAATTTGATTATGGGCTTTACACAAAAACCTAGTCAATCCTTTGGTGATGCTTGGGAAGAGTATAGTGAGTTGTTGAGGCGATGCCCTAACCATGGAATGGATGATCTAGGCCAAATCAATACTTTCTACAATGGCCTTAAACCTCACCACCAAGATTCACTAAATGCTTCCGCGGGAGGGAGTATTCATTGCAAGACATACCATGAGGCTTTGAACATTATTGAGACTAAGACAATGGTTCAAACAAACGATCCATTTGAAGAAATAGTTCATGTTATCCAAAACACTTCTCAAATCCCTTTTGACAACCAACTCCTCAAGTTTCAAGAAGCCATTTTTCAAAGGATGGATAGAGAAAGTGAGAGGCATTTGCAAGCACAACAAGACATGCTTCAAACTTTTAAGAGCATGACATTGAACAATTCCTCAAACAATGTGAATGCCATCACCATTTCTTGTGTTACTTGTGGAGGTCCCCACTCTTATGAACAATGTGACAAGGTGCAAGGGTATCAAGGGGAATGCTATGCTTACCAAGAGGAACACCGTGAACACTTTAAGCCTAACATCAATCCAAATAACCTTTCTTACAAATCCCAAAATTACCTTACTCCACCC
Organism: Glebionis coronaria; assembly: GCA_025667525.1. NCBI lineage: Eukaryota > Viridiplantae > Streptophyta > Magnoliopsida > Asterales > Asteraceae > Glebionis > Glebionis coronaria. Next base: position 124,792 of record JANFOE010001802.1, on the reverse strand, counting down.
GGCTTCCCACCCCAACCACCCACCCAAATTCCACAAAATCCTCCTCAAATTTTAGCAAGGAATCAAGGGCAAAGACAACCATACCAAGGAAATAATTACAAGGCACCCAATCAATTTCAACCTCAAACTAATACCTTTTATCCACCACAACAAGGATTTAATCAACCACTTCCATTTATTCCCAATCAAGCATATGCTCCAATACCAAATCACGCTTACCCTCAAAATCAAACTCAAGGATATGGGATGCAAGAGACTCAAGAGTATGTTGACAAGAAAATGCGTGACATTGAGAAGAGAATGAATGACCAAGTGAAACGTACAATAGAGGAACAAATCAATAGGGTTTTAGTGGCGGTAACTCAAAGACCACAAGGGGCTTTACCTTCTAACACACAAACAAACCCTAGGGCCAATGTTAATGCTATTACAACAAGGAGTGGTACAACAACAAAGGATCCTTCACCTCCTAAACCTACTATTGTTCAACCCACTTGTGCTCCTACTTGTGATAAGCCTTCTACTTCTACTCCACCTCCTCAAAGTACTCCTATTCACTCAAACACACCTTCTCAACCACCTCATACTTCTCCTTTACCTTCCACACTTCCCAATGAAGAGGCTAACAAAGACAAATCTTCCACTACAACACCTATTCCACCTACACCCAAACCTACTCTTCCATACCCTTCAAGGTTGAAAAAGGACAAGTTAAAGAACAAAGATGACATACAAGTCTCCAATTTCTTAAGGATGTTCAAGCAACTCAATATCAACATATCCTTTGCGGAAGCTCTTGCTTATATGCCAAAGTTTGCTAAGATGTTCAAGGATTTGCTCTCAAACAAAGAAAAATTGGTTGATTTGCCCAACACATCACTTAATGAAAATTGTTCCGCGGTGTTACTTAAAACCTTACCAACAAAACTTGGAGATCCGGGGCGCTTCTTGATACCTTGTAATTTTCCCGGTGTTGAAAATTGCATGGCTTTGGCGGATTTAGGGGCAAGCATAAATCTCATGCCTTTATCGGTTTGGAAACAACTCTCTCTTCCCGAGCTCACCCCCACTAGGATGACTCTTGAACTCGCCAACCGAACCATAGCTCACCCCGTAGGTATAGCGGAAGATGTGTTTGTAGGTGTGGATAAGTTTACCTTTCCGGCCGACTTTGTAGTGGTCGATTATGACATGGATCCTAGAGTGCCTTTGATTGTTGGTAGACCGTTTTTGAGAACGGGTCGTACCTTGATAGATGTGGCGGAAGGAGAATTAATTATGAGAGTAGAGGATGAGAAAGTGGTGTTTAAGTTAGGGAAAGTTTGTGATAGAAAAGAGGTTAAGGAGTCTAGACCTTGTGAGACGATTAACATTGTGGATGTGCTAGATGAAGTGTGTAATGAACACTTTCATGATGCTTGTAAGAATGCTAGTGATGAGATTCCACATGTTGAAACCGTGGCCTCAATTGCTCCCTCTTTAACACCCTTTGGAGAGAGTGATTTCCTCTTGGAGGAATTTGAGTCCAACTTTCTTGGTGATGATGATTCTCCCATTAATTGGGAAGAAGATATTCTTACAATCCAAAAGTTGCTCAATGAGGACCCTATTCCTTCCCCTATTCCACAAGAGATTACCATTGAGGAACCTTCCATAGTAAAACCTTCCATAGAGAGTCCACCTCCCATTGAACTTAAGGAACTTCCATCCCACTTAGAATATACTTTCTTAGAAGGAAAAGACCAATTACCGGTGATTATTGCTAAGGAATTGAAAGAGGATGAGAAGGAGCAACTTATTGAAGTCCTTAAGAAACATAAGAAAGCTTTAGCATGGAAAATATCCGACATAAGGGGAATTGATCCACATTTTTGTACTCACAAAATCCTTATGGAGGATGATTATAAACCCGCCATTCAAAACCAAAGGAGAGTTAACCCAAAAATTCATGAGGTTATTAAGAAGGAAGTGATTAAACTCTTAGATGCGGGTATGATTTACCCCATTTCCGACTCTCCATGGGTTAGCCCGGTTCATTGTGTTCCAAAGAAGGGTGGAATCACCGTGGTGCCTAATGAGAACAATGAGCTTATTCCTACGAGACTTGTAACCGGTTGGAGAGTTTGCATTGATTATAGAAAACTCAATGAGGCAACTAGGAAAGACCATTTCCCGCTTCCCTTTATGGATCAAATGCTTGAACGCTTAGCGGGAAATGAGTACTATTGTTTTCTTGATGGCTTTTCGGGTTATTTTCAAATACCCATTGACCCTAAGGATCAAGAAAAGACCACATTCACTTGTCCATACGGTACATTTGCTTACAAGAGAATGCCTTTTGGCCTATGTAATGCACCGGGGATGTTTCAAAGGTGCATGATGGCGATTTTCCATGACATGATAGAGCAAACCATGGAGGTTTTTATGGATGACTTTTCCGTATTTGGGAACTCCTTTAGCTCTTGTCTCACCAATCTTGAGAGAATGCTTAAGCGTTGTGAGGAAACACGTTTGGTGCTTAATTGGGAGAAATGTCACTTTATGGTAAAAGAGGGGATTGTTTTAGGACACAAGATATCCAATAAGGGATTAGAAGTTGATCGAGCCAAAATTGATGTGATTGCTAAGCTTCCCCCACCCACCTCGGTTAAAGGTGTGAGGAGTTTCTTACGTCATGCGGGTTTTTATAGGCGCTTTATACAAGATTTTTCTAAGATAGCTAGACCGATGACTCATCTCTTGGAGAAAGAGGCTCCTTTCATTTTTGACCAAGCTTGTTTAGAATCTTTTGAGACACTTAAGGAAAAATTGACAAAGGCTCCCGTTTTGGTTTCTTCAAATTGGGAATTACCTTTTGAGCTTATGTGTGACGCTAGTGATTATGCGGTGGGGGCCGTTTTAGGACAAAGAGTTAATAAGCATTTCCAACCTATACACTATGCGAGTAAAACCATGACCGGTGCACAACTTCATTACACTACCACGGAAAAAGAGTTGCTTGCTATAGTATATGCTTTTGAGAAGTTTAGACCTTACCTTGTGCTTTCCAAGACCATAGTGTATACGGATCACTCCGCTCTCAAATATCTTATGACAAAACAAGATGCTAAGCCTAGGCTTTTGAGATGGGTTTTGTTGCTTCAAGAGTTTAAGATAGAGATTCGTGATAAAAAAGGGGCCGAGAATTTAGCGGCGGATCATTTGAGTAGACTTGAGCATCCTTTTCAAGGAGATTTCCCACATCAAGAAATCAATGAATCCTTTCCATTAGAGGAGCTCATGTCTATCTCTTCCCAAGAGGATGCCACACCTTGGTTTGCGGATATTGCAAACTATCTTGTGGGCAATGTGCTTATTGAGGGTCTTACTTACCAACAAAAGAAAAAGTTTCTTAAGGAAGTTAAGTATTACTTTTGGGATGATCCATATCTTTTTAGGCAATGTGCGGACCAAATCATTAGACGGTGTGTAGATGGGCCCGAGGCATTTAAAATCTTAGAGGCATGTCATAAAGGACCTACGGGTGGACATTTTGGGCCCAACTACACCGCCAAGAAAGTCTTTGATTCGGGTTACTATTGGCCTTCCATTTACAAGGATGCTCAAGAGATGGTGAAATTTTGTGATGTTTGTCAAAGACAAGGAAAAATTACACAACGTAATGAGATGCCACAAAATTTTATCCAAGAGTGTGAGATATTTGATGTATGGGGAATAGATTTCATGGGACCTTTTCCATCCTCTAAGGGAAACAAGTATATACTTGTGGCGGTGGATTATGTGTCCAAGTGGGTGGAGGCTAAAGCCTTACCTACTAATGATGCTAGAGTGGTTGTAAAGTTCTTGAAACAATTGTTTGCTAGATTTGGTGTACCTCGGGCCATCATAAGTGATCGTGGTACGCACTTTTGTAATGATCAATTCACAAGAGTTATGAAGAAATATGGAGTGAATCATAGACTTTCTACCGCGTATCACCCTCAAACGAATGGTCAAACCGAGGTCACAAATCGTGGTTTAAAGAGAATTTTAGAGAGAACGGTGGGAGAGCATAGAGCTTCTTGGTCGGATAAGCTTGATGATGCTTTGTGGGCGTTTAGGACGGCTTTTAAGACACCAATTGGTTGTACTCCTTATAGGCTTGTCTATGGAAAAGCGTGCCACCTCCCATTTGAGTTAGAACATAAGGCATCTTGGGCTCTCAAGTGGGCTAACTTTGATTTAAACCAAGCCGGTTCACATAGGAAAGATCAAATCAATGAGATGGATGAGTTGAGAGCAAATGCCTATGAGAATTCTTTGCTATACAAGGAAAAGACTAAGAAATTGCATGATGCTAAGATTAAGAATCGTGAGTTCAAAGTTGGAGAGCCGGTTCTCCTCTTTAACTCAAGATTGAAGCTTTTTGCGGGCAAGCTTAAGTCGAGATGGTCCGGTCCATTCACTATTGCTCAAGTGTTTCCATATGGAACTCTTGAGTTGTCCCAACCCGATGGTCCAAATTTTAAAGTGAATGGTCACCGTGTTAAGCATTACTTTGGGGAGGACATTTCCGTTGAAATGGTCCAAGAGATCCCCATTTTCCCCATGAATTAATTCATTGAGGGACGAGTCGAGCTAGAGACTCATTAACTCAAGCATCGTATAACTAGGTTTAGAGTGTTGTAGGTTAGAAATAAAGGCATAGATTTGGAAGATAAGTGTAGGGGAGACCTTCTTTTGTCTTCATGCTTGTTTGTAGGGTTGCTCACTCATCTCATGCTTTGGAGCTTATGGAGGAGGCCCTTGTATCCGGTTCACTTCGTTACTTTAGTGATTTTTCATTGACACCTTGTGCTTAAACATGATTTCACTAATATTAGTCCTTTCCTTAACTTGGGTTAAGCAAAGTCTATTCATTGTCATAAGTGTAGGGGAAGTTTTTATACTTCCATGCTCTTAAACATTGAGGACAATGTTTAGCTTAAGTGTAGGGGGGTCTTCTATCGAAGTGACCTTACCTAGAACTTGTCATTGTCTTGCATGATAACATGGAAAATTGAATTTTCAAACATTTTTCAAATTTTTGATCTACTTTGGCCACAAAAATATGCATTCATAATTTTTGCATCAATCATTTTTCATTTGCATAACACATTTGCATTGTATATATTTCTTCTTTTATTTTTCATTCAAAAATATATAAAAAGGAAAAATATAATAAAACATGGTTTTAACAAGTTTAGACTTCTTTGACATATTAGGCCCGCCATGGATATTTTGACTCAACCCGAGTTTGCTTATTTTGGCATTCTCTAGCTAGTATCCTTAACCATGTAGTCCTTCATTGGTCTATTAGGCTAAGCTTCCACCAATTTCATTCTTTGAAATTTTAAATTTGTGGAGAATGGGAAATGATAGAGTTGAAGCAAGTGTAAAAGGGCTAGATAGACTTCATGGCAATTACTTGTGGTTAAACCCTTCTCTTCTCGACCTCTATTTTCTTCGCATGTATATAATTGTTAATAAATAATCAAGTACGGTTTTAATTGGTTTGTAATCTCTTATGCATTTTTGGCTAATCATTCATGGTTGGTATGAGTACGTCTTAAGATTCTAAGTTAGCACGTTTTATGTGTACTAGACTTATGTCATGCTCCATATTTAGCGGGTGTTTTTCCTTTTCTTCTTTGCAAATTTCTTGGTGAGGAATAAAGAAAAATAAGAGCGGCTTATGAAGAAAAATGAGTGGCTAGAAAAAAAAAAGAAAAAAAAAATAATAATGCAAGACTCCCAAGAGGGGCAGTGTGGTGTTAATTATAGTGACTATTGGGTTCCAATATTACCTTGACGGGTTGCGGGGATTCAATAGATTGCTCCAATCCAATATTACCTTGACGGGTTGCGGGGTTGAAGATCCAAAATCTCAAAAAGATGCGGATGTAAATTATTGCGTGAGTTTTATTTTTCTTTCCTTAGCGAGTGTGTAGCTACTTATAAAAGCATGACATGAGGATTTTACACATAAGGCGAATGACTTATTGCTCTTGAAACGGACTTGTATTAATTGTGAGCGGTTTTTCAAGTAATGGATGAGAAGATTACTTAGGATTAAAACCGTGCTTCTTATTTTTGGATTTTACACTTCTTATATTTCACACTTGAATAATGACAAATTTGCCCACAAGCAATTTGCTTAAATAATAACCGGTTCCACATTTAATTGTTATGAATAAGTTGATGCACTTTTTACTTGTGAATGCAATGATCCCATTTACTAGCTTGGTATGGGGAAAGTGAAACTTGAGGGTGATAAGTGTCCATGGTATCCAAGCCCTAATCCAAGTCATTGATTTCTTTATGAGTTATTTCCATCAAAACCATTTCAAGAAAAATCAAAAAGATATAAATAGAATTGTATTTTGATTCATTGCATTATTAAAAGTCAAAATCATGCATCATCTAGATTAGAGTAGTGTAGATGCATCTCATATGGCCAAGGTGGATTAATTATGAGGGAAATGTAAATTTTTAAGCCTTGAAATATATTATTGCATGAGGACATGGCAATGCTCAAGTGTAGGGGAATTTGATATGAGCTTAAACTCATATCCTTTTATCAACAAATAACCCTAAAACATGAAGCAAAATACCCATTTATCTTGTAAAAAGCAGTGTTATGTGGTATGTTTGTGTTTGTGTGATCTTATGTAGGTAAAAGGATACAATTTCAAGCAAACAAGGAAAAACCAAGCTCAAATGGATGAAAAAGACAAAAGAGGATCAAAAGTGACAAGACTTTGAAGTTCAAGGACCTATCTTGACAAGTTGTGAAAGTTGGAGGACTTAAAGTGCAAATTATGAAAAGTCAAGATTAAAGTCAAATCTGGTCAAACTATCAAGTCAACTCAGTCAAAGGGTCATTTTATACAAGTTTTGGAAGTTAAAGGACCAAAAATGTCAAAGGAATGAAGATATTAGCTTGAAATGGGAATCTGCCAAGTACAAGGGCTTATTTTGCCAAGTTTGGAAAGTTTTGCAAAGTTGAATCCATGTAAAAGGGAAAGAACCAATCAGAAGCAAGGAAATACTTCACACGGATCAAGCAATAAATATCCACTCACAGCCGTCACAATTAATACCATATCACAACAGTTTCAATCCGTGTGCAATGTTCTAAACCAATCAGAAAACGCCACGTGTCCATCTTCTTTAACAAAAATATTTCCAGGATCGGGTTTTTGATTGAAGCCGTTTCAAGAGAAGATCAAAACACCAAAGTTGCTCAATTTTGGAAGACGAATTCAATGGTGCAATCCATTTAACATATCATCCATTGAATCAAAAACACCCAAATGTGTTCATCACCTTCAAAGTGGATTTGCAGAATTCCTCCACGTGTCAAGCTATGATTGGCCCGAACACGTCACAAACTCCAACAGAATCTCCTTTCATGCCTATAAATACCTGGCTTGTACTTCATTTGCATTTGTAGCTTAATTTTGTAAAACACATAGTTCTTAAATTCTCCTTTCCCTTTTTCCCTACTTTTCACCTAACTACTCAAGAGTCTGACAAACTCTTGAGTCAGTTAGTTAGTTAGTAGATTGTAACCAACTTTTGTAACTGAATTCATCAAATAAATTCAAATTTCATTTTCCCGCCAAATTTTGTTATTCAAATTCCTGGTGATTCTTGTTGATGTTAAGAGTTCTTGTTGCTGTATGATGTATGTTATGATCAACCATTGATCATAGCTTGCATTGGTGAAGAATTGTAGCTGTTTGTTCAGAATTCGAGTTTTATCCATTGTTCTTGAAGAATTTAAGCAGAATGTTGATTCCAGATTGTGTGTAGCTGATTTGTTGATTGAATCTTGTTGAATACTAGTGATAGGTGGTGGTATCACTAGTGCAAGAGAGCTCAGCGCTCCTCTTCTTCCCAAAGGACTTCTACAATAGGTTCTAAGGCTCTTGATTTTTGTTCCTCTAAATCAGTCCTTGCATGCTAAATTTCCTAGTATAAACTTGATGGCTACATGTTATACTTGATTAGTTGCTGTTTGATTGTGTTTGAGTGTTTGTAGTTCAGCTATTTCATACTTGTTCATTTGAGTTCAGTTTTGTAGATTTTAGCTCATTTTCAGTAACATTTTAGCAAAACAGCTTAATTGAATTCTAGTCTTGCTAATTGCTTCATTTCAGTTTCATTAGCTTCCATTTTGTTCACTAAAACAAGTTTGTTATAGCTTTTGAACCAGTCTAAACCATTACTCAATAAGTCTTTGTAAAAGTTTGATTAAAACAGATTAAGGAGTGTTTGGGAATGTCTTTTTAAAGGTTTTCAAGTATTAGAAATTGGTGTTTCAGAGTTTGTTTCTAGTTAATAAGTGGTAGCAAGTAGTTCTTAGTCATTTGCAAGTCATATAAAAGGTCAAACAGGTAATTGGTTAACAAAAAGTTTGGGTCATTCTTCTTATCAGCTTTTGTTTGAAAACTTGCCAAATTCACTTGCTGATTTCTCCTTCAATACTTAATGAAATTTGCTCAAACCAGTTTCTAGTTCTAGCTTACATCATAAACTTTCAGTCATTTCAAGGAAAATATACAGTTTTAGGAATTAAGCTGGTAATAAGCTTTTTAGCTCAAGCCTGAGCAAATGTCATTCTCTGATGTGAATTGCATACTGTTTTACTAGTTCTCTTAATCCTCTTCATAAAAGTAGTGATTTTCTTTCACAATCCTGTTTAGAAAGTGTTGAATATGAAGTTTTGAAATTTTTAGCTTTTTCCAAAAATTGGTCAACGTTTGGTCAACATAAGCTCATTTTAGCTTATTTTGGATATCTAGCTTATTACTGGATGAAATTGGTTCTAATTTGATTTCCCGTTCTTGTAATCAAGTGCTTAATCAGATTTGTCACAAAAATCAGGTTGTGACTGATTGAAATAAGCTGTAGCTTATTTTGTGCTTATTAATAAGCACTCAATTGCTTATTTTGGACTTTTAGCTTATTTCCTTGAACACACGTAGCTATAATTGGATTTTAAGAGTTTTGCAAGTTGTTTCAGCTTATTTGGTTGAGTATTAAGCTCAAACGAGCTTAATCTTTCTTGTTGCCCGTTTTTAGTTAGAACTTTGGTTTTATTGCACTTTAGTCCCTAGAATTCTATTCAGTTATTAAACCTAGCTAAACTTCCTAATTTTCTGGATTTTGCAAAATTAAGTCCTTTACTTTGAAAAGTTGTTAATTTCAGTTGTTAAAGTTTGTTAGTTTGTTGAAATTTGGTTAGTTTGTTAAAGTTTTTACAAGTTTGGTCCTTTTAGTTAACTGTTTTACATTTTTAGTCCCTATAGTTGATAGAACTTTCATTTCAAGCATTTACATTTTATAGGAATTACATTTTCAGTCCTTATAGTTTTAAATTTTGCATTTTTATATTTTGTTTGAATAAAATTTGGAATTTGCAATTTGTTTTACGTATAAGTAGGTTTATATTTTTCATTTTTAGATAGATTTGTTTGAACTAGCAATAGATTACCAAGCAAGCTTGAACAACCAAAAACAATTATAAATTTGATATTGATTGGACTTTCTATTAGTTAAGAACTGAGAAAACGAACTTGCATTATACACATTTCAGGGGTGAAGGCAGAATCACAGGCAAAGGGACGATAAAGACACCTAATCTAAATTTTGAGCAGGTTTACTATGTGGAAGCACTACAACACTTCAACTTGATATCGGTCTCTCAAATTTGTGACAAGAAGCAGTTTGTTCTCTTCACCGATACTGATGCACTTGTGCTTTCCAAAGACTTTCAGCTTCCGGATGACTCACAAGTTTTACTCAGAATCCCTAGAAGACACAATCTCTATAGCATCAAGTTGAATGAAGTCAACCCTACTGGTCAACTAGCATGTCTAGTAGCTAAAGCCTCAGAAGATGAAGCCACTAAATGGCACCGAAGGATGGGGCATGTGAACTTCAATACCATTCACAAACTTGCAAATCTGAATCTGGTCTCTGGTCTACCTCCCAAGACGTTTCGAAATGATATAAATTGTATTGCCTGCTGCAAGGGCAAACAGCACAAAGCATCCTTCAAGGCCATTACTGCTCTTAGTCTTATTACTGAACCATTGCAGCTACTACACATGGACTTATTTGGTCCTACTTCCATCAGGAGCATTGACCACAAGCAATTCTGTTTGGTGGTAACTGATGGATATAGCAGGTTTACGTGGGTGTTCTTCATGGCTGCCAAGAGTGAGACCTACTCAATTCTTAGAGATTTTCTTACCCTGATAGAGAACCAGTTGTCTAAGAGAGTTAAAAGTATTCGTTGCGACAATGGAACCGAGTTTAAAAATAAAGACCTCATCACACTTTGCAATGCTAAGGGCATCAAAAGAGATTATAGTGCTGCAAGGACTCCTCAACAGAATGGTGTGGCAGAAAGAAAGAACAGGACACTAATAGAAGCAGCAAGAACTATGCTTTCCGATTCCAAGCTTCCAACCATGTTCTGGACATAAGCTGTTAATACTGCAAGTTATGTTTTGAATAGGGTGTGACAATCCGTCAATTTATGGTTGATATTTTATTCTCAATATTATTTAAAAACAATTTACAATATGAACTCACATATTTTTGGGAATAAATTTCGACTTACGTCTTGGAGTAGCATCGACTACGTCTAAACCGGAGGATTCAACGTTACGTGCTTACGTTTACATACACCGTCTTTGGTGACAGTCCGACATTTCAGAAAATAAATTTATCCATGAATATTATTTTGGAGTTTTAAATTTGTGTTAGTTCATAAACTCACAAATTTACGAGAAGAGATTAGGACTTACGATTTTATTTTAACGTCCTATACGACTAAACCGGAAACCCTAGGATTACGTATTTACATTTTTGAACTCCGTTTTTGATTAGAAAATTTTTATTGGATTCGTTTTGTGACGTTGATTCATAATTTATAAAAACGTTTTTCGTAAAACGACCCGAGGGCACGCAAATCGAGGAAACTAGAATCGAGAAATACCCGTAAACTAGTGAGATGGGACAAAATACATTGTCCCATCCCACTAGCTATGTTGGAAGGCCAAAACAAGGATGTGGCACCCTTGTAAGTTGGTAACTTACACTTGTAAGTTAGCTTACTCCTTAAGCTTACTTACACCCCACTATCTCCAAAACTAGCAACCAAAACCACTCTTCTCATTTCCATCATTTCCCACTCATGCAAACCACACACATTTTCTCTCTACTCTCTCTAGAAATTCGTCCATATCCTCACCAAGAACACCCTCATTTGATCAAAATCAACCACAAAATCTCATGTTATTCATACACATGTTGATGCCCTTTTGAAGCCCTATTGATTGGTGCAAGTTATAACATCCAAGGAGGAGTTTCTATGGAGTATTAGGGCTGATTTTCCACAAGGAGATTATGAAGATTGGTGGTCTTGAAGATGGTCTTGGTGCATCACAAGTTTCTCCATCAAAAATCCATGTTTTGATCAACCTACATCATCATGGTGGTATAAAGATTGTCCTCCTCATCTTCTTGTTATTTTGATTATGTAAACATGTATTTTATTTCCTATTGTATATGTATATGATGATTTTATGATGATAAAAATGTTATGTGGGGATTTGGTGTTGATAAACATGATTAAAAAGGTGAAAAACCATAAGAAACAAGGTTAAAATCTTGGTTAAATTTGATGGCTGTATAAAACAGTAAAGAACCATATGGTAATCTGATAAAATGATGAAGTATAATGGATTTACAGTAAGCTATGGGTCTTGTACACATGTGAGAGTTGGTCATGCAATGGAATCATTGTAATGAGTGAGATATGATCAAAACAAGTTTAAGGTATAAATCTGAGGTTACTGTTTTGGACGATTTTTAGAAAATACTTAGAGATGATTCAACAGTAGCTATAGAAGAGTTAAATGTAGCACATATTATTTAGTTTATGTGATAAAAATTTGAGCTTCTATCTCCATATAGAACTCAAGATATGGCAGTTTTGGTGAAAGTGAAGATAAAAATCAGATTTTTGGAAAATAAAGTATAATACTATTATATAAGCACTCAAAATTATATTGTATAAAATGTAAAGTTAAAACCCACTAACTCATGGATTTTATTTATATAAATATGTTAAAGGTTAAATAAGTGGACATTTTATAAAAATGGTAATTTGTTAAGTTTTATAAGTTATAAAACTATAAACATGATTTTTACGACTTTTTCGGCTAATACCGTAAAATTAACGTTTTTGTTAAATAAAACTTAGATGGTTGGACCCGTCTAATGAAAACTTTACAAAGCTTATATACTGATATATAGACATGTATAACAAGTAAAAACCGATAAAACCCGAACTATAGGGCATACGGACATTAACGAGCTAAGTAAACATATTGGACTAATACTTGGGCTAATAATTGGACTAAATAAGATAAACACTCATAAAAAGAACTTATTGGGCTTAACCCATTTGGGCCCAACTTGAAGGTTTAAATACTGATAATATAATTATGAAATGGATTAATACAAGTTAAGAACTTATAATAGGCTTATTGGACCTAAAACACGTAAATAGGTAAAACGAGAAAACTAGTATAAAAGTTATCGACACATAACACAAAAATAAGTAAATGAGGATATGTAAACCCACTTGATCATCATATATATAAAATCATCATATGTATACATAATTGTTATTTTTATAAAGTCATTGGACATGAGTCTAAGACCGAGTATTATTTGTCTAGGTTTCCGTGATTGAAGCACGTACCGTACATCCGAATTGCCGATAACCCGCCTTCCCATATCAACGTGAGTTCATAGCCTCGCACTCTTTTAAATGTTTTTAGAAATGTTTTATAAACCCGCGAGGGAGATAACATGCTAGTTTTATTAAATAGGACACCATTTATCCCGATTGTTTGTTTATTGATTTTGGACCCGAATGATTGAATGACCCGATTGTATGACCTGATAAATGATTAAAGGACCCGATAAATGAAATTAAATGGATTATTAAAGTTAGGTTATGTCACTAAAAGTCCCATTAGCATGAATTGTGAACTACCGGGAGTTGGTAGACGCTTATGCATTTAATAGTACTATTTGGGGACGATCACCCCAGTTCGCGCCTTGACGGTTGATCCCCGTCGTGCCACATTGATTGGTAAGCGAATTTATGTATGAGAAGATTTCCATAGCGTGACCTTTGTGACGACACGCTACTTTAGATGGGCAAAATTGGTATCGGGTTAGCTACCCGTTGTTGGTTTAGTAAGGTAACAATGTCATGCGGCTTATAATAATCCAAAAACTAACGAAATACTACTAGACGCTCCGAATTACGATGTATTGCCTAACTAGCAATACTGGGTCATACTATTGATATTATGTTTGTGTTTTGGTTTTCATAACCATAATCATATAACGGTTTTTATTTTCATACAACGTTATAAGACGTATTGTATGACGTTTTTACGACATTGGCTCGTATAATGATTTTTAAGGCTTTTTATAACCATATTCATATAACGGTTTTATTTAATCTATACAACGTTGCAAAACGTATTGTATGGTGTTTTTAACGACAATGATTCGTATAATGATTTTCAAGGAAAATTCCTATATTATGATTTTGATGAAGATTTGTATAAAATGATTTTGGCTATTTTATGGCCTATTAAAATGATTTGTACAAAACGATTTTCAGTAATAATTTTATACTGATATTATATTGATGGAATTTATTAAACTCTATGAATTCACTCGGCGTTATCGCTGACCTTTTCTTTTAACATGTTTTATCTCAGGTACTTGAAGGTAATTCTCGGGAAGACGACAATAATTCATGGCCCGCACCTAAACTATATTTTCCATTCAAATACTTTGTAAAACTTTGTATGAAATAATATGACTTGGGACCGATGTAACTTTGATCTTTATGAATGGAAATGATTTATTATTAAACGACGCGATTTTTATGCGTTGTCTATGATGTGAGTAATGTGCTATCCCGTAACACCAACGAGTCTTCCGCTGTATTGAGTTGTATAAATTTGGGGGTGTTACAGTTTGGTACCAGAGCTCTCGTTATAGAGAACCAAAGATTTTAAAAACTAAGGTTTTGAATAAAACATTTCAAAATCTTTTAACTAAAAACATTTTTCTAAAAATGTCTAAAAATCTTTTGACTATAACGGTGCCGAAGAATTCCCGAGTTACCGACAAGGCCAGACTGAGAAGTGTTATTTTAATATATATATATAACTTGGATTATATATATATATGATGTAATTTTATTACATGATTGCTTGATGATTATTTTGATTTTTATACGAGGTATTTATACGACGTCGATTGTCACAAGTAACCCTAAATCCCCTAGTAAATTAATCAAAGCTATTCTCGTAGGAATTCTAGCTATCCTAGATCTAAACCAAGTTGCGGATATTTATGATCCCAGCAAATGGTTGATATTCGTAGAAATGTAGATATTAGTTGATTGTGATATTGAAAAAGAATTGGCGAGATTAAATCTGATATCGATGTCATGACGATCTTTCCTTATAGAGTGGAGTTTGACAAAACATTACCACCTAGAAAGATGTCATCTGATTCGTTGTCATCCAATTCTTAAATTTGAAATCGAAAGGGTGAACGTTGCACTTGAGGCTGTTATTGGAACCATTACCCAAAAGCCTCATGCCACTAATACCTTTCCGAGAAGTCTAAGTTGAATGATCAAGTCATTTCATATTAATGACTCATTTGATAATTGTTGTTGTAAGAGATATAGGATTGGAAATTAAGTATTGTTCATATCAATCTTTTATCTCCTATTAAGGCCTAAGAATAAGATTGAAAGTATTGGAAGAATGAAGTAGGATATCGCATTGAGTATAAGTTGATTGAAACTTGAATAAAGAAAAATTTAACCTATATGGAATATGAGATTATTAATAGAAGTCATTAAGTTCTGTGATTGAATTATAAGGTTTTAAATGATTGTAGGTTTGTGTTAAAGGTTGTTCCTAGGCCATTGTCCACTAATGAGGATGCCCAGTGTCCAAGAAATTAATTGAAGAAATCTTCTTCTAAATTGGGACCGATGGATCTTCCGGGACATATGGAACACCTAATGACTCTTGTAGATTAGTGTTCATTGTGGTATCTTCTAAGAATCCCTAACTTAACTGAGATACAGTTGGTAGGATGAGTTCTGAGAATTGTATGACATAGTGACACGTAATGTGTTACGGTACAATTTTTACTTGTTTGTGATTAATGAAAAGACTACCTTTGATCGCTAAATTCTACATGTATCGATGTTATCTATCCTTTATTGCTTCATCCTAATGTCCGCATTAGTGATGCAACCATTGAACAAGTACTCATCTTGAATTGAGTTACGTTGTGAATTATTCTTTTTGAGTGCCATCAAGGTCATGAACCTCATGATTATTTGGCTAAGCTCATTTCCTATCATATCGCAGTTAATTCTTGGTGAACAAGCTTTCATCACTCTTTTGCAGATCACACATTATTTTTATAAAGTTAAAACGGTATCCTTTGAGAAAATTTAATTTTCATCACAATAAGGATTATTCAAAGTGAGATTTATAAGTGACTGATATCAAAATGAAGTTGTTTAAGAGACGATTTGGAAACTTAATTATTTCCATAACAAAGAAAATCTTTGTAAATTTATTCTTGATTCTTATTTAAGAATTAAGCATGAAAATGTTTTTATTAAAGACATGATGATAAAATTTTGACGAACTGAGTATTGCATCGTTAATCTTGAAATTGTATATAGTTGCGCGCCTACATACAATTTGGAATGGACTATGCAAGGCTGATTAGTAGTCACCATAAAACTAATGAATAAACACTACATTTTCTTTGAAGATTTTGAAAGATTAAAATTTATGAGATCTGCAAGAAGTGAAAAATAGGGACATAGTGTTAGGGATACCTACATATGTGCCTGTAGCATCTATTCTTCTGAGTTGAGTTTACTCATCTGTGGAAATTGTCTTATTTGACAATTGACAATTCTTTCTTGTCCAATTCTCCCGTAGTGAGATTCTTAGGAAAAGTATCTGATTACCGAGTGTTGATACCCGACTGGATGTATTGACGTTCTTATCATTTCTTATGATTTGATTTCATTTGAATGACCTGGGTAACGATCCGAGGAGCTTTCGAATGCGTACTCAAATTATGAAAACATGGGATATATTCATATTCGTTAAATGTTTTCGTCTGTATCTGATTTGAAATTCTCTCGCGTAGATTATGCGTTGACCTTACTCTTTAGATGATAGTTGTGTCTCCATATATCCTTGAATTCGTGAAGGATTATGAATTATTATTAGTCTTTTGAGAAGTTCACATCTTATCGACGGCAATGAAACTGGAAAGTTGATAGTGCCAGTAGAATTGATTGATTGATTATGACATGACGACATTGTCTTGATTAATGGGAACTCGAGTAGAATTCCCCTAAATGATAAGATGTTGATTATCAAAAGTGATCTAAATAATTCTTGATGGATGACCATATCCTGTATTAAGACTTGAAATATTACCGCGAATGGTTGTGAATTAGTCATAGATATTATAATCTAGAAGAACCTAATATGAACTTATTAAAAGATGTTTATGTTATCTAACTTTAGTAAGTATTTGTTAATGAATTACCTAGACTTTTGCTATTAAGGCAAGTTGAATTTGGTATTAATTATATTCCCGGTGTTGCACCTATGGCTTGTGCACTGTACTACAACACCATCCGAATTTAAGAAACTACCGTACAACTGAGAGAGTTGTCGGAGAAAGGTTTTATTATACCAAGTCTGTCATCCTGAAGAGCTATGGTGTTATCATTCCTTATATTTATAGATTACTATGAACTGAGTAAATTGACAATCGAAAACGATATCCATAACTCGAAATGGAAGATTTGTTCGATCATTTACAGGGTTTTTGATCCTCACCATGGTTATCATCAAACTTCGCATCTGCGAAAGAGATTATCTATTCCAATCACTACATTCAGAACTTGTAATGAAGATTATGAGTTTCATGTGATGTCGTTTGGATTGATCGATGCACATGTAGCAGTCATAATTTGATGAATCACGTGTGTAGGCTGTAATTTGATAAATTCATGCTTGTGATCATTAAGGATCATTTGTTTGTTTATAAGAATAAGAATGAGTTAATAATTATTTATAGATTGCCCTGAATTGGCCGAACAATGAAAACATGTACCTTAAATATTTAACATAAAACTTAAGACTTAATCCTTTATATGATTTAACCGTGTAATTAATAGATAATGGAAGCTATATTGACTTTTCAAAGATTAGAACCATTAACGCTTAGGGATTAAAAACTTAATCCTTTACATAAA
Organism: Glebionis coronaria; assembly: GCA_025667525.1. Taxonomy (NCBI): domain Eukaryota; kingdom Viridiplantae; phylum Streptophyta; class Magnoliopsida; order Asterales; family Asteraceae; genus Glebionis; species Glebionis coronaria. The sequence goes on along the minus strand of JANFOE010001802.1, from coordinate 107,340 downwards.
ATGACCATTGGATTAATAATGGTAAGATGTATGCATATAGACTCTTCAAAAATTAAGAGCCCTTTTAAGACTTTGGATTTTACCAAAAAGAAATGGAAATATGTTTTGACAAATGTTTTAACAAAGGATTTTAAAGGGATTATTCCCTTATACACAAACCATTTAACTAAACTTCTGTTTAGGGGTAAATGTTTGTGTATACCTCAAGATAACTTAAGAAGGACTGAGTAAAACTATTTATACCATAACCTGAAATTTGAAACGATAATTTTTGCTTTTCAACTAAGAAAATTTTGACCAAAAGTATAACCAAAGATTTTTCAAATATTTACGAATCTTATTAATTATTTTCGATAAATCAGCAAAAATCTTGTTAATTAAATTCAAATTTATTTTGAAAATTTTATATAATTGGTTGAACTAAGAAATTTAAAACGTTTACGCTTCATAAAAATTAACTAATAATTATTTAATTAATCATAATAATTATCGACGCTTTAGACGACGGATTGAGTAAAACGGATAAAAATGATAGATGAGACGAAACAAAAACATAGAAGATATGAAGAAATAATTTTGAATAAATACAGTTGTGATATTTATTTCATCAGGAAGGTGAACGTAATTACTGACGCATAATAGAGAAAGAATATCTGAGTGAATTGTGGACATGAAAATTTTATAATCATGAGAAGTGAATATAGATACCGACGCATTATGTATAAAAGATAAAGAATCCATTAGGACATGTTCCTTAATAATGAAGGTGCACAATAAATTGCCGAACGATATAAAAATAAAAAATGTTTGTAAAAAGGAATAATATAGATAATAAAAGGGGTTCGCGGCTAATGTGAACCATCAGAATTGAGAAGCCGATAGCGTTAAATATTTTATTAGGCCGTTTATGGTTGCCTAAATATGGAAAATTGTGAGATATAGTTATGTTGGAATTTGTAAGTATAAGTATTCTATTTATGTCATTTATGACTAAAAGTATCTTTGTCTGAAGAAGTTGTACTAATGGCAATTATGAAGGCAGACATCGCCTCATACATTAGTAAACGTCTAGCTATTGCAAAGGTCATCATCTGAATTTCATTCGATTTGGGTCATCGTCGACAGACTGACCAAATCTGCTAATATCATTCCCGTTAATGATAAATGCAAAGGAGTTATGTAAACATAGTGTGCTTGTATCAAACATCTTTATCAAGATCCTCGCTTCGCATCGAATTTCTAGAGATTTTCTCAGAAATCAATAAGAACGAACCTTGATGAGAGTACTATGTACCATCCCAAATCGAAGGGACGAGGTAAAGTAACGATACAAAGTAATATAAGTGATGTTTTATGTTTGAATAATTGACCTTTGGTAATAGACCGTATAATCGTTTTCCTTTGGAGAGATTATCCTTGATAATCATTGTATTAGGATTGAAATCGAATCTTGTTAGGATCTAAATATTAGAGCATCTGTAAGCAGAAGTTGAGATGAAGACATCCGACATACACCCACTGTGAGTTGGACATGTCTTTTAGGTTTAAGGTTTCCTGTGATGGCGAACCTAACCTTGCAAAATACCCGACCCGCGAGATCTGAAATGATTATTGAAATTAGGATTGGATTATTGACTGCCGATAGTGGGCAAGAGGTTATGTGAATGTGAAATGTAGATCTTGAAGTGCCAAATGGGTAGCGAAGTTATGCCACAATTTTTAACCTTGGAAAGATGAATTCATGATCTGACAAATCATGGGATATAAGTCCCCGTTGTATGGGACCATTGAGATGATGTAAAAGTTGGGATTGAAAGGCATATAAGCTGGATCTACCCTAGGACTTCAAGAACCGCGTGAATTATGTTTCGTAAATCGAACTTGATGGAATATCTATCAAGTGAAATTCTGATTATTCTTAATAAAGCTTAGATCGGCGAAAGGTTGCATTCATCAGAAACCCGTGAACATCATGGATAGAGAACGTAAGTCAACATTTAGCCTGATCTTATTCCCGTAGTTATGTTTGATGAAACTCGCGTATTATAATGGATTACACTTGTGAGAAAAGACCGAATGTGGAGGAAATACCCACATGGCTTTAACTCTATAAGAAGCGAGTAGTAAGATGATCTTTGAGGACAAAGATCCTGTTTAGGGGTAAATGCTGTGACAATCCGTCAATTTATGGTTGATATTTTATTCTCAATATTATTTAAAAACAATTTACAATATGAACTCACATATTTTTGGGAATAAATTTCGACTTACGTCTTGGAGTAGCATCGACTACGTCTAAACCGGAGGATTCAACGTTACGTGCTTACGTTTACATACACCGTCTTTGGTGACAGTCAGACATTTCAGAAAATAAATTTATCCGTGAATATTATTTTGGAGGTTTAAATTTGTGTTAGTTCATAAACTCACAAATTTACGAGAAGAGATTAGGACTTACGATTTTATTTTAACGTCCTATACGACTAAACCGGAAACCCTAGGATTACGTATTTACGTTTTTGAACTCCGTTTTTGATTAGACAATTTTTATTGGATTCGTTTTGTGACGTTGATTCATAATTTATAAAAACGTTTTTCGTAAAACGACCCGAGGGCACGCAAATCGAGGAAACTAGAATCGAGAAATACCCGTAAACTAGTGAGATGGGACAAAATACATTGTCCCACCCCACTAGCTATGTTGGAAGGCCAAAACAAGGATGTGGCACCCTTGTAAGTTGGTAACTTACACTTGTAAGTTAGCTTACTCCTTAAGCTTACTTACACCCCACTATCTCCAAAACTAGCAACCAAAACCACTCTTCTCATTTCCATCATTTCCCACTCATGCAAACCACACACATTTTCTCTCTACTCTCTCTAGAAATTCGTCCATATCCTCACCAAGAACACCCTCATTTGATCAAAATCAACCACAAAATCTCATGTTATTCATACACATGTTGATGCCCTTTTAAAGCCCTATTGATTGGTGCAAGTTATAACATCCAAGGAGGAGTTTCTATGGAGTATTAGGGCTGATTTTCCACAAGGAGATTATGAAGATTGGTGGTCTTGAAGATGGTCTTGGTGCATCACAAGTTTCTCCATCAAAAATCCATGTTTTGATCAACCTACATCATCATGGTGGTATAAAGATTGTCCTCCTTATCTTCTTGTTATTTTGATTATGTAAACATGTATTTTATTTCCTATTGTATATGTATATGATGATTATATGATGGTAAAAATGTTATGTGGGGATTTGGTGTTGATAAACATGATTAAAAAGGTGAAAAACCATAAGAAACAAGGTTAAAATCTTGGTTAAATTTGATGGCTGTATAAAACAGTAAAGAACCATATGGTAATCTGATAAAATGATGAAGTAGAATGGATTTACAGTAAGCTATGGGTCTTGTACACATGTGAGAGTTGGCCATGCAATGGAATCATTGTAATGAGTGAGATATGATCAAAACAAGTTTAAGGTATAAATCTGAGGTTACTGTTTTGGACGATTTTTAGAAAATACTTAGAAGATGATTCAACAGTACCTATAGAAGAGTTAAATGTAGCACATATTATGTAGTTTATGTGATAAAAATTTGAGCTTCTATCTCTATATACAACTCAAGATATGGCAGTTTTGGTGAAAGTGAAGATAAAAATCAGATTTTTGGAAAATAAAGTATAATACTATTATATAAGCACTCAAAATTATATTGTATAAAATATAAAGTTAAAACCCACTAACTCATGGATTTTATTTATATAAATATGTTAAAGGTTAAATAAGTGGACATTTTATAAAAATGGTAATTTGTTAAGTTTTATAAGTTATAAAACTATAAACATGATTTTTACGACTTTTTCGGCTAATACCGTAAAATTAACGTTTTTGTTAAATAAAACTTAGATGGTTGGACCCGTCTAATGAAAACTTTACAAAGCTTATATACTGATATATAGACATGTATAACAAGTAAAAACCGATAAAACCCGAACTATAGGGCATACGGACATTAACGAGCTAAGTAAACATATTGGACTAATACTTGGGCTAATAATTTGACTAAATAAGATAAACACTCATAAAAAGAACTTATTGGGCTTAACCCATTTGGGCCCAACTTGAAGGTTTAAATACTGATAATATAATTATGAAATGGATTAATACAAGTTAAGAACTTATAATAGGCTTATTGGACCTAAAACACGTAAATAGGTAAAACGAGAAAACTAGTATAAAAGTTATCGACACATAACACAAAAATAAGTAAATGAGGATATGTAAACCCACTTGATCATCATATATATAATATCATCATATGTATACATAATTGTTATTTTTATAAAGTCATTGGACATGAGTCTAAGACCGAGTATTATTTGTCTAGGTTTCCGTGATTGAAGCACGTACCGTACATCCGAATTGCCGATAACCCGCCTTCCCATATCAACGTGAGTTCATAGCCTCGCACTCTTTTAAATGTTTTTAGAAATGTTTTATAAACCCGCGAGGGAGATAACATGTTAGTTTTATTAAATAGGACACCATTTATCCCGATTGTTTGTTTATTGATTTTGGACCCGAATGATTGAATGACCCGATTGTATGACCCGATAAATGATTAAAGGACCCGATAAATGAAATTAAATGGATTATTAAAGTTAGGTTATGTCACTAAAAGTCCCATTAGCATGAATTGTGAACTACCGGGAGTTGGTAGACGCTTATGCATTTAATAGTACTATTTGGGGACGATCACCCCAGTTCGCGCCTTGACGGTTGATCCCCGTCGTGCCATATTGATTGGTAAGCGAATTTATGTATGAGAAGATTTCCATAGCGTGACCTTTGTGACGACACGCTACTTTAGATGGGCAAAATTGGTATCGGGTTAGCTACCCGTTGTTGGTTTAGTAAGGTAACAATGTCATGCGGCTTATAATAATCCAAAAACTAACGAAATACTACTAGACGCTCCGAATTACGATGTATTGCCTGACTAGCAATACTGGGTCATACTATTGATATTATGTTTGTGTTTTGGTTTTCATAACCATAATCATATAACGGTTTTTATTTTCATACAACGTTATAAGACGTATTGTATGACGTTTTTACGACATTGGCTCGTATAATGATTTTTAAGGCTTTTTATAACCATATTCATATAACGGTTTTATTTAATCTATACAACGTTGCAAAACGTATTGTATGGTGTTTTTAACGACAATGATTCGTATAATGATTTTCAAGGAAAATGCCTATATTATGATTTTGATGAAGATTTGTATAAAATGATTTTGGCTATTTTATGGCCTATTAAAATGATTTGTACAAAACGATTTTCAGTAATAATTTTATACTGATATTATATTGATGGAATTTATTAAACTCTATGAATTCACTCGGCGTTATCGCTGACCTTTTCTTTTAACATGTTTTATCTCAGGTACTTGAAGGTAATTCTCGGGAAGACGACAAGAATTCATGGCCCGCACCTAAACTATATTTTCCATTCAAATACTTTGTAAAACTTTGTATGAAATAATATGACTTGGGACCGATGTAACTTTGATCTTTATGAATGGAAATGATTTATTATTAAACGACGCGATTTTTATGCGTTGTCTATGATGTGAGTAATGTGCTATCCCGTAACACCAACGAGTCTTCCGCTGTATTGAGTTGTATAAATTTGGGGGTGTTACATAGGGTTTCTATTACCAATCCTCACAAGAAGACTCCTTATGAGCTGCTCACGGGCAAAGTTCCAAATATTGCTCATTTGAAGCCTTTTGGGTGTCCAGTCACCATTCTGAATACTAGTGACTATTTGGGGAAGTTTGATGGCAAGGCAGATGAAGGATACATTGTGGGATATTCAGCTCATTCTCGGGCTTATCGTGTCTACAATCTTCAAGCCAAGCGGATCATTGAAACTATTAATCTCAGGTATTTTGAGGAGAAGTCAAACATCCAAGGGAAAGGTCCATAATGGTATTTTGATCTTGATTATCTTAGTGATTCGTTAGGATATTTTCGTTTCAAAACTAACCATGCTGCAGGACCACAAGTGTTTGCAACTTCTAGTACTGGTGTTCCTTCTAGTCTTTCTGATTCAGATGATGAGGATGACATTTTTGTGGTTCCATCCTATTCCACCACAGTTTCTCCTACTCCTGCTAGTGATGTAACGGATGTACAGGATTCCCAAGCAGCTCTTGACACTCTTCTCAAACAACATCAAGAAGCTACTAAAGCGGTTGCTCAAGGTAGTTTTGAGTTTCCCTTGGTTGAGCCTACTGACAAAGTTGCTCCTGGTACTCCAGCTTCTGCTCCTAGTGCTAGCTTATCACCTACTGGTACTCCGGCTAGTGAGTCTGCTTCCAATACTCATTTCTCCAGTCCTTCTGATTTGGGGAACCATGAAAAGAAGTCTTCTACCAAGCTGGATGATATTCATAAACAACCAGTAGATGGGATTTTCCAAAATGCTTCATATGATGCTGACTTTGTTGGTGATCTCAATAACTTGGAACCAGAAGTGGAGGTCTCTTCCAATCCAGTCTTGCAATCACATAAAGATCATCCTACCACTCAAATTATTGGAGATCCTGGTTCTACTGTAAAGACACGCGGAATGCAGCAGAAGGCCTCGTCTGATCATCATGCTCTTGTGGGCTATATTGAGGATCAAAAGCGTAATAATCATACGGACTTTCAACACTGTTTGTTTGCTTGTTTTCTTTCACAGGTGGAACCTAGGTCTGTTTCTCATGCTCTTGAGGATCAAAGTTGGGTGGAGGCTATGCAGGAGGAAATGCAGCAATTCTTGTTTCAGAATGTTTGGGTTCTGGTTGACTTACCAGATGGAAAGACAGCTATCAATACCAAATGGATTCTCAAGAACAAGAAGGATGCACGGGGAATTGTCGTACGGAATAAAGCTAGGCTTGTCGCACAAGGACACACTCAAATTGAGGGCATTGACTATAATGAAGTTTTTGCTCCGGTTGCAAGGATCGAAGCCATTCGTCTGTTTTTGGCCTTTGCTTCTTATGTGGGCTTTACGGTGTTTCAGATGGATGTCAAGAGTGCATTTCTCTATGGCAAAATTGATGAGGAGGTGTATGTTACTCAACCTAAGGGCTTTGTAGATCCACTTCATCCCAAGAAAGTTTACAAGGTGGTCAAGGCTCTTTATGGGTTACATCAGGCTCCTAGAGCTTGGTATGAGCGTCTTTCAACTTTCTTGTTAAAGAATGGCTATAGAAGAGGTACTATTGACAAAACACTATTTCTTCGGAGGAATACCAAGGACATTATCCTTGTTCAGGTTTATGTGGACGACATTATCTTTGGTTCTACTAGGAAGGAGTGGTGTGATGAGTTTGAACACTTGATGCAAGGCGAATTTCAGATGAGTGCGATGGGAGAACTGTCATTCATCCTTGGTCTTCAGGTCAAGCAACAATCGGATGGGATTTTCATCAGTCAAGATAAATATGTTCATGAGATTCTTCAGAAGTTTGACATGGATCCTCTTAGACCAGCAGCAGCTCCTTATGAGGTTGCTAAAATCAAACTTAAGAATGAGCCAGACCCTCCGGTCAATGTTCACATGTATAGGTCTATGATTGGCTCCCTCATGTATTTGACTGCATCACGTCCGGACATCATGTTTGCAGTAAGTGCTTGTTCTAGACACCAGGTGACTCCAACGGTTTCGAACTTGAATGCAGTGAAGAAGATTTTCAAGTATATCAAGGCTCAACCTAAATTGGGTCTATGGTATCCTAGAGAATCACCGTTTGTTCTAGAAGCCTATAGTGATAGTGACTATACTGGTGCTAATAATGACAGGAAGTCTACTACTGGTGGTTGTCAGTTTTTGGGTCGTCGACTTATTTCATGGCAATGCAAGAAGCAGACAATAGTAGCTACTTCCTCAACAGAAGCTGAATACGTTGCTGCTGCTAGTTGTTGTGGACAAGTTTTGTGGATCCAAAATCAGATGTTGGATTATGGTTTCAATTTTATGAATACCAAAATTTTTATTGACAATCAAAGCACTATTTGCATTGTGAAGAATCCGGTTTTTCATCAACGGACGAAGCATGTTGAATTCGGCATCATTTTATACGGGATGCCAATGAGAAAAAGCTGATACAGGTTCTTAAAGTTCATATGGATGACAATGTTACTGATTTGCTGACTAAAGCTTTTGATGGTCCTCGGTTTAACCACTTGGTGGTTCATATTGGGATGGTCAATCCTTGAGGTCTAGGATTGAGGGGAGGCAAAGCCTAAGAGGAGGCTTTGTGTACATATTAGGACAGACTAACGTATTCATAGATTTTAACAACATATTTTATTGGTTCTGATGATGTATGGTGCTTCTGATGGAGGATTTTGCTCTCTACTGGTGGATATGGCCTTACATGACTGGTGTCTGGTCCTCCTTGGTCAACTTCTAGTTATACTTGGTTGGCTTCTGGTGGTTTAAAATCCTTACATGTCAAGTGGTGTTTGGCTCCTGGTACTGGTCTAGTATACTGTTCATTCCTTTTGTCCTTTGTTAATCACGTTTTGCTCCTGGTCTGACCATTGTGTGCTTTGACTTTTGGTTAACGCTCCCAATCCTGGTATTTACAAGTTTAAATAAAGAATGTTTAATTGGGAGTTGGTAATTATGTTAAAAAGGGCAAGTGGTTACTATGCAATTATGGTTTAATTTGAAAGGGCAACCCCCCATTAATAGGGGTCAATGAACAGTTACCACTTTCTCTATTTATGGTCAACATACACCCTTGACTCACTCATTACAATAAACACACACACAAAACCGCTCCTACTATCTTCACCCTAATCACAATCCTTCTTCCATCAATTCATCAAGATCCATGGCTGCTCTTGCTTACCAACCTGCTCACAACCGTGTTGCTTATCTGGGTGATGGTCCACATCGTGAAAATTTTGCTGACATCTTGGATTTCATTGAAGCTTCTAACCTAAGGTTTGCATTTACTGTCTGTCCCACCATATATGATAGTGTGATTCGTCAATTTTGAGCGTCTGCTCAACTTATGAATGTGGCTGGTCGTCCACGTGCACTCCATGCTACCATAGATGGACGTGCATATGTGGTGAATGAGGCTTCTTTTCGCTCTTCTCTTCATCTTCAGGATGAGGGTGGTGTTGAATCCATCCCCAATTCGGAGGTATTGGAGGGGATGGCTGCTTTAGGATATGAACATGGGGGGAAGTTTAACTTCCAGAAAAATAGGTTTTCCCCCCAATGGAAGCTTCTGGTCCACTTTCTGATCCATTGTATGAGTCCCAAGTCTGGGAGTTGGGATGCTTTCCCTACTCCTTTGGCTACTGGTCTTATCTGCTTAGCCCAGGGTAGAGTTTTTAATTTTTCTCATTATATATTTGAGGGGATGGTTAGTAATTTGTCTAATGCTGGTTTGAGAAAGAAGTTTCTTATGTACGCTAGGTTTATTCAGCAAATTCTAGTTTGCATTCCTCATGATAGGACTGAGCATGTGCCGTCTAAACTTACAGCGAAAGTGTATTACAATATGGTCAATGGGTTTACTGGGGATTGGAGGCCCCTGACTGAAGCCATGTTGGGATTGGCTCAGGGTCCTATGGGTGAGGAGAAGGAGGCTCCTGAGTTTGTTGTGATTGATGATGACCCCATGGAGGAGGAGGCTCCTACTGGTGGTGCCTCTCCTGTGGTTGAGGAGGAGCTGGTTGAAGAGGTGGTGGTTGAAAAACCATCCCCTTCCCAGGCTGGTCCTTCCTCTATCCCACAACAGTCTCCATTTGTGGAGACTCCACCTCCTAGTCCTGCCCCACACTCGACTGATAAACCGTTTGATGCTAGTACTCCACAGGTTGACCCATATGTTGCTTCGGGCTCCAATGATGCTTTCCCTGATCCAAGTTCTCTTGGTGGGCAGGCAGAGGAGCCTACTACACTTATATCTTTGCTTGATCTTATACGCAGGTACCATGAGCGGATGATTTGTTTGGAAGCTGATTTGAACCAACATCGGAAACTTACAAGGGAGTTTGTTCTACCTCTGGCTGATCGCATCAAAGCGCTGGAAACTCAGCAACGGCGTCGCAAGAAGCATGTGATCCATTCAGATTCTGATGAAGAGGGTACGGAGAATGTTGAGGATGGTTTGACATTGTTGGCAAAGGCTGCCTTTGATGATAAAGTTTATGATGATTTTCCGGTTCCTCCAACGACCTCTAGTGTTCCTTCTTATGGTGCTATTCCCCCTTCTATGGGTGGTGATTCTGATCCTGCTGATGGTTCTCATGCTGGTCCCTCTCATGATTCGAAGGGCAAGGCCCCAATGACTGATGCTCTATCCCCATCTCGCAAGCGTACCCGTCGCCAGATTGAAGAGGAAAGGCTTGGTGAGGAGGCTGCTCGTCGGGTTCAAGCTGAGATTGATGAAGCTGATAGGGCTGCTGAGGAAGAGCTTCGAAAGCGCAGGCGTGAACAAATTCAGCATGATGCCATGCATTGGAGTGATAGTGAATGGATGCAAGTTTTGACTGTTCTCACTCGGGATTATGCTCAGTTTAAAGATCTTTTGGGTGACGATGTTGATGAACACAATTGTATTCCGAGGGCTATGGTATTGATGCGTAAGCACCAGTTGGCTCTTGCTGCAGAACTTCGGAAACAGAGAAAGAACAGACCGTTATCTCGGGCTGAGGAGCGCCAGCAGATGCAACGTTATGTGAAATATCAGTCTGCTGCTCATTTTAATGCTCCTTGGACGTGGGCCCGGGTGCGGGCTTTGACTTTTGATGAGCTCAAGGCCCTTTATGAAAAGATGGTTAAGCGCCAGAGTCAACCTATTCCGGAAAGATTTATTTACCATCCTCGTGGTGTGACTTCTTCTACGCCTGCTGATTCTACTGGTCCTTCGTCTGCACCCACTCCTGGTTCTACTGTTAGTCCATCTGGTTTTGTTGCTACTTCTGTTGGTCCTTCTACTACACCTTTGGTTGCTCCTTTGGGTTCTACTGCTGGTCCTGCTACTACCATCTTTGCTACTACCACCACCACTCATGCTTCTACCACCACACCTGTTACTACCACCACCACACATGTTCCTGCAAGCACCTTTGTTGCTACCACCATACCTACTGCTACTACATCTGATGTGCCATCTCCATCACCACCAGTTCCTGGAACTCAACCAAATCCTACTTCTGATGCAGCTCCTATTGGTTCTTTGGGTGGGCATCTTCATGAGTCTACTTCTACTGCTCCCCCTGCTGCTGCTGAGGTTAGGGTAAAGGTTGAACCCACACCTACTGATCCCACACCTAGACGTTCCCTTCGCCAGAAACAAGCTCGTCGTATTCGCCGTGGTAAGACAGTTCCTTTTGAGAAGCGTGATCCTGAGAATTTAATTGATGCAGCTTCTGACAGCGATTCTGACTTACCCTTGGGCAATGGGAACATTACTGGTTATACGGTTGAGCGTTCTACAACACTTCCTGGTGGCGTATCCCATCGGATTACTTTGAGTGATGGGTCTGTGCGATTGGCAACGGGTTTGCAGGGTGTGTTGTCTTGGGCTGACCGTATGGATCTTATGGCGTTGTATGGACTTGTTGATTCTAGTATGCCGTTTGACCCAATGGCTGTGTCTTCATGGCCTGGTCTGCGTATCTGGGCTGATCTCAAGCTGATGTTGGATGCTCCTCCTAATGCTCCTGTTTCGGGCATATGAAAGGATCAAATGCAATGGGAGATTCTGCGCTGGAAGCTATATGCTGGATGTGGTGTTCATATGTTGGAATTAGAATCTGGTCATATGGTGTTTATGCTGACGGATGTGGAGTATCCTTTGACTATTTCTTCGATGGAGGCGATGTTGGCGAGTCACTTGCAAATTTCTACTGCTCCATCTGGAAATGAGTCATCTATGGCCACGACATTGGTAGAAGGTATTCAGGCGCGGTTGTTAGTAGATAAGAAGGCTGCTTCTGGTATGTGATGTGTTTGGGTTGTAAGTGTTTATGCTTTGTATTTTTGTTCATTTGTTCTTATTTTCATTCTTTTCACCAATATGTAAAGTGATTGGTGAACTTCATTCTTTATAGTTAAAAAAATATATATATAAAAAAAAAATAATAAAAAAAATAATAAAATATATATACTTTTTATATAATATCTGCTTATACTTTTAACACAGTTTAGATTTTATACTTGTGAATAATATCCCTTGGCTGCTTAACATTGTGGGTTCTGGTTACTGATTGTGCTTGTCCTGGTACTTGGTTTCACTTGGTGTTAGACGTGGTCCACACAACAAATGGTTCTCAACTTACCATGTCTAATCGACAAGAAAAAGGTGATTCACCTTGAGGGTACGGCTCCTGGTGCGATTCTCAAATCCGTTGATGGTTGCCAGGTTACCCAAAACTGGATGGTTTTCACTTGCCATAGTCTTGGACTGAAAAGTAGCTAATCCAAGGGGGTACGGCTCTTGGTAAAGATCTTATCAAATCTGTTGATAGCTGTAATAGCTTGCTTAAAGCTATAGGGTGTTCAACTCACCGATGCTTCATTGCTAAGAGTTGGCGAGTCCAGAGGGGTACGGCTTCTGGTAAAGACGCATCAAATCTGTTGACGGCTGTGATGGTTTGCCTAAAATCATCAGGGTACTCCCACTCACCATTGATTCACGTTCTAAGAGTTGGGCTGGGTTCTAGTCTCCTAGGGTGATACTTATTCCACCAGAATGCCTAGCTATCCCAAGAGCGAGCAACTACTTGGTAAAGGCTCATCAAATCTGCTCATGTTGCTGAAAAGATTCAACACGATGCTGATTTGTTACAAGCTTTGGAGAAGCTTCTAGTGTTTCATGTTGCGGCGGTTACTCTGATTCTTATCTTGTTGATGCTGCTATTTGTTTTGCTGATACAATCCTCGGGCTTTCTTTGCACGTTTTCCAGGAAACTTGAACTCAACAGGTCAAATTCAAGTTTAGGGGAGGATTGTTAGGACCATTGTAATAGTTATATGTAATCGGTAGACTAGGAGGTATGTAGTTCCTCCTGGTCCTAGTAGTAGTAGGAGCAAGTCCTACTCCTGGTCCTAGTCGTAGTCAAACTTTATTATTTACTTAATATTTTGTTAGGATATGCATGAGATATGTTAGGAAAGGATATGCATATCAGTTTTACATGTTTTCTTTAATGTTGTATTAGGGTTTCCTTGTAGTATAAAAGGAACCTTAGGCAGAAGGGTTATACACACCTTCACCAAACGTAGTTCTAGTGATCATTAATATTAGAAATCCTTAGAAAGGATCAAGTCTTTATAGTTATTCTGTTCTTCTTGATTACATTTATATTTTACATTCATATTGTGTATAGAGTCTCTTTGTGATTTGACTTGTGATTACAGAAGTCATTCACCGGTCCTGACCGGCTGCAAGATCTACATCTAGTAGACCCAACACATTACGTAGGAGATATCATCTCGGATAAATGATTCTTCAAAATCATAAGTAGTAACGAAAACACGAACATCGCATTTATCAATTGCGTTTCGAAAGAAGATGTCCAAAAATGGCACATCACGATACGATGATAACAATCGAACATAGACAAGTCGATATGCGACAGGTTACGAAACCATATATACATATTCAAAGTATCAAACGAGTTTCATACTCGTATTCAGATAACATAATCATCAATGTCGGTGATTGGCAGTGAAACCAAATCCGATACAAAACCGTATTATAAGATGTACGAATCATTCAAGGAACATAGCTTCGCGTGCAATGCCTTTAAATACCATAGTATATACAAAAATATACATATTACTATTCTTACATACACATAGTATCACATAATCACAATCAATAAAAAGTAACACAAGAATAGCCTTACCGGGGCCATGCGGAGTAGTTGCGTGCTTAAAACCATTTAAAACACACCAAAAGTTATAGTTTAGGACATTTTTAAAATCGACCTAGTTCTCTAAAACTTGTGGCTCTGATTACCAATTTGTAACACCCCCGAATTACCACGCAGCGGAATACCACTTTGGGGCGCTACTCATAGCACATCGCACACAATCATAGACAACGACCTCAAAAGAGACGTTAAAATAATATACAACCTTGTCTAAAAAGTTTTCCATCCTAATATATATAAAATCAGAGCAGCGTTGGTCCCAAAAACCGTTACCAATCACAATACATTAAATGCTTAAAAGTTGTTTATTCATTTCAATGGATGGAAAAGTAAACAAAGATTTAGACAAGTAAGCACCAACTTCCTCCCCACATGCTCCGCTGCTATCCATCTTGATTACCTGAAATACATGTGTAAAATCATGAACACAAAGGTTGAGAAAGTCTATAGGTTTTACAAATCATTTGAACACAAGCAAAGATTATAAGTTTGTGGCATGCATATTAAGCATCGAATAATAATTTGCATCAACAATATTAATTGTATATAGCATAAATTGCAATAAGCTCATGGAACCGAGCCCTTAGACACTCCCTTGTAGGTCTATTAAGACAGGAGATTTATTTATTGTCGTTACCTCCAGATTATTAGTACATTGCCATATACCTGACTTCTCAATACAATATGTTCAAACAGTGTGGAGGTCGGGCCTAAGCTTCTATGACAAGTCCACACAAACTGTACCGGGGCGGCTTCCCCCATAGATCTATTAATTGTACTAGCGGTTAACCCATCATAGGTTAATTAACGGTCCATAATTGAGGCTTTAACAAAGGCAATCAACTAATGCAATTTAAAGTCAACCACGGGTCTATTAATAGAGGGACAAGCATACCATAAAAGACTTGTGTTCCAAGTTTATGAAAAACATGTATTCCCCCTCGCGGGTTTAAAAGCCATTTACAAAATAGTGTAAAAGCGAGGCTATAGACTTACCTTAGATGGGATACGAAGCTAGTAGTAGTAGTGATCGCCGAAGTGAAGATGCCTCCCAAATATATACACATCAAAAGCCGCCACCTAACAAATAAGGTGCGTGCTTAGCAACATACTTAAGTATTTCAAAAGATACTTAGTATAATAAAATCAATGACTCAAAATAGTATGTACATAGACATGACCAATCAATGCAAGTGAATCCCTTCTAAACCCCACAACATGTACTAGCTTTCTAAGACTAGCACCTTCGATATTGATCCATCTCAAGATGCCAAATCAATATGGTTCAAGTACCCTAAATGGGTCTCCAATCTCAGAATATACACTCTCACACATTACTTATATTCTCTCAGAACTTTGAGAAGCTAATAGGTTAGCCTCTCGTCTCAAACTATGACGCGAGGTTAAGTACCTCCTAAAAATACTCAGCCGGTACTTACCAAAAGTACATGCTGTTTTACCATACCTAAACAACTCCGTTTTTGAAGAAACTTGGTGACAAACTCATTTATAATCTGTCGAAGAGTCAGTTTAAATTTCATTCAATGATTCACATTTTAGAACCACCTGCTCGACACATTTTTAGACTTTAAAAACCGGACAATTTTGCACACTTGTATCGTAAAACCATTTTGACCTTGTTAAACATTTCCATTTACAAAATCGCCTCTTGACTTTGAAAATAGACTCCAAATGCTAAGTTTAGAACCTAACAACAGCCTTTGATCAGTTTTAAAACTCAACTTATAGTCCCCGAGATTCGATCCAAATATCGACAACAATTTCGTATTGTGTCAATACTCGTCTCCTGGTACACGAATAATCAAACTAGCATAACTTTTGACTCGTTAGGAGTTAAAAGCTCTATCTTATATCGAAACAAGCGTCTCGACGACTACTACAACAATATCTAAAAATATCAAACTTTAATCTACAGACACTGTACGAAAAATGGTCCTAAACCTACTGATCTAAAATGACACTTTAAAAATCATACCAACAACCATTTTGACCAATTTTTAGCATCATCAACCCCTCAAATATCTTAATACCTTATAAAGCATTTAGACCTTTTATTTTTAGAAATCTTAAAAAGTTTAAGCCTTAAACATTTCTTCTTTAGGAAAGATATGTATTAGTTTTGCTACAAAACCATACTCATATAACTAAAAGTTATAACTCAAAATTAAAGTGTCTTAATGTGTAGTCAATTTTATAACGGTCCAATCAACTTTAACTGTTACAACAGCTCATTAAATAACACTAAAACTAATGAGATATATATTTTCACCCACAAACGTTCAAAACAAAGAAACATAGAATCTCTCCATTGATATATCTAATAGTTACACCCACAAGCGAAACTCTCCTTAACCACAGTTACACCTAGACCACCGGAATGCTCCACCAGTGAATCAAGTTTTGAGGTATCTTTTGAGTTTTATATATATATATATATATATATATATATATATATATATATATATATATATATATATATATATATATATATATATATATATATATATATATCTCACAATTAATCAAGTTTTGAATAGACTTTTTTTACAGCCATCGGTCGCCTTGGCCTTTTTGTTTATATCATTCGACATATGCGTTTCATTGACGCAAAAATGTTATATCACTCATTTATGTGAGGCTTTCTTATATGAGAAAAGTAAATCTACTTTTGAAACCATTGTGAATGAGACAAAAATCTTCCTAACGCTTAAGCATGAAACTATTAGACGTTTATGAGAGAAGTGTCATTTGAAAACAACGATTAAACCAAATGTGCCATCTAAAATAGATAAAAAAAGATTTAAATATTTTGAAACAAGATATTCATAATTTATATAAAATCTGATCGGGTGAATGTTGAAGTCACGTGAATCATACAAGTCAGGAAAACGTTTAACTTAATACATTTGTTCGTCGCAAAATATAGTTAGTGGGTACCCGCCGCCGCATTGCGCGGGTACGCTGCTATGCTATATTAATCATTCCTAACATCTCATATCATTCCTAAATCACTTGCATGATCCATCCTTTCAAAACCCATATCAAAAATCAAACATGCAATACTTTTAAAATCAAATATAATAATATTAACACCATACCACTACCTTAAAAATGGATCAAACACTTGTTCTTCATCAAAATCTTTAAAAGAATGAAAAGTTCTTGCATGTGGGATTTTCTTAGATCAATATGATCACAAGAAGATTATAAGGATGGGTCTTTTGTTAGATTGTTCCATTTCAAGCTAGAAATCAAAATACATGGTGGTTTGTGGTGGTGGTTTGGACGACAAAACAAAGGGGGAGAGAGAGAGAGAGAGAGAGAGAGAGTGAAGTTGTTGGTGATTTGCATGTGTGTGTGTGTTTATTTTAGTTTATATATGGTGGGTGGAGGGTAGATTTTGCAAATAGTGGATAGTTTTGGACTAAAATGTAAATATTAGTTAAAAAGTAGGAAATGACTTCCAGTCAATTTTATAAATATTTACGAGAGTCAGGTTTCGTCCAGGTTCATAAAAATATAAATTTCGTTTGTTAAATCGATCGTTTTAATAATTAAACGCACACAAAACGAAATAGTAATGTTCGACTCGACTTAAAACATAAATGAAATAAAAATTTCTGAAATATCAAATATCGAAATAATCGATACTAAAATATAATATTTGGGCATCTATTGGCATCGTAATCACTATTAGTACTTTTCAATCGTCACAACAATTAATTATAGTCACACATTATCGGTTTCAACTAAAACCGTCAAATATAATAATACTCATCATTACTTAGAAATTAAAAATCTGTTATATAATTAGGATAAAATGATGACGTAAGTTCGGGTTATTACAGAGCTTGACATGCTTATTGGCTTATCTTGTATTTATCTTATTAGTTTTAAAGTTTTCTTAAAATTTTTGTCTTTTTAAAGTTTGTTTATTAAAGTTTGCGTATTTAGTATTTCGTGTCTTAAAAGTTTTCAAATTTGTGCTTATTTAGTTGGTTAAGTTTTTGTTTAGTGTTCTTTTTATTAGTGCTTATTCGAGTTTTAGCTTATTGAATTTCATCCGAATATTGTTTCATTTCCATCACAATACGGTTTCTATTATTGCGACGGTTTATTCAGACGGTTTCATTGCGATCGCAATAACCCTTAGGGTTTTACTTTGCGATCATGTATTCAGATCCCTTATTCCGATCGTGATTGCGATCGCTCATTGCGATCGTATATTGCGACGGGACTTAAGGTTATATTAAGACGAAACGCTGCCCAATTTTTTTTAGCCATATTTAGATAGAATTATTCAGATAGATTTATTCAGATAGGATTATTCAGATAGAATTATTCATATAGAATTATTCAGATAGAACTATTCAGATACAATTATTCAGATACAATTATTCAGATAGAATTATTCAGATAGAATTATTCAGATAGAATTATTCAGATAGAATTATTCAGACAGAATTATTCAGATAGAATTATTTAGATAGAATTAGTCAGATAGAATTATTCAGATAGGATTATTCAGATAGAAGTTTTTAATTTTTCGTCATTTACTTTTAAGTATCAATTTTTAATTTAAAATTTCAAGCTTCCACCTTTACTTAACGACATTTTCATTTGTTTTTACATTCTCATTTAAATTTACATTTTCATTTTACCTTAGTTTAAAATAGATAACCTTTCCCCTTTATATTCCACCAAGAACGACTAAGTCGCACGATTAACGGTAATCAATTCGAAAAGACTGGAATCAACGAACTTTTATACTTGGCAAAACCTTGTATTAAATGGCGCCGCTGCCGGCTCTTTTCGTGACGATTAACGGTTTATTATGAGAGACGCGTTGGATTTTGGGATCCGTTCACTCTTGAACGTCATTTTACTTGTCTAATTTTCAAAAAAATTCAAAAATCCTAAAAAATATAAAATTTTCAAAACTCCAAAAAAAATATAGAAAAACATAAAAAACCAAACATATTTCTTGTCTATTGATTGTGGTAAAATACGACCTTTTAGAAAAAAGGCGTAAAAGCGGTAAGTATTAATTGATGATTTAGGAAAATCAAACACTAATGACCCTTATGATGTGAAAGTTCGTTTCCCAAGGAGGTATATGTGTGTGACTAAGATGTAACAAGATTTGAGATTAATATTTGAAAGAAGGGGATGAGAAAATAGAATGACGAAGACGTGAAATTAATTACTATGACGACTAAACGTAAAACCGTAAAAAGAGCAAAAATAAAAATTAATTCTAAAAATTCCCAAAATTTTACCAAAAATCAAAATAAATAAACTAAGAGTTTACCAATGATCAAAACTTTTTCAAACCTTTTAATTAATTAAATATCAATTTTTAAATGCTAATTAAAGCCCTAAAAATCAAATTAATTATCAAAAAAAAGCCTAAATAAAGATTTTTCAATTGGTAAACCTCTAAAATGACCTAAAAAGATTAAAATATTTTTATAAATTTTTAAAATAATAAAAACTATTTAAAATGATTTAAAAACTATTAAAACTTAAAATAATTATAAAAAGTAATCTAAATATGATAAAATTAATCTAAGAGTTGTAAAAATCCTATTTTAATGTATTTAAACTAAGAAAAATATAAAAAGTGTAAAAATGTGAAATTTGAAATTTAATAATTAAATAATATTAAAATAATATTAAAAATCTAAAAATTATAAAAAATTCTAAAAACTTGCAAACTAGTTTATTTTAACATAAATCAGAAAATGAAAGTGAAATTACCAAAATACCCCTAATGGGCCCCCAAATGAGCTAAACCAAAAACAGTCAACACTAATGGGCTTTTGGGCCCAAAAAGTCAAACTAGGCACAAATGACCTGAAAAGCCCTATCTGCCTCAAAATTTAATTCTAAGCACAAAAGTCTGAAGGCCCAAAAGCTGATTTTGAGCTTATCATAGCTTAAATAACAAACAACTTATTCTTATTGGGCCAATAAGCCCATTAAGCCATAAGCCAATGCCATAAGCTCTGCTTAAACACACAACCTTCTTTTGAGATGCCTAAGAGATCTGTGAAAAGAAATTTTGAAAAAGCACACTCAATAAGCCAGAAATAAGCCAAGAAGATTTTCACAAAAAGACAAGATAGTTGACTTAGAGTTCTAGACCACCTCATGACTTGATTCAACTTGCAAAAGACTCTAAACAACATAATTAAGCTAAATCAATCAAGAAAAGTTCAATAAGCAAAGCCAAATAAGTTGGATAAGCCAATAAGCACTTATGAAAAAGTCAAATGAGTTGGTTTTCTAGTCAAAGCTTAAAGTCAACCCTCCAAATGCTCCAATATGAACAAATGGGTCAAATAATGAGCACCTATTACAAAATTAAAGTTGTTGCACGTTTGAATAAGCTGGAATAGCTTATTGATAAGCTGAACACCAAATTACACTAGCAGTGGCTAGCAGCAGGGGAAAGGAGTTCCCACTGCTTTGACTTTTTGACTTGTGATTTGTGAGAGATCCAGTTGGATTCAAGTGGAAACAAGGGCACCCTTGTGATCAGTGAATTGCAAGGAGTCACAATCAAGCAAATAATCACACTTCCACCAAGCCAATAAGCATAGAAAAAGCCAACAATGCCCAGATATTGCACATACCTAGCAAATAAGTAGTTAAGCACTCTTAAGCAGATTTAGAATGAATAAGCAAACTAGAATGATCCAAAAGCATACACAAGCTATAATAACTCTTAATAAGCACAAACAAACTTATTACAATCACTGAATCAAAGATTACAAGCAAATCAAAGCATATGCAGGTTTCTGATTATGAACTTCAATAACACAAACACTTTATCTGATATAGATGACCACAAATCCAATTTTAGCACTCAAATCCTACTTCCCTGGTTGTATTAACTTAGATTTAACACTTGTTAACCCTAGTCTATGATTAGATCTAGGTGTCCTCTAAATTTCAGCCAATTTAACCAAGTAATCAAGATTTTATAGCCTATTTTAGGATCTAAGTGTTAATAGCCACAACACTTGCAGATAACCAACACTTAACAACATATAAGTATGCACAAACTCAATAGAACCAAGAACAATAACAAAGGAAGGCTTAAACCCCTTTGAATCAGTTAACCCAAACACCCCTTTGGAATCTGATTTTGCAATCTTCTAGAGGATTATTGTAGTTTAACCTATCAAACAAGATCCAATCCACCCTAACAACTCCTAAACAACCTCAGAAACTTAAATCATGCCACACACCAATCCACAACAAATCATGCAAATCACCAAAAATACAATAAAATTCAGAAAAATTGAAAAGGGAGAGAAATGTAAACCTCCAAGACTTACATCCAAGCCTTGGAATGTTTGAGCTGAGGTGTTAGCAAAACAAGCACCAGCTTCCTTGTACCTGCTAAGATCAACAAACCACAATGATGAACAAATAACATGAAACTTCTGATTTTTGAAACACAAGCTTTATTGCTTAAAACCTTGCCTCAAAAACCATCAAACATGAATATGGAACTCAGATCTTAGCTTATCAAATACCAAACTTTTATAAAACACAGAGGGAAATCACAAATTTTCAGAAAATCCAACTTTTATTTAATAAAAAGGAATTACAAAGATTTAAAGCTAAAATCTAGAACAAGGGACTCTCATAAGTTGAGGTCTCCTTATATAGGAGGACTAGTAGACGATTCTAGAATGCTAACATACATGAAAACCCTAGCTTTGAATTTCCAGGAATGCCCTTGAGTGCTTGATGTTTGTGAGTTGTCCAAATGCATCAAAACCGTTCATTTTGGCTTTGGGGTTAAGCTAAGAGTATAAGCTGTTGATTTGGCCACGTCAGATTCCTTGGGGAATAAGTTGTGATGTGATAGGTGGACGAGGTTGAGTGTGGGGCCCTTTGGTGAGTGGAGGTGAGGGTTTTATGTGTGGGATAGGTTTCTGCATGTGTGAATCAAGCGTGGGTTAGGTTAATTGCAATTTACCCTTTGTTTTAAGCAGGGTAAATTCTAGGTTCATAAAGGTGAATAGTAGTAACTTTGATCCGGTTTTGGTGGATTGTTTAAGTGTTTGGCGCATTTTCCATTCAAATGTTTCATTTGCACATGTTTGGCCCTTGTGTTTTCAGAAAGATGGTAAAACAAGTTTTTAAGCCTTCAAAACCGTTTTCCTTTGTTAATAAACTTTCCAAGTTTATAGTTTTGCCACAAAACTTTGGTGAAAAGGTTTCAAGGGTTGTTTTTGCTATTTTTCCATATTTGAAGGACTGATCTTGGACATTCTTGGTCTTCAAAGGTCTTCATTGTATCTTTGACTTCATGAGGGACCATAATTGACAATTTAGAATTGTTGAGGGACTAACTTGCCAATTGTTCAAAGTTAAAGGACCATTTTGTAATTTGACAAACTTAAGGGATCAAACTTGTAATTATGAATATACAAGGGTTTTAAGTGTCATTTCTTCATATTTTGAGGATCAATCTTGTACATCTTCAAGTCTTCAAGGGTTTTTCTTGGATAATTCATGAACTTGAGCCCGGTTCTTTGTACGGCTTCATTTCTCGTGTCCGCTTTTACTTGTTTCTTGTGATCTTTTGTCTTTTTCATGATATCCATACCTAAAAAAGACAAGTAAACAAATAAAAGCATATATATGGTATTTTATGACATTTTAATGCATTTAAAACCCGAAAAGAACGATGAGAACATGTAGAAATGCCATCTCATCACTCCCCCATACTAAGCCATTGCCGTGCCCTCACGCAATGCTAGAATAAAGTATCTAAGCATCACCAAAATTCAATTTTATTAACCTTTTATTGAAAAGTAAAAGACTTGCAACAATACTACGAAGATGTGTAAAGACATAATGTATTATTTTCATCACGAATGTGACTTTTATGGTCAATGAATAGAAACAAGTAAATGTCCCTTAGAGTAAATTTCATCATCCTTAATTGTCATACATTCCATGCTAAGTGCAAAAACGAGATCATTGTTGGTACGAGTCACAATGCTAACACTACTCATACGTCCAAATTGTGTAATACTTTTTCTCCCCGCAATCCTAGTTATAAAAGAAAATGGGTTAGTAGAATTTTTTAACTATTTGTCATGGATCACAAGTGATTCATATTGACTTATTTGAGTATTTATTAGTCCGAAAGTAAAGTAGCACGATTTAATCGATAGTTAGCCGAAGGACAAGATCTTTTAAAACGGCTTCTCGTGTATCTCCTTAAGTTCATATCTTGGCATAACTCGTTTCACGATTTGAGACCTTTCTCGGACCGATATTTGGTAGGTACTTCATACTTCAAATCTTTGGAAGACGTTCTTGAAATTATGGTCTTCTCTTCATATTTTGGAATTTCTTCACTTGACGTTTGAGAGATTCTTCATATTTGGACCACGACTTCATCATTTTTCTTCACTCTTTATTTTGGATTTTGATATACAACGATCCGCCTCCTTTTCGGACTTGGATATATTTATCCTCATACCTTGTAAGGGTATTTTTGGATAGACTTTCTGCATGATCTTTAGGGGAGTAATTGCTTTTCGTCGTGTGTCTCGATCCTTCATATTGATTTAGGAATAATGATACTTCACATCATCTTGGATCTTTATAAAAAATAGAGCTCCTCATGCCTTGTTAGGGCTTTTTTGGATCTTCACCAATATTCGCGTCCCGCTTCAATAAGTTATGCCTTGGCTATGAACTCTATTCAACCCCGAGCAACTTTTAAACTATCTTGTGCTAGAAGCTAAGTAACCTTTCAAATCGTACGACCTTACTTATTGCAATTATTTTTATTCCTAATGCATTGATCTTATGGGAAGAAAAGGCCACAATTAAAAACATATGAGTTTTTGAAAGAACATTTTCATGTTCTACGTTTAGCATGATCACTTGTCTAACTCTATCATTTCTCGTTCTTCACTATATAAAGACCTCTAATTAAAGAGACTCGTGAATACTTAGCCATGCAAGTCAAAATTAAGCCAAATTTGGATTAGCTTTCATTAAGACTATATCAAACGAAGTTTTGGGTTTTCAAGCCACCTATAGGATCTTGCACTTTCTTGGACTTTTTCAAGTTTTAGAGAATGCATTTAATAGTTCCCTTGATAAGTGACTTTCTAGGATCAATTATAAAAACTTGCGAAAAGTTCTTGTTCTTAACCCGAATGAGCTAAGACTTTCGCGTTTTAAATTTCCCTATATAAAAGTCTAGCAAAAATTGAATTGAGAGGGTTAAGGAATGTAAAGGGCTCCAAATGCCCATCAAGTCAAAAATTAGCTCTTATTCTACCCATCAGAAAATATACATTCGTGTCTTAAAAACAATTATTAGAACTAAGAAAAATTTTAAATTTTGGCCATTTTTAGCCTTATTAGTAACAAAACAAAACAAAATATTGAAAGTTGGAAAACGTGAGGGTGTAGCAAAGCAAGTACCTATTCACCCCCCATACTAAAAGTAAACATTGTCCTTAATGTTTTGAATCTAAAGGTGGAGCACCCCCATACTAGAGACGAAGAATCAAATGCTTAGGATCTAGCATGGAAAGGGTGATCAACAATATATCTAAAGCCGTTTATTAAGTATGCTAAAAGATAATTGTTAGAACAATAAAGGATATGTCATGGATTTGTTAAAAACTTCTATAAGCAAACGATGGAGGCTCACGTAAACGAACACGAGAGTCTTCAATCGTAGATGATAATGATCTATATAACATAATCACAAACAACTACGAGACAACGAGTTGGAAGGGCACAAATCCCCTCTCATTATTTATTAGAAAGCATAAAAGGATAAGCATGGGATCTCTCCCACGAGGCACCTCGTTTTTGATTACCAAGTCATGAGCTCGACTCGATCTCCTCTATGCTAATTATCATTGGGGAAGGTGACTTGGTCGAGGTCAACCATTGAAGGAATTTCCCCACCAAAGTAGTGCTTAAGCCTATGTCCATTCACCTTAAAGTTAGGACCATCATTTTGAGCTAGCTCGATGGTCCCATAAGGAAACACTTGTGTAACGGTGAAAGGACCCGACCAACGAGATTTCAATTTTCCGGAAAATATCTTTAGTGTAGAGTTAAAAAGTAACACTTGATCACCAACGTTAAAACCCGGTTTTTAATCTTTGCATCATGAAACTTTTTAGTCTTTTCTTTGAAAATCAATGAAGTTTCATAAGCATTGTCTCTTAGTTCATCCAATTCATTCAATTGTATTTTCCGGTGATCTCCCGCGGTTTTCAAGTCAAAGTTTGCATGCTAAAGGGCCCAATATGCCTTGTGCTCCAATTCAATGAGCAAATGACAATTCTTCCCATAGACTAACTTATAAGGAGTACAACCGATAGGTGTCTTATAAGCGGTCCTAAAGGCCCATATAGCGTCATCGAGTTTGTCGGACCATGAAGCATGGTTTTCTCCAATCGACCTCTCTAAAATCCTCTTCAAAGCTCGGTTCGAAACCTCGACTTGCCCACTCGTTTGCGGGTGATAAGCTGGAGAAAGACGATGAGTAACTCCATATTTCTTTAAGACCATCTCGAATTGGTCATTACAAAAATGCGTTCCACGATCGCTTATAATAGCACGAGGGGTTCCGAACCGAGATAATAGTTGCTTCAAAAACTTCACTACTACACGAGCATCATTAGTAGGTAAAGCCTTAGCTTCCACCCACTTAGAAAGGTAGTCGACCGCGACGAGGATATACTTGTTACCATGAGACGATGGGAATGGCCCCATAAAGTCTATACCCCAAATGTCAAAAATCTCACACACATGAATTATGTTTTGAGGCATTTCATCACGTTGAGACGATTTTCCTTGACGTTGGCACGAATCACACGACTTCACAAGTGCGTGTGCATCACGATAGATAGAAGGCCAAAAGAAGCCGACATCGAACACTTTCTTAGCCGTGAGATTAGCACCGTGGTGACCACCCGTGGGTCCCTCGTGACAAGCTCTAAGGATATTAGAAGCTTCGGCACCAAAAACACAACGTCGAACGAGTTGATCCGCACAAACCCGAAAGAGATAAGGGTCGTCCCAAAAATAGAACTTGATGTCACGAAAGAATTTTCGCTTTTGTTGTGTCGTCATACCCTTGATTATGAAATTGCCCGCATGGTAATTTGCAATGTCGGCAAACCATGGGGTGGTGTCTTTAGAATTCACTACACCGAGAGTCTCAAGAGGAAATGTTTCGGTGATTTCCTTGTTCTCGAAAACATCTTTGTGAGGATCTTCTAGACGAGAGAGATGATCGGCCGCTAGATTCTCGGCTCCTTTTTTGTCAAGCACGGTGACATCAAATTCTTGGAGGAGGAGCATCCAATGAAGCAATCTCGGCTTAGCATCTTGCTTAGCTAAGAGATACTTTATAGCCGAATGGTCGGTATACACGATGCTTTTATTTAAGACGAGATAAGGTCGGAATTTCTCAAAAGCATAGACCACGGCAAATAATTCCTTTTCCGTTGTGGTGTACTTTAATTGAGCCTCGTTCATCGTCTTACTAGCATAATGGATAGGACAGAAATGCTTTTCATAACGTTGCCCTAAGAAGGCCCCTATAGCATAATCACTTGCATCACACATGATTTCAAAGGGTAATTCCCAATTAGGAGCAACAAGAATGGGAGCTTCGGTAAGTTTCCTTTTGAGAGTTTCGAAAGCTCTAACACAATCCTCATTGAAGTTAAAAGGAGCATCCTTCTCGAGAAGGTGTGTCATAGGTCGAGAGATTTTCGTAAAGTCTTTGATGAAACGACGATAAAAGCCCGTGTGGCCTAGGAAACTCCTAACTCCCTTAACGGTTTTGGGATGAGGTAACTTGGCGATGACGTCTACCTTAGCTTTATCGACCTCAATCCCCGCTTTCGATACCTTATGTCCTAAGACGATTCCTTGTTTACACATAAAATGACATTTTTCCCAATTAAGCACAAGATTGGTTTCTTCACAACGTTTTAACATTTGCTCAAGATTAGATAAACACGACGTGAACGAATTGCCAAACACCGAAAAGTCATCCATAAACACTTCCATCGACTTCTCGATCATATCGTGAAAAATAGCCATCATACACCGTTGAAACGTACCCGGTGCATTACAAAGTCCGAAAGGCATCCTACGATAAGCAAACGTTCCATAAGGACACGTAAACGTAGTCTTCTCTTGATCACGAGGGTCGATAGGGATTTGAAAGTAACCGGAAAAACCATCTAAAAAGCAATAGAATTCATTTCCCGCGAGTCGCTCTAACATTTGATCCATGAAGGGCAAAGGAAAGTGGTATTTGCGAGTGGCGTCATTTAACTTTCGATAGTCAATACACACCCTCCAACCGGTCACAACACGAGTGGGAATTAACTCGTTGTTTTCATTAGGCACAACGGTCATTCCTCCCTTTTTAGGGACACAATGGATTGGGCTCACCCATGGGCTATCGAAGATAGGATAAATCATTCCCGCGTCAAGGAGTTTTAAAACTTCCTTTTTTATGACATCGTGAATTTTGGGGTTTACCCTTCTTTGACTATGAATTGCGGGTTTGTAGTCCTCCTCCATTAAAATCTTGTGAGTACAAAATTTTGGGTCAATACCCTTAATGTCGGAAATTTTCCACGCAATTGCCCCTTTATGAGCTTTAAGAACTTTCAAGAGCTCGGTTTTTTCATCATTAGCAAGACCTTTTGCAATAATAACCGACAACTTGTCATCACCTTCCAAGAATGCGTATTCAAGGTGAGATGGAAGATCTTTCAATTCAAGGATAGGTGGTTCCTCGAATGAAGATTTTTGCTCAACACTCATAACTTCCATCAGCGGAAGAAATGGTGGAATAGAAGTATCATCACTAATAATCACCTCATCTTCATTGTCGATTTCATTTGGAGTAAAATCGTCTCCTTGGAATGGAGTGAGATTTGGTGTGGGATTAGCAAGAATCGGATCCAAAATAGTGGGATTGCCACTTGACGAGCTATCAGAAAAACCTAACACTTCTTGTGAAAACTCATCGCAAACCACATCAACTAAGTTAATGTGATTGATGGTAGCGATTGCATAAACATGAGAAGGTTTTGAGTTTTGAGTAGCGTTTATAACAAGTTCCTCTTCGATGAATCTCAAAGTGATAGTTCTTGCATGAACGTCGATAAGCGATCTCGAGGTGTCTAAAAATGGACGACCTAAAATTAGAGGAACTTGAGGATCCGCGGGGATGTCAACTACTATAAAATCAACGGGATAGTAGAACTTCCTCATTTTCACAAAAACATCCTCGGCTACTCCACATGCTAAAATCGTAGAATGATCGGCCATCTCGATAGACATGTTCGAAGGAGTAAGAGCCGGAAACGAAAGCGATTTCCAAATGGAAAATGGCATCAAATTAATGCTCGCACCAAGATCGGCCTAGGCGAGGCATTCTTTCATATCTTGTATGTCACAAGGGATGAGAAACTTTCAGGGGTCACCAACGTTTTCCGGTATGCGGTTAAGATAAACCGAAGAACAATTAGCAAGCTTTGAAAGCTTTTCCTTATCGCTCATCATACTTTTAAAAGTGGAAGCGAAACGAGGCATATATAACAACGCGTCGGCTAATCTTAAATCAAAATGCACTTGTTGAAACAATTTTATAAAAAGCTCGATTTGTTGTTTGTTACGTTCTTGCAATTTCTCTTTGTTTCGTCTCGAGGGGTAAGGTAAGGGTGGTGTGGGTTGGACATTAGGCAACGGCCTTGGAAACTCGGGTTCCATAATTGGTATTGGTTCAACCGTAGGTGTGGTATGAGCGGTACTTCGTGGGCTTGTGATATGCTCCTTTTCGACCATCACCTCGGGTTCTTTATTGATTTCCTTCTCCGTAGAAGTACTTGGACGAGAGATTGGTTCCTTGAAAGTTTTACCACTTCGTGTAGTAATAACCTTCATTTCTCCCTTCGGGTTTGCAATGGTATCACTAGGAAGACCACCCGAGGAAGAGGGTTTACACATGATTGCTTCAAACATTTTTGCCATTCGGTCTTCAAATTTTGATTGCCTTAAATCCGCTTTTAACAATTCTTGCTTAATCTCATGTTCTCCTTGTTCCATATTTTGTTAATTTTGTTGAAGACGTTGAACATTTCCTTCCATTTTATGAGCATGAGTTTTAAGTTCATTAGCAAGTTCGTTTTTAAGCTCGTTTTTTAACTCGGATCTTAAGCTAATCATCTCACGTTGCATATATCAAACTTAGCATCATTTGCTTAAGCATAATCCAAAAATTCTCCTTAAAGATTTTTAGTGTGAGCATTTTGAAAACCTCGTGTAGTGTTTTGAAAATCACGGTTTTGGTTTTGATTAGTAACTTGTCCATTCCCACTTTGATAATTCCCTTTGTTGTAGTTACGTAAATTTCCTTGATAATTACCACTTTGGTTGTTGTTTTGATAGTTATTAACATTTTGATTTGGTGGAGCTTGATTTGGGCGGGAACCTTGGCCGTTTTGGTTGTAAGTTCCCGTTGCTACGTAAGCACTCAAAGTGTTACCACCGGCGGTAATGCACTCGGAAAGATCATGAGCTCCACCACAAGACAAACAACTCTTATCAACCGCGTTAACCGAAGCGGAATTCAAAGCATCTTGTGCTTTCCAATGAGTCATAAGATTTGAAAACCTATCGAAAAACCGATTTTCCTCATTAGCTTCATCATGTAAGGCATTAATGCTACGAGACGATGACGACGATGACCAACCCATATTGGCAACACTCGGTGTGTTACGAGGGTTGTAAACCTTAGATCTATTCTCGATAATCTTTAAGGATTCATCGGTCGTTTTGCACAAAAAACTACCACCCGCGGCGGCATTCAAATAATCTCGTTCATGATCATTAAGCCCATTATAAAAAGTATCAACTTGATGCAATTCCAAAAAATCATTGTGTGGACATTCATGTAACATTTCCTTAAATCGTTCCCATGCCATTGAAAAACTTTCATTATTTCGTTGTACAAATCTTGAAATCTCATTTTTCAAATGTGTTGTTTTAGATGGTGGGAAAAATTTGTTCACAAACTTAGAAACGAGATCACCCCATGTCAAAATCGAATTTGGCGGTTCTTTCTCGAGCCAAATTTTATCGGGCCCATCTAACGAGTATGGAAACAACATAATCTTAATGGCATCATGTGGAACATCCTTAAACTTGTTAGTAGCGGTGAGATGATTAAAATTCCTTATGTGGTAATGCGGGTTGTCTTTCTCATGACCTCTAAATTTATTTGCTTGCAACATTGACATTAAACCCGTCTTAATCTCGAAATTCTCCGCAAGGATGGCGGGAATCACAATGGCCTCTCCAAAACCCTCGGTGGGTGCTTGAAGCAACTCCATCATAGTATGATTAGCCATGACGACTTCTTGTTCTACAATAGGTTCAACAATTGGAGTTTGTTCTTCAATCAACGTCTCTTGATTTCCTTGATTTTGGCGACGTTTACGAGCTCGTTTTGCTTGACTACGAGTTAGCATAAACTTCACGTAGAATGGGAGGTGAGCAAAGAAGATTCTTTTTGGGTGTTTTGTGAATTTTCAATTTTTTTGTGTTTTTGATTGTTTTTAATTAATAATTTTTTTGGATTTTGGTGTATCTTCGTAGACAACAATCTACCAAATCTCTCCTCGAATCAAACTCTTGATTAAAGAAGCCTGAAAAGAATGAAAACGATCACGTGGAGTGAACGCCTTCGAATGATTTTAGAACTTTGGTGAAAACCAAATTGTTCAAGAGGGTTTAATCACAAAGAATACCAAGCAAATATATATGATACGTAATAATACTTTGGGCGGCAAAACCCTCGATTAGCCTTCAATCTCAAAATAATCACAAGCAAGTGGGGAAACAAGGCGGCGCGAAGCACTTAAGAGCCTTTTTCTTTAGGGTATATTTTATAATACCCGCCTTATACCCACCTTATAGTTCGTATTTTTCAAAATCGAGCTCCACGAAAGTATTTATCTATTTTTGCCTTTTTCTTTTTGTTTGAGATTCGAATACAATAATTAGGAGATCAAATCCCAATTAAGGTTGTGTCTTCACACTTTTGGAGATATTTTGTATTAATTGTGATACTTAATACAATATAGTAATAATAATTACACAAGAAAAACCAAAAAACCGATAATACGTATTAGTAGATTTCTACTAATACAAATACTATTTATGGTTAATATTAAAAACAACAAGACAAATTAATCACGATCAACCTGCCCGACAGCGACGTCAAAATGATTGTAGTAAATACGACCTTTTAGGAAAAAGGGGTAAGTATTAAGTGATGATTTAGGAAAATCAAACACTAATGACCCTTATGATGTGAAAGTTCGTTTCCTAAGGAGGTATATGTGTGTGACTAAGATGTAACAAGATTTGAGATTAATATTTGAAAGAAGGGGATGAGAAAATAGAATGACGAAGACGTGAAATTAATTACTACGACGACTAAACGTAAAACCGTAAAAAGAGCAAAAATAAAAATTAATTCTAAAAATTCCCAAAAATTTATCAAAAATCAAAATAAATAAACTAAGAGTTTACCAATGATCAAAACTTTTTCAAACCTTTTAATTAATTAAATATTAATTTTAAATGCTAATTAAAGCCCTAAAAATCAAATTAATTATCAAAAAGCCAAAATAAAGATTTTTCAATTGGTAAACCTCTAAAATGACCTAAAAAGATTAAAAACTATTTTTATAAATTTTTAAACTAATAAAAATGATTTAAAATGATTTAAAAACTATTAAAACTTAAAATAATTATAAAAATTAATCTAAATATGATAAAATTAATCTAAGAGTTGTAAAAATCCTAATTTAATGTATTTAAGCTAAGAAAAATATAAAAAGTGTAAAAATGTGAAATTTGAAATTTAATAATAAAATAATATTAAAATAATATTAAAAATCTAAAAATTATAAAAAATCCTAAAATCTTGCAAACTAGTTTATTTTAACCTAAATAATCAGAAAATGAAAGTGAAATTACCAAAATACCCCTAATGGGCCCCCAAATGGGCTAAAACCAAAAATAGTCAACACTAATGGGCTTTTGGGCCCAAAAAGTCAAACTAGGCCCAAATGACCTGAAAAAGCCCCATCTGACTCAAAATTTAATTCTACGCACAAAAGTCTGAAGGCCCAAAAGCTGATTTTGAGCTTATCACAGCTTAAATAACAAACAGCTTATTCTTATTGGGCCAATAAGCCCATTAAGCCATAAGCCAATGCCATAAGCTCTGATTAAACACACAACCTTCTTTTGAGATGCCTAAGAGATCTGTGAAAAGAAATTTTGAAAAAGCACACTCAATAAGCCAGAAATAAGCCAAGAAGATTTTCACAAAAAGACAAAATAGTCGACTTAGAGTTCTAGACCACCTCAGGACTTGATTCAACTTGCAAAAGACTCTAAAAAACTTAATTAAGCTAAATCAATCAAGAAACCTTCAATAAACAAAGCTAAATAAGCTGGATAAGCCAATAAGCACTTATGAAAAAGTCAAATGAGTTGGTTTTCTAGTCAAAGCTTAAAGTCAACCCTCCAAATGCTCCAGTATGAACAAATGGGTCAAATAATAAGCACCTATTACAAAATTAAAGTTGTTTCCCTTTTGAATAAGCTGGAATAGATTATTGATAAGTTGAACACCAAATTACACTAGCAGTGGCTAGCAGCAGGGGAAAGGAGTTCCCACTGCTTTGACTTTTTGACTTGTGATTTGTGAGAGATCTAGTTGGATTCAAGTGGAAACAAGGGAACCCTTGTGATCAGTGAATCACAAGGAGTCACAATCAAGCAAATAATCACACTTCCAATAAGCCAATAAGCACAGAAAAAGCCAACAATGCCCAGATATTGCACAGACCTAGCAAATAAGCAGTTAAACACTCTTAAGCAGTTTTAGCATGAATAAGCAAACTAGAATGATCCAAAAGCATACACAAGCTATAATAAATCTTAATAAGCACAAACAAACTTATTCCAATCACTGAATCAAAGATTACAAGCAAATCAAAGCATATGCAGGTTTCTGATTATGAACTTCAAGAACACAAACACTTTATCTGATATAGATGACCACAAATCCATTTTTAGCACTCAAATCCTACTTCTCTGGTTGTATTAACTTAGATTTAACACTTGTTAACCCTAGTATATGATTAGATCTAGGTGTCCTCTAAATTTCAGCCAATTTAACCAAGTAATCAAGATTTTATAGCCTATTTTAGGATCTAGGTGTTAATAGCCACAACACTTGCAAATAACCAACACTTAACAACATATAAGTATGCACAAACTCAATAGAATCAAGAACAATAACAAAGGAAGGCTTAAACCCCTTTGAATCAGTTAACCCAAACATCCCTTTGGAATCTGATTTTGCAATCTTCCAAAGGATTATTGTGGTTTAACCTATCAAACAAGATCCAATCCACCCTAACAACTCCTAAACAACCTCAGAAACTTAAATCAAGCCACAAAACACCAATACACAACAAATCATGCAAAATCACCAAAAATACAATAAAATTCAGAAAAATTGAAAAGGGAGAGAGATGCATACCTCTAAGACTTACATCCAAGCCTTGGAATGTTTGAGCTGAGGTGCTAGCAAAACAAGCACCAGCTTCCTTGGACCTGCTAAGATCAACAAACCACAATGACGAACAAATAACATAAAAGTTCTGATTTCTGAAATACAAGCTTTATTGCTTAAAACCTTGCCTCATAAACCATCAAACATGAATATGGAACTCAGATCTTAGCTTATCAAATACCAAACTTTTATAAAACACAAAGGGAAATCACAAATTTTCAGAAAATCCAACTTTTATTTAATAAAAAGAAATTACAAAGATTTAAAGCTAAAATCTGGAACAAGGGACTCTCACAAGTTGAGGTCTCCTTATATAGGACTAGTAGACGATTCTAGAATGCTAACATACATGAAAACCCTAGCTATGAATTTCCAGGAATGCCCTTGAGTGCTTGATGTTTGTGAGTTGTCCAAATGCATCAAAACCGTTCATTTTAGCTTTGGGGTGAAGCTAAGAGTCTAAGCTGTTGATTTGGCCACGTCAGATTCCTTGGGGAATAAGTTGTGATGTGATAGGTGGACGAGGTTGAGTGTGGGGCCCTTTGGTGAGTGGAGGTGAGGGTTTTGTGTGTGGGATAGGTTTCTGCATGTGTGAATCAAGCGTGGGTAAGGTTAATTGCAATTTACCCTTTGTTTTAAGCAGGGTAAATTCTGGGTTCATAAAGGTGAATAGTAGTAACTTTGATCTGGTTTTGGTGGATTGTTTAAGTGTTTGGCGCATTTTCCATTCAAATGTTTCATTTGCACATGTTTGGCCCTTGTGTTTTCAGAAAGATGGTAAAACAAGTTTTTAAGCCTTCAAAACCGTTTTCCTTTGTTAATAAACTTTCCAAGTTTATAGTTTTGCCACAAAACTTTGGTGAAAAGGTTTCAAAGGTTGTTTTTGCAATTTTTCCATATTTGAAGGACTGATCTTGGACATTCTTGGTCTTCAAAGGTTTTCATTGTATCTTTGACTTCATGAGGGACCGTAATTGACAATTTAGAATTGTTGAGGAACTAAACTTGCCAATTCTTCAAAGTTGAAGGACCATTTTGTAATTTTGAAAAACTTAAGGGACCAAACTTGTAATTATGAATATACAAGGGTTTTAAGTGTCATTTCTTCATATTTTGAGGATCAATCTTGTACATCTTCAAGTCTTCAAGGGTTTTTCTTGGATAATTCATGAACTTGAGACCGGTTCTTTGTACGACTTTGTTTCTCGTGTCCGTTTTTCCTTGTTTCTTGTGATCTTTTGTCTTTTGCACGATATCCGTACCTAAAACACACAAGTAAACAAATACAAGCATATATATGGTATTTTATGACATTTTAATGCATTTAAAGCCCGAAAAGAACGATGAGATCATGTACAAATGCCATCTCATCATCTATCTTTCTTTTCCTTTTGAAGGTGTGTATGCGTACCCGTGCTCGTAAGAAGAAAGCAATTCAAGCCGAAGTCGAAACTCAACCTATTTTCACCATGGACAATCGACCAATGATCGAGCTTTTGCAATCGCACTTAGAGGGCAACACCGATGCTATTGTCATACCCGAGATTGGAGCCAACAACTTTGAGCTCAAATCCGGCTTCATTCAAATGGTCTATGCTCAACCATTCTTGGGGCGTACACTTGATGATCCTCATGACCATATCAAAAGGTTTCTTCAACTCACTAATACGGTCAAGTTTAATGGGGTTTCACAAGAGGTAATTCGCTAGCAACTTTTTCCTTTCTCCTTAGAGGGACAAGCCCGACATTCGCTTGATAAGGAACCGCCACAAAGTATTCTTATGTGGTCGGATTTAGAGACCAAATTAATCAACTACTTTTTCCCACCCTTACGTACTAACGCTTTGCGGAATGAAATCATTAACTTTGAACAAAAGTACGGTGAGACATTTAGTGAATCTTGGGACCGTTTTAAGGAACTTTTAAGAAAGTGTCCACAACATGGTTTTACAAAAGTGCATCAAATTAATACTTTTTACAATGGTTTAAGCATGAATGACCAAGATTCACTAAATAGTTCCTCAGGGGGTAACATTTTGGTTAAGTCTTCTAATGCCGCATGGGATATTATTGAGAATAAATCTAAAGTGCAAACCAAAAGTGTTCGGGCTAATGTGGCTAGTGCTAGCACTAGTGACACCGAAAGGAGACTTGATAAGCTTACTACGGTTGTTGAAGCACCTTCTTTACAAGCCGTTAATAATGCTAAAAACAACAATGCTATAACTTGTGAAACTTATGGTAGGCCACACTCTTATGCTAATTGTGATAAACCTTTTGATCAATATCACGGGGAAGTGTATGCTTACAACAACACCGAGAGAGTTCATTTCAAGCCTAATGTCGATGTTAATCACTTGTCTTACAACTCGACAAATTATTTGGCTCCATCCGGTTTTCAACAAAGACCACCACAACCTAACCAAAACAACCAAGGGCCGCCAAGAGCTAATTTTCGAGGTAATGCCAATGTGAGGGGCTTAAATGCAAATCAGAGAAATTACCAAATGCAAAATCAAGGTTTTCAACACCAAGGTTTCAATCCTCAAGGTTTTCCACCTTATAACCAATACCCAAACCAAGGTTTTTAACAACAAGGGTTCAATTTACCTCATCTGCCAATGGACTTGGTTTTGCAAAAGTTGAATGATCATGAGAAAATCATGCAAGCAATGCAAGAATCTACTAGACAAATTCAAGATTCCACGGATAGGAAATTCGTTCAAATGTTACAAACCCTTCGCCCCCAAGGTAATCTTCCTTCTAACACCGAAAAAACCCTAGAGCTAATGTGAGTGCTATTACTACACGAAGTGGAGCAACTCTAGTAGGACCTTCTATCCCCCCCTCCCGTTACTCCATCTACACCTCCTCCACCTCCATTTATTCCTCCTACTTCCACATTACCGTCTCCACCTCTCACGGAAGAAGAACCTAAACAAAACCCTCCACCAACCCCAGATACCACCTCTAAACCTTCTAATTCTCACCCTTCAACATCTCAACCTTTACCTGCTACAACCACACCACCTAAACCCAACATCCCTTATCCTTCTCGGTTAGACAAGTACAAACCGCTCACTAAAGAGGATTCTCAAGTCACTTCTTTTATGAAGATGATCTCTCAAATGAATTTCAACATTAGCCTCGTTGAAGCACTTGTCCAAATGCCGAAATTCGTCAAAGCATTCAAGGAATTGCTTAACAAGAAGGAATAGATTGCTGAGTTTGTCAACACACGCTTAAATGAAAACTGTTCTGCAGTTATTCTTAAAGAACTTCCGGAAAAACTTGGAGATCCCGATCGTTTTGTGTTACCTTGCATTTTCAACAAAACCGAAGAATTTACTGCCTTAGCTGATCTCGGGGCAAGTATAAATCTGATGTCATTAAGTGTGTGGAAAAAGCTATCATTACCCGACCTTACACCGACGAAGATGACTCTTGAGCTAGGAAATCGCACTCTCGCTTACCCTGTTGGTATTGCCTAAAATGTGTTTATTCAGAGTTGGTACCTTCACTTTTCCGGTCTATTTTGTTGTTGTTGATTATGAAATGGACCCTCGTATTCCGTTAATACTTGGACGGCCATTTTTGAGAACCGGAAAAGCTCTAGTCGATGTTGCCGAAGGTGAATTAATCATAAGGGTCGGGAATGATGCTCAAGTTTTTAAGATGGGGAAGATTACAAGTAAGACAAATGGAAAAGAATCCGCAAAAATGATTAATGTGCTTCAAGAAGATCTTACTTCTACTTTGGAAAGTTTTAAGCTTGATGACTTTGTTGTATATGATAATCCTCTTTTCGAGTCTTCCCATGATAATCCACTTTTCCAAGACGATGTGGATGATTTTGATGATTCTCTCCACAATGTGGATCCCCCACCAATTCATGAGTCTCCACCGATTTATGATGATTATGATAAAGATTCTAGTTCCGATGGGGATGATTATGATAATTTTGTTTCAGAGTATCCAAACATGCCTACTTAGGATGATTTTGATGATGTTGATACTCTCTCGAGTGATTCTTCTCATGCTGACCTTACTCCTACTTTTGATGAAGATCCTCCACCAAACACTATTGATACTTTGGATAATTACTCATTTGAGGAAGATTTTGCCACTTTCCTAAATACTTACTTCCCCAATGAGAATGATTCTCCTCCTTTGGACTTTGATGATGCTCTTTATCCTCCTTCGGATATGAAGAAACCTGTTTCAAAGGAGAAGAATCCGGCCGACACCGATATCTGCAGTACCTATGTCTTGACACCTCTCTATCCACCTTCTGAGGATGAGATTGTGTGATTTATGAGCGGATCCTCTTCAAGGTCTACTGAGCCTGAGTGTTATTTTCCCCTAAAGGAAAAGGTGTTCAATCCCGGTATTGGAATTTTTAAACCATCTCAGTATCCATCTGATGAAATAAAAGGAAATATTTTTGGAACTTGTGGAGATATGCTTGAAATTCATCTTACTTTCTACCACCGTGCTCTACAACTGCTTAAGGGAACCTTGCCTACTCTTCTTTGGCTTGCCTTGTTCGCCTTAAGCTTGTGCTATTTGATGGACGAAAACCATGTACTTGATCCCGGTGGATGTGTTTCAAGCTTCTTCCTATGCTAATCAGGGACGAGTCAGGCTCACGACTTAGTTAACAAAAACAAGCGCTTCTCGGGAGGCAACGCGCAGTATCTCTCCTTTTTATCTTTTTTTATAATAATTGTAAGGGGAGACCCTAGTATGCGTTTGTTGTTTTCTTTCTTATCATGTGCAGGGATTCGAGCTATCAAAGATACATTCTTGATGCCTTTTGATAACCCGTGATTTCGTGTTCCTGTCTTCCCGGTTCTATCCTAAACTCTTTTGATTCTCTATTTTATATTCTTCAATATTAAAATAGGAATCACTTTAGTTGTCTCTTCCTTAGCAAGATTTAAACAAAGTGCACAATGTCCTAAGGGTAGGGGAGGTTACTTCCACATGCTTAAACATTGAGGAAAATGTTTATATTAAGTGTAGGGGGACTTCTATCGAAGTTAAGTGGGCTTTTTCTTGTATTTGTCCTCTTTTTAACCGGAAAATTGATTTTTCGACATTTTTCAAAATTTTTGATCTATTTTTTGGCCTAGTCGTATTTACCTTTGTTATAGTTATTTTCTTTCTTTGCTAGAATAAATTTTAATAAAGTGGTTTTAATTTTTAAACGTTGTGAATCTTTTGACTCAACCCTAGTTTACTTATCTAAGTTTACTCTAGCTAGTATCCTTAACGTGTTTATGTCAAGTTTTGCTAGGCTTTTATATAGGGAACTTTAAAACGCGAAAGTCTTAACTTTTACGGGTTAAGAACAAGAACTTTTCACAAGTTCCTATAATTGATCCTAGAAATTCGTTTATCAAGGTAACTTTAAAATGCGAATTATAAACTTGAAAAAGTCTAAGAAGTTGCAAGATCCTATAGACGACTTGAAAACCCAAAAATTTGATTTAATAGGCTAAGCATCCACGAGTCTCATTTCTTGAGATTTTAAATTGTGTAGAACGAGAGATGATAGAGTCAGTTATAAGTTTGGTATTCTTTCATGAGTTTATGTGAGTTGATTATGAGCTTTTTCTCCCATCGCTTGTTAATAAATTTAATTGCAATAAGTAAGGTTGTACGATTTGAAAAGTTACTTAGCTTCTAGCCCAAGATCGTTTAAAAGTTGATCGGTAATAATTAGAGTTCATAGCCAAGGCATAACTTATTGAAGCGGGATGCGAAGATTGGCGAGTCCGAAAAGGTCCTAACAAGACATGAGGGTTACATTTTGTTGCTAAAGATCCCAAGTGATGTGAAGAATCATTTATCTAAAATCAATATGAAGGATCGAGACACACGACGAAAAGCAAATACTCCCCTAAAGATCATGGAGAAGTCTATCCAAAAAGGCCCTAACAAGGTATGAGGACAAATAGATCCAAGTCCTAATAGGAGGCGGATCATTGTATATCAAAATCCCAAATAAAGATTGGAGAAAAATGAAGAAGTCGTGGTCCAAATATGAAGAATCTCTCAAAAAGTTGAAGTGAAGAAATTCCTATTATGAAGAGAAGACCATTCTTTCATGAACGTCTCTCAAGATTTGAGGTATGAAGTCGTTGCCAAATATCGGTCCGAGAAAGGTCTCAAATCGTGAAGCGAGTTATGCCAAGATATGAACTTTATGAGGTCCCGAGCAGCAGTTTTAAAAGATTTTGTCCTTTAGCTAACTATTGATTAAATCGTCCTACTTTATGTTCAGCCTAAATCACTATCAAAATAAGTCAACAATTCATCTTCGTGATCATTCAAGACAACAATAAAATATAAGAGATACACCTAGGAATAAGGGAGTCTAAGTAAATAATTGGCCCACATGAGTTTGTGATAGTTTGCTAACTTATAATAACAATGATCTCGATTTTAAGCTTGGAATGGGGAACGTGAAACTTGAGGATGATAATCATTCATGACATTCCAAAACCACAAGGTAAGTTTTTGATCTTTTTACTTGTTTTCTTCCTTTAAATATTTTGTCTCTTTAATAAAGGCCAATGTGGATTGATTGTGATGGAAAATGTAAAACTTGCTTTGTAATTAATGAATTGCATGAGGACATTGCAATGGTTAAGTGTAGGGGATTTAATTAGTGTGAAAACACTTATCCTTTTACCACCTAATTATAATAATACCCAAGCCAAAACGTGTATTTTATGTCGTACATGTCGGAATTATGCGTGGTTTGTGTTTTTGTTGTGATTTAGGATCAAAATGTGAAAAGGGAGGAAAACACGGGCTTTCACGGGCTTTTATCGAAGAAAAAGACAAAAGACGAAGTCAAAAGATCAAGAGTGCAAAAAGAACAGAAGTCCAAGGACAATTCTAAAGATTTATCGAGAAAAAGTTTAAAGACGGAAGTTTAATGAAGTCGAAGAACTCAAATCTAATTATTGAAGAAATTATAAGACAAGTTCAATTTATATCGACAAATCCCGAGACGACGTCGAGAAAGATAAAGAATTTAAATCAACTCGAGATGAGAAAGAGAAAGAAAGAATGAAGCAACACATGTGTAGAAACTAGAAGGGGGGGTTAATAGCTTCTTATATTTACTTGTTAAATGATGGTTTTCAAAAAATCCTTTTTCTCAAAAAGTTAGACTTAAGGAAATAAGTGAAATCTTCTTATGCACAATATGAACAATGATAGTGTAATTTAAACTAATACTAACTAATATATATGCACAAAGAATAAAGAATGTAAAGAGTTAAGGGTAAAGAAAGATCAAACCAAACATCAAGGATTTATAGTGGTTCGGCAACGAAGCTCACTCCTCGTTCCTACTCCACTCCTCGAGTACTCCCTCGAGAGTTCACTACACAACAAGCTCCTTATGGTGGAGAAAACCATACACGTCGCTTAACCAATTTCTGACTCTAAGCTAAAAGTTGAGCCCTAATCGTAGCTAGGACCAATCTACACAACTATTACACAACAACAAATGTATAAAATTTGATCGTCAAAGGATCTTTGGTGATGGACTCAACACTTCACAATGATAGTGTTCTTCTCTTTGCACTTGAATAGGAAGGGATGGATGAGATAGATTCACTTCTAAACAAGTAGTAATCAATCAAATAATCAAGGATTTGAGTGATTTAAGAAGTATGTTTGAATTTGGAAATTTGTGTGCAAAAGAGGTGAATTGAAAATCTAAGAAAGGTCCACTATTTATAGGACAAAGGGCCAACGGCTATATCTGCCCGCGGTTCCTTATCTCAGCCGGCGGTACCTTATCGATAAGGAACCGCCTAGGCGCTAAGGAACCGCCGGGCTAGACTCCGCTCTCTTTTTGTCCTTTAGTGGTGGTGTGACAATCCGTCAATTTCAGGTTGATATTTTAATCTCGACTATTAAATATTATATGTTTACTTTAATGAGAATTTTAAATTATCGGCTAACCGAGAAGGTTATAGCTTGAAACTTAACGTAGGAATGTCGTTTAGATGAAAACCGACAAAGAAAAACATTAAGTATCGATAATATATTCTTAAATTTAACATATGAATGATTATATTATATTATCTTTATTTTTCGTGTTTTACATTTTAGTGAATGACGAGAACTACTAATGATCACGATACCGACGGATGCCCAAAAATTTACGTTTTATTATCGATTGTCTTGATATTTTATATTTTCGACGTTTTCGGTTTAATTACGTTTTAAGTCGTGTCGAAGCTTTATTGTTATTAAATTTATGAAGCGTTTTAACTTTTGAAAAGTATTTTTACGAAAGCCGAGCCTCGTAAATATTTTCAAAATTTACAATTTACATTTTCAACCTTGTAAACTATTTAATTGCATTATTGGACCAAAACTATTTCAAATTGGCAAAATCTACCCATCCGCCCCACTATATATTAAAATTCCACTATCTATTTTATATTCTAAATTCATTTTTATAAAAAAAATTCAAAACCCTCTTTCCTTCTCTCTTTAAACCGTCCACCCCTCATCACCATTCATCAAATTCTTTCAATTTCTACTTTGAATCTCCCAAATCTAATTCAATACCCATCTTGGAAATTTCAAGAGGATCATTTTGGTATAAAATTTTCCCACATGCATTCACTTAATTTTTCTTTTCAAATTTTGGTGAAGAACATGTTGTTTAATCCATTTTTATGGTTAAAAATGATGTTATTATTATTATATTTGAAGTGGGATGATGTTGCATGTATGATTTTTATATATTTGATTTTTATTAGATTAAATTTAACGGTGTTAGAGGTTAGATGATTTGATGAAGATGATTTATAGATGATATTAGGAGTATACAAATTGTTAAAATGGGTCAAAATGTTGATGTAGTGTGATTTTTAACTTGTCATTTTAGACCAGTAGGTAAAAGGGCGATTTTGAATTACTTACTGTAATAATCTTGTTAAACTAATAAGATAGGGTCGTAGAGAATTTCGTTAGCTTCGATTTGATATAAAGTAGGACTTCCAACTCCAAACGAGTGCGAAGTTACAACAATTTTAGTATTCGTGTACCGGGAGACGAGTATCGGCACAATCCGAAAATTTTTGTCGATGGTTGGATCGAATCTCGGGGACTATAGAATGAGTTTTAAAAATGTTCAAGGACTGATGTTAAAGTCTAAACCTCAGGTCATGAGTCTATTTTCAAACCCGAGTTTCGGTTTTATAAATGGAGTTGTTTAGATATGTCAAAATGGTTTTACGAGTCAAAGGCGTAAATCTGTCCGGTTTTTGTAACTCATAGATGTGTTGGGCAGAAAGCCTTAGAAGTAATATTTTTTAATGAAACTTAAACTGAGTCTTATTCATATTTTGTGTGAGTTTGTGACCAAGTTTCGTCGAAATCGGACAAGTGTAGATGGGGTAGATTGGTGTGTACATTTAGAGTGTACATGCTGATTGGTATTTTGAACACGTAGTTCAATAATTATGTGGCGTGAGTTGAGTATTCGCCATTGGAAATGATGATTTACTCAAGTGTTAAGTCATTATATAAATGACTTAGTTACTGGTCCGAAAGAAGTAAAATGATAATTTGACTTGCGTTGACTTGGCGTCTTAAGACGGGTCAATATCGAGAGTGCAAGTGTTTAAAAGAATAATGTTGAATAAAAGGGTATAGTAATAACCCTTGTATTATTAATTTTTTGGGATTGTCATGGTTTTGTAATTTTGATTTTTATATTATTTAAGTATGATTTATACTTGAGTCGATTATTAACGAACGCGCCTTATTTGGTAGGTTGCGGTTTTCGTGTTCAAACGGGCATCACTAATCGTCGGCGATCGTCTCATTACCACTATTGGCTAAGGTGAGTCTA
This sequence comes from Glebionis coronaria, assembly GCA_025667525.1. Taxonomy (NCBI): domain Eukaryota; kingdom Viridiplantae; phylum Streptophyta; class Magnoliopsida; order Asterales; family Asteraceae; genus Glebionis; species Glebionis coronaria. The sequence continues at coordinate 63,741 of JANFOE010001802.1, read as the reverse complement.
TAGACTCTCTTTTAACATGTTTACTTGTTTTATAAAACCCGCGAGGGGATAACATGCTTATTTTATTAAAATAAAGGATACAACGAGAAGTTGTGGAAACCCTGTTAATGGGTGCAACGAGAAGTTGTGGGAACCCTATTTACTTGAAAAGTATTTATTGAAATTGAAAGGTACAACTATAAGTTGTGGTAAACTCATGATTGTTTTAAAATTAAACACAAGAAACTTAATTTTATGTTTAGATGAAAGTTATTACATAAGTTTGTTTAGCCTTAAAAGACCCATGAATCATGAATTGTTAATCGAAGTAACGCTAATGCCATGGATAGATCTATTGGGGTGACGCCCAGTCCGGTCGCGATTAGCTATCGCGTGGTGTTGTGATGCACTAGTAATGAAACAACGGATGCATTGTATAAGAGAAATATACGCACTTGGCTAGGTGTGTTGGGCTGAAATAATATATGTTAACGTTCAATGTCACGAGACTTGTGTAATGACACGATAATTATGTCCGTACAACATAATTGTCTTTGATAAATTATTAACCATGGAAGGTTATTTTTGAATACTTGTGTTCTCTTTATTTAAATTAAAACTCTATAGATTCACTTGGCAAATTTTGCTGACTTTTTAGCATGTTTTATCTCAGGTCCATTGGGAAGGCACTCGAGGAAGGCGGTTTCGTGAAGCTTGCTTATTTGAAATGTTTTGGCCCGCTTTCATAAATTATATCCATTCAAAGAATCTTTTATTATTTACTGAGACTGTAACCTTTAAATTATCTGGGACCGCGTGAAAAGTTTTATTGTTAAATGAATGGATGGATGTTTTTATTTAAAACGACTCGTTTTGAGCCGTTTTCTATGATTATGAGATTGAACCATGATAGTAACAACCAATGACCCTTCCGCTGTTATGACCGGAATTTGGGGGTGTTAAAGGTGGAGGTCATATCTGGTTATAAAAATATCAGAAAGGATATTCCAAATCAAAAGGGAATATGCCATTTTCAAATTTTCAAATATTTAATTTAATAAAACATTTTCTTAAAAAGAAAGTTTAATTAAAAACTTGTCATACTTAATAAAAAGTGAGTTTTAAGAAAAGATTAAATCACTTGATCACTTGATTAAGGTTAGTACTTGTTTATTCATACCTTAAGTGAAAATGGGTAAAATGAAAAATACTTGAACTCAAAAATTCGTTTTTCGTTGTTTTTGTAAATGCTTGTTTTTACATATTGTCGTAATCAAAACTAAGCGAGACCGAAAAATAAAAGTAACGTTTTTAGGCATTATTGCATTAACAATCTCCCCCTTTTTGATTTCGACAATATATAAAATCAATCACACAAAACACTAGATTTTCGAAGACGAGTTTATTCATTTCTCCCCCTTTGTCGAAGCAAAAAGGTTGCACAAGTCGGTGTTGAAGAGACGGACATTGAAAAGACTCCCCTTGGTGCTTACTCCACCTAGCTTGGGGCACCGAGGAATCGAGATATGGTGACAAGCTACATAGAAGGGTTAGTTGAACAAAAGAAACAACCAACAAGACATAACTAAAGGTCACACTAAAAGAATAAAGGAGAAGAAAACACAAAGACTAAGATCCAAGTGAAGTCATATAAAAATAAGAAAAGAGTCATACAAAGATGTATGAAATAGAAAACAAGCCAAAAGCATAAATCTAATCCAAGTTAATCTAGAATTCTAAGATTTGCTTAAAAGAAAAAGGTGTCTTGTGGATAAGCAACCAATGCTTATATGAAAGACAAGGTAGTGGCGGAATGTGGTGGTGGTGGCTTGGTGGAGATCTCATAATCAAAGTGAAGAGGAGGCTTGATTAAGAGACTCTTGATGTAGCTCAACTCCTCATAGATGTGTGCCATAGCAAGATGTTGATATTGACAACAATGACAATATGTCCCATGGTGCATGACATTATCATGAGAAGGAGGAAGAACACTAAAGGGTGGTGGTGGAAGAAAAGATGTTCCACAATCAACATTCTTGGTAGGAGAGATGTGATTTAGAGTGTTCTTGGGTGAATTTGGATTGAAAGTGTTCTTGGGTGAGTTGGGATTGAAAGCAATTGGAGAGAATGGAGGAGAATCAAGGCTTTCATTAGGAGAGTTAGACATTTTGGGATGTGAAGTAAGGCAAAATGCTTATTGTTTAATAGGGAAGGCTCAAGGTATTTTTGGGGTGGTCAAAGGGTTGAAGCAAAGATTCTAAAAAATGTTGGAACAAATTTGGAATTTCAGAAATACCCGAAAAATAAGGAAGCACTGTACGCGGTTCCTTATTGCTTCCGGCGGTTCCTTATTGATAAGGAACCGCCGTTCATATATGGAACCGCCTACAGTGGTTGAGGTTTGGTGGTGAAGGAAGATTTTTCAGCAAATCTTATTTTTCTAGTCTAACTTATCATAGGGATATGCTTAAAAGCAAAGATAGACAAAGAGAACACATACTAACTCACCAAATAGGGATTGACCAAAATACATGGATTTAAAAATCGATGTAGGAGGTGTGTAAGGCAAGACCTTAAGTCATGACACAATGATCCTCCATGATTCTATATTGTTCTTGCTATGTTTGAGAGAATCATACATATGAATTATGTAAGCTCGAGATTAATAGCAAGAATCTATGAAAAACGTTTTTAGACTGAATTAACAATGTCAAAACATTTCTCAACCATTTTTGAAAGAGACTTTGAGGATATTGAAAATGAGAAGAGAAGATTTTCAAGAAGAGTTTAGGAGACTCAAAGACTCAAAGTGATACAAGACTCAAAGTAAAGTAAGAGACTCAATAAAGGAAAGCAATTAAGTAATATGTTCCATTAATCCTAGACCTAGACGCAAGTAATTAAAAGGTTCCCTCTTAAGTGGCTTAGTGAAGATGTCGGCTAAGTTATCCTCGAAGGGTACCTTCTGAATTGAAATGTTCCCCTTTTGAACATTATCCCTAAGAAAATGGTGACGAATTTCTATGTGCTTGGTTCGCGAATGTTGCACGGGATTCTTGCTAAGGTCTATAGCACCCTTATTGTCACACATGATGGGAACATCATCAAGACAAATCCCGTAGTCAACAAGCGCTTGCTTCATCCATAGAGCTTGTTGGCATGCTTTTCCGGCACTCACATACTCGGCTTCCGTGGTGGATATCACAAGAGAGGTTTATTTCTTGGAGAACCAAGAAGTTAAACAACAACCCATGAAGGTACAAACACCACTAGTGCTTTTCCGGTCCACATAGTCTCCCGCATGATCTGAGTCCGCGTAGACAATGGTTTCTACGCCGGTCCCTTTAGGATACCATAATCCTAAATGTATAGTTCCCTTAATGTATCGGAAGATACGCTTAACCGCTTCAAGGTGAGAGGTTTTGGGAGTCTCTTGGAAGCGAGCACAAATGAAAACACTAAACATGATATCCGGTCGACTTGCCGTTAGGTACAACAAACTACCAATCATACCTTTATATTTGGTGTTGTCTACCGACTCACAATCATCATCTACGGTGAGTTTAGTATCCGAGGCCATAGGGGTCTTCATTGGTCTAGATTCTTCTAATCCAAATTTCTTTAGCATTTCTTTAGCGTACTTAGATTGACTAAAGAAAATACCATCGTCCATTTGTTTAATTTGGAGTCCCAAAAAGAAGTTAAGTTCTCCCATAATACTCATTTCAAACTCATCATGCATGATTTTGGCAAAGTCATCACACAATTTTTTACAAGTTGAGCCAAATATAATGTCATCAACATATATTTGCACGATTATGAGGTGAGAACCTTTCTTCTTTGTAAAGAGAGTGTTGTCTACCATACCCATGGTATACTCATGTTTAACAAGAAACTCTTTAAGTCTATCATACCAAGCTTTGGGTGCTTGTTTAAGACCATAAAGTGCCTTCTTAAGCTTGTAAACATGATCCGGTTTCTCAAAATCAATGAAGCCGGGAGGTTGAGCCACATATACCTCCTCATTGATCAAACCGTTAAGAAACGCACTCCTTACATCCATTTGTTGAAGCTTAATATCTAAGGCACAAGCGTAGGCTAAAAGGATTCTAATGGATTCTAATCTAGCTACCGGTGCATATGTCTCGTCATAATCAATCCCTTCTTGTTGATTATAGCCTTGTGCTACAAGTCTAGCTTTGTTACGAGACACAACACCATTCTCATCTAGCTTATTCCTATATACCCATTTGGTTCCTATAATGGTAGAACTTCTAGGTGGAGGAACAAGTTCCCAAACATCATTAGCAACGAATTGATTCAATTCTTCTTGCATCGCAATGACCCAACTCTCATCCGTCAAAGCTTCTTTAACATTCTTTGGTTCAATCAAGGAGACGAAACAAAAGAAGTTACTTTGGTTTTGGACTTGAGATCTTAGGGTCCTTTGATTTAAGTCACCAATGATATTATTGAAAGTATGATCCTTAGACTCCTTAATGTTTACTTCCTTTTCAACACTAAGGTCTTCAACTCCTATTTTTCTAACCTTTTTGGCTCTAACTACTTCTACTTCATCCAAGTCATCATCAACCAATGGTGGTGTCTTGGTTAAAGGATGGATTTCATCAAAAGTCACGTTAAGTGATTCTTTAATTACGCCCGAGGTTCTATTAAGGACTATGTAGGCTTTGCTAGTTTGGGAATAACCTAAAAAGATACCTTCGTAAGACTTTGGGTCAAACTTGGTAAGTTAGTCTTTGGTGTTGAGGATAAAGCACTTGCTTCCAAACACCCTAAAGTATTCCAATGAAGGTTTCTTACCTTTAAGAATCTCATAGGGGGTCTTTCCTAGGAAGGGTCGAATAAGAATTTGGTTGAGAATATAAGTCGATGTGTCCACGGCATTGCACCAAAACTTTTGAGGCAAAGATTGCTCGTTTAACATCGTCCTACTCATCTCTTGGATGGTCCTATTCTTCCTTTCAGCTACCCCATTTGATTGTGGAGTGCGAGGAGCCGAGAAGTTATGGGTAATACCATGAGCTTCACAAAAGGCACCAAATTGCACTTCATTATCAAATTCCCTACCATGATCCGTCCTAATAGAGACAATTGGACATCCTAGTTGATTTTGAATTCATCGACTAAAGATTTCGAAATGATCGAAAGCTTCATTCTTAGATGCCAAAAATCTAGTCCAAGTGAATCTTGAGTAGTCATCAACTATAACTAAGGTATAAAGGTTACCTCCATAACTCTGTATGACGGTAGGTCCAAAGAGATCCATATGTAGGAGTTCTAAGTACCGAGAGGTTGAAACCAAATTCTTAGCCTTGTGACTTGAGTGAACTTGCTTTCCAACTTTGCAAGCATCACAAAAGTGACTATCAAACTTCATCTTGGGGAGGTGTCTTACCAACTCCTTAGAGACTAAAGATTGAATTAGACGCATATTAGCGTGATCTAATCTCCTATGCCAAAGAGTAGAACTATCATCTATAGTCACAAGACATATGTTGTCTTTTGACTTCTTATTGACCTTCATGACATAAAGCCCATGCTTTCTAACACCTTTTCCAATGACCTTTCCATCTTTTACGATTTCACTATCATTTTCCGAAAAGATGACCATACACTTATTGTCACAAATTTGACCTATGCTTAAAAGGTTAAATCCTAAATTATCTACGTGCTCAACATTTTCAATAGTCATGGAGTCAAGAGAAACCGTACCTTTGCCAATGATATTACCACGTAGACTACTAGCGAATGTGACGTTACCTCCATCATATGCTTTGTACCGTGAGAACAAACTTCGATTACCCGTCATGTGTTTAGAACAACCACTATCCTTAATCCACTCGTCGGGTTCCAAATCAATTCCCAAGCATATCTAGGTAACAACATACACGATCAAACGTTTGGTCCCCAATATCTCATGGGTCCAAAATTGTTAGTTCCAAACATCCCTTGCATTTGGTTGGGATGCATGAATTGAGGAGGGTTTCCCCATGGGGAACAAAAGGGAGGAGGATAAAAATTCATATAACCATTTTGTTGTTTATTATTTCTCTTAGGTGTATTTGATCTTGGTTTAGAGTTATGGTCATTCCTTCTAGGTGTTGGAGTTTTACTTCTAGGTCGTGAATTGTTTTGACTATCTCTTCTAGGTGTTGTCGTTCTACTTCTAGGCCTAGACTCATTCCGTACTCTTGGTGGAGTATAAGATGGTCTTGATAAACTTCTATTTCCCATTAGAGGTTTACTCAAAGGCTTATAGAACTTATCAACGGTATTGTCGTCAAGTATGGGTAATTTCACTTTGTTAACAATAAGATGCTTAGGATGTTCACCTAAATTTGATTTTTCAGAAAGTTCAGGATTTTCATCAAAAACGCTTTCTGGCCGCGATACCTTATCTATGGTGGCGGTTCCATATCGATAAGGAGCCGCCCCATACAGTTTGGGACCGCGTAAAACAGATAGTTTTTCTGAAAATTGGACTTGTTTAGGTTCACTAGTTGATGCTTCATCTGAGTTAAAACATACACCAAGTCTTTCCTTAGAATGAATTTGTTTGTTTAACATATCATCAAGAGCACTATTACTTTTCATGAACTTTTCCAGTTTAATGGAGGTGCTCTTGAGATCTTCATTCTCTAACCTAAGTTTCTCACAACTTAAGCAACCTATATCAACTTCTTTATTTTTCTCAAGCTTGCCTAATTTTTCCCTAAGTTCATTAATCTCATTTTCAAGCTTAGTTTTAGTTGATTTTAGTTTTTTGTTCTTTTCAATGAATTTAAGGCTAAGTTTGTGTAAAATGTCATATTCGCCTTCTAGTTCAATATCATCTAAGGTGGAGCTATCATTGCTATAATACTCGGTTTCGGAATGTACCTCTTTAGAAGTGTGATCCATGAGACATTTCTCCTCTTTGGGGTTGTCATCAACATCTTCACCGCTATCGCTCCAAGAACCACTAACAAATGCCGTGTGATTCTTATCGCGTGAAGGCTTTGGACACTCATTAATGAAATGATTTGGATCACCACATCTAAATCAATTCCTATCACCCTTTTCGTTCTTGGCAAACCGATTCTTTAAGAATGGTTGCTTGTCATTGTTGGGTTGCCTCACGTGTTGACCTCGTCTTTTGAAGAACCTCTTGAAATCTCTTACCGCCAATGCATACTCCTCGTCATCACTATCTGAGGAACTATCATGATCGCTTTGTGCCTTCTTGGCTTTGAGTGCAAGAGACTTCCTTTCACTCTTGGTCTTTACCAATTCCGAGTCCTTCAAAATTATCATCTCATGAACCTTCAAGTTGCCTATGAGTTCATCGAGTGATAAAGTTGAGAGATCTTTCGATTCTTCGATCGACGTAACTTTTGCTCTCCACTTTGGATGTAAGGCCCTTAGAAACTTCCTAACATTGTTCTTGCTAGAAAAACCTTCATCAAGTGCTTTTAGACTAGTAATAATAGTGTTAAATCTAGCAAAAGAACTATCAATAGCTTTATCTTCTAAGATGACAAATTGTTCATATTGTTGGACAAGAAGATCGATTTTGCTTTCTTTGACTTGGTTATTACCTTGGTGGGTTACTAAAAGAGTGTTCCAAATATCTTTAGCGGTTTCACATATAAAAATTCTTTCATACTCTTTCTTAGGTAAAGCATTGTAAATCACCATTTTAGCCTCATTATTTTTCGAAAGTTTCTTTTTAGTATCATCATTAGCTTTGTCAAAAGTGACCAATTCCTTTGTTTTAGAAAATTCATTAAATTGATATGGTAAAAAAATCACCATTGGTAATAACATGCCAAAGATCTAAATCTTTTGATTTCACATAAGTCTCAAATCTATTTTTCCAATAAATAAAACTATCAATTTCAAAAAGTGGTGGTCTTTGCATAGATTGCCCTTCTAGGTACTTGTTGGAATCCATAGATCGATTCAAGTTTTAAAATACAATATACTTTAAAAATACTTGAGCAAACCGCTCTGATACCAATTGTAGAAACTAGAAGGGGTGGTGAATAGTTTCTTATATTTACTTGTTAAATGATGGTTTTCAAAAAATCCTTTTTCTCAAAAACTTAGACTTAAGGAAATAAGTGAAATCTTCTTATGCACAATATGAACAATGATAGTGTAATTTAAACTAATACTAACTAATAGATATGCACAAAGAATAAAGAATGTAAAGAGTTAAGGGTAAAGAAAGATCAAACCAAACACCAAGGATTTATAGTGGTTCGGCAACGAAGCTCACTCCTCGTTCCTACTCCACTCCTCGATTACTCCTTACTCGAGAGTTCACTACATAACAAGATCCTTATGGTGGAGAAAACCGTACACGTCGCTTAACCAATTTCCGACTCTAAGCTAAAAGTTGAGCCCTAATCGTAGCTAGGACCAATCTACACAACTATACTTAGTACATACACAACTTCCAAATAGACACAACTACTTGGATCTTCACAACTGTTACACAACAACAAATGTATAAAATTTGATCTTCAATGGATCTTTGGTGGTGGACTCAGCACTTCACAATGATAGTGTTCTTCTCTTTGCACTTGAAGAGGAAGGGATGGACGAGATAGATTCACTTTTAAACAAGTAGTAATCAATCAAATAATCAAGGATGTGAGTGATTTAAGAAGTATGTTTGAATCTGGAAATTTGTGTGCAAAAGAGGTGAATTGAAAATCTGAGAAAGGTCTACTATTTATAGGACAAAGGGCCAACGGCTATATCTACCCGCGGTTCCTTATCTCAGCCGGCGGTACCTTATCGATAAAGAATCGCCTAGGCGCTAAGGAACCGTCGGGCTAGACTCCGCTCCCTTTTTTTCCTTTAGTGGTGGAGGTCATATCTGGTTATAAAAATATCCATAAAGGATATTCCAAATCAAAAGGGAATATGCCATTTTCAAATTTTCAAATATTTAATTTAATAAAACATTTTCTTAAAAAGAAAGTTTAATTAAAAACTTGTCACACTTAATAAAAAGTGAGTTTTAAGAAAAGATTAAATCACTTGATCACTTGATTAAGGTTAGTACTTGTTAATTCATACCTTAAGTGAAAATGGGTAAAATAAAAAATACTTGAACTCAAGAATTTGTTTTTTTTTGTTTTTGTAAATGCTTGTTTTTACATATTGTCGTAATCAAAACTAAGCGAGACCGAAAAATGCAAGTAACATTTTTAGGCATAATTGCATTAACAACATGCACTCCCCACTTCCTATATATACCATCCTAATGACACATTAGGAGGGTGTTAGTTAGTTAGTCATTAGTTAGTATCCATTTTTAATTTTTTGTATCTCTAATTTTTAGAGAGAGAAAGTATTTAACTTTCTCTCACTAGCACTTCATCTTTTATCTTTCATCTTCCTTTCTAGTTTTAATCTAAACTTTATTTTAAAAGCTTAATCATGTTTTAATTGTAATCTTATTCTTCCTTTCTTATTTTGTTTATCTTTGATTCGTGATAATCTTTGATTTTGTTTCATCTTTGAGTTCATGTGATTGAAAAGTTTATCTTTTTATTCATCTATAAGTTTTAATACGAATTGAGCTTTGAGCTTGACATGCTTATTGGCTTATTTTGTATTTAGCTTATTAGTTTTAAAGTTTCCTTAAAAGTTTTGTCTTTTTAAAGTTTGTTTATTAAATTTTGCGTATTTAGTATTTCGTGTCTTAAAAGTTTTCAAATTTGTGCTTATTTAGTTGGTTAAGTTTTTGTTTAGTGTTCTTTTTATTAGTGCTTATTCGAGTTTTAGCTTATTAAATTCCATCTGAATATTGTTTCATTTCCATCAAATAGGGTTTCTATTATTGCGACGGTTTATTCAGACGGTTTCATTGCGATCGCAATAACCCTTAGAGTTTTACTTTGCGATCATGTATTCAGATCCCTTATTCCGATCATGATTGCGATCGCTCATTGTGATCGTATATTGCGACGGGTCTTATGGTTATATTCAGACGAAACGCTGCCCAATTTTTGTTAGCCATATTCAGATATAATTATTCAGATAAAATTATTCAGATAGAATTATTCAGATAGAATTATTCAGATAGAATTATTTAGATAGAATTATTCAGATAGAATTATTCAGATAGAACTATTCAGATAGAATTATTCAGATAGAATTATTCAGATAGGATTATTCAGATAGAAGTTTTTAGTTTTTCGTCATTTACTTTTAAGTATTAATTTTTAGTTTAAAATTTCAAGCTTCCACTTTTACTTAACGACATTTTCATTTGTTTTTACATTCTCATTTAAATTTACATTTTTATTTTACCTTAGTTTAAAATAGATAACCTTTCCCCTTTATATTCCACCAAGAATGACTGAGTCGCACGATTAACGGTAATCAATTCGAAAATACTGGAATCAATGAACTTTTATACTTGGCAAAACCTTGTATTAAGGACCATCTGTTTGTTTCTAAGAATAAGAAGGAGTTAATAATCATTTATAGACTGCCCTGAGTTGGTCGAGTAATGAAAACCTGTACCTTGAGTATTTAACATGTGATTAAAGGCATAATCCTTTACATTATTTGACCGTGTGATTAATAGATAATAGAATTTATATTGACTCTTCAAAGATTAGAGCCATTAAGGCTTTGGGTTATGCCAAAAAGAACGTGCAAAAATGTTTTGACATATATTTTATCAAAGGATTTTTAAGGAATTATTCCTTCATACCCAGATCAATTAACTAAACTCACCTAAGAGTAAATGTTTGTGTATACCTCAAGACAACCTAGGAGGAATTGAGGAAAACCATTTAAACCATGACTTGGAATTTGGAACAACAATTTTTGTTTTTCAGCTAAGAAAATTTTAACCAAAGTATAAACAAAGATTTTTCGAACATTTACGGATCTTATTAATTATTTTCAATAAATCAACAAAAATCGTGTTAACTAAATTCAAATTTATTTTTGAATATTTTTCTAATTGGACGAACTAAGAAAAATTTAAAATTTTTACGTTTACTTTTCATGAAAATTAAATATTTATTATTTAATTATTTGTAATATTTATCGACGCTTTAAACGTCGGATTGAGCGAAACTAATAAAGATAATAGTTGAGACGAAACTAAAACTTAGAAAATATGAAGAAAGAATTTCTGAGTGAATTGTGGTCATGATAATTATTTCATCAGGGAAAGTGAATGTAGATACTGACACATTATGTAGAAAGGATAAAGAATCAATTAGGATGTGTTCCTTAGTAATGACTGTGCAAAATAAATTGCCGAGCAATTTAAAAATAGCCGATGCTTGTAAAAAGGATAATATAGATAAGAAAAGGGGTTCGCGGCTAATGTGAACCATTAGAATTGAGAAGCCGATGGCGTTAACTGAATAAAAGGCCGCTTGTGGTTGCCTAAATATGGAAAAATTCGAGATTTAGTCATGTTGGAATCTCATAAGTTAAGTATTATATTCATGCCATTTCTGATTTAATGTATCTTTATCAGAAGAAGTTGTAATGATGGCAAATTATGAAGGCAGACATCGCCTCATACATTAGTAAACGTCTAACTATTGCAAAGGTCATCATCTGAATTTGATTCGATTTGGGTCATCGTCGACAGACTGACCAAATCTGCTAATATCATTCCTGTTAATGATAGATTCTCGATGAACAAATTGACTCTTGTATTTAAAGGAGTTGTTTAAGTGTAGTGTGCCTGTATCGATCATCTCTATCAAGATCCTCGCTTCGCATCAGATACCTAGAGATTTGCTCAGAAGTCATTGGGAACGAACCTTGATGAGAGTACTGTTTACCACCCCAATCGAAGGGACGAGGTAAAGTAACGATACAAAACACTAGAAGTCTTGTTTTATGCTTGAATAATTGACCTTTGGTAATGAACCGTATAATCATTTTTCTTTGGAGATATTATCATTGATAATTATCGTATTAGGATCGAGATCGAATCTTGTAAGGATCTATAAAAAGAGAACCTGTAGGTGAGAGTTGGGATGTGTTGGGAATAAAAGGTAGCCAGTACACTTGGACGCTGACAAGAGCAATCGGGACGTTGATAAGAAGAAAACAAGCGTTAACAGAACAAGCGTTGACAGGAAGATGTCAAGCATTGATAGGATGAAGTCAAGCACTGATAGAAGACTTAGTCTACACGTATTATGTTTCTAGTTTGTTTCTAGTAAAGATATGATCAACAATGTATTTTCTATGTTTATCTTTACCTAAAATAGCTGATACGTAGACTCTTGTACAAGGCTTCTTATTCTATAAAAGGAGACCTTTAGGTTTATGTTTCATATATGTTTTAACACTTTCATTGTACGCAAGTTTGTTTTATCAATCAAGTGAAAGTTTGATTTACATTGTTTGTGTGTTCTTGTTTGAGTATTAATTCCGCATAATACTTAAATTGTTTATACACAACAAAGTTTCTCTACGTGTTTAACTTGATTTAATCTCGTTTATACAAGCTAAATCGATCTAAGTTTGGGGTCAACAAGTGGTATCAGAGCTTGTTGAGAAACTTTGATCTAAAGAACACAAAAACCCTAAATCACCAAAAACCCTAATTTTCAAGAAACCCTAAAAATATCATGTCTACCCCAGAAGTAAACTCCTCCTCCTCCTCAACCCCCAACATCAAGATTCCCATGCTAGACCCAGATAATTTTGAGCTGTGGAAGTTTAACTTTGAGCAGTATCTACAAATCCATGACTACACCCTATGAGAAATTATTGAATATGGAAACACATTCAATAAAGCTCAAAAGATTGCAACTGCCATGTTACAAAGAACAAATGTTCAAGGCTCTACTGAAGAGGATCGAAAAAAACCCGAAGATGGTAGAGCTGTCTCAACTGAGGACATAGCAAAGAGAAGGAATGACATGAAAACCCTAAGCATTCTCAAACTCTCTTTGGGACAAGAAAATCAGCACAAATATAGAAGCTATGAGTCTGTAAAAGATCTTTGGGCAGCCCTTGAAGTTGCTTATGGTGGTAATGCTGATACTGTACAAGAGAAAAAGAAGAAACTCTTGCATGAGTATGTTGTTTTTAAAGCTCAACCCAGTGAGAAGCTAAGTGGAGTGAGAAGCAGACTTCTTGACAATACAAGCAAGATGTCCTTCATGGGAATAGTGCTTGGTGATGTTGATATTATCACCACTTTTCTTAAAAGTCTTGGTGATGCATGGAAGATTGAAGCAAGGTCTATAATTACTTTTGATGATGTTTACAATAAATTGAGGCTGATAGAGAATGAAACTCTTTTGGAACAAGGAAGCAAGTCTACCAATGGAAATATGGCCTTCTTCTCACATAGTGAAGGTCAATTTGATCAAAAGGAGTCATACATGCACCCCGTTACTGGATCAACTTGTGTCAACGCTGGATCAAGCCTTGTCAACGCCTCACATTCAGACGCTGACACATACAAAGTTGACTCACCAAGAGTTAAGCCTGCTTGTATTGATCTAGATACCGTGTGTGCATACATTGCTTCATTGCCCAATGGTTCAGTGATTACATATGAGGACCTTGAGCAAATTAGTGATGAGCATTTGGAGGAGATGGACATAAAGTGGAATATGGCTCTTGCAAGTATAAACGCAAAAAGATGGAATCGAAGATTCAAGAAGAAGATGACTTTTAATGCTAAGAACATTGCTGGATTTGATAAATCCAAGGTTGAGTGTTATAATTGTCATCGAATGGGACACTTTATGAGAGAATGCAGATCTCCAAGAAGATCTGATGCTGGAAAACCCTCAAGCCAAATCATCAAGGCTCAGGATTCAAAAGCTAAGGTTGCCATGCAAGACATTGATGGTGTTGGCTGGGATTGGAGCTACTTGGCCAAGGATGAGGAAGAGAACAAAGCTTTGGTTGCAGAAAAGGAAGAAGAAGATCATGTTCACTATGCTCTCATGGCACACTCCTCATCTTCATTAGACAATGAGGTATATGATGATACATTTTGTAGTAAGTGTTGTCGTCTAAACACTGAAAAACTTAACAAAGAAGTTTTAAAATTGACAACATATGTGGTTAATGAAAGATGCAAGTTATCTAACTATCAACTTTCTCTTACTCAAACTGAAAAAACTATAGCTGAGTATAAGAAAATGAAGCTTGACTTAAAAGATCAAATCAATATTTTAAATCATGATTTAAAAGCTAGTATTGAGATTAGAAACATCATGGAGAGAGTCAATGCTGATTTACAGGCTAAATTAGATGAGGCTATCAAGAATAAAGATAATGTAGATCTTAAAATTCAGAGATTTGATAAAGCTTCACAAACCCTAGAAAAATGTGTTAGTGAACAAAGGGATTCTAGGGATATGTCTGGGATTGGAATGAAAGAGTATGCTGGTGTTCCACCACCTGCTGGGAACTTCTATGGTGTCCTTAGAGAGGACTTGTCTTGGACTGGTTTACCAGAACTCCAAGAAGAGGAATTTATTCCTCTACCAAGAGTTCTTACCCTAGTAGAGGAATACAGGCAGAAGTTGACTGATTTGGACCAATGGAAGAAAGCCAACCCTACCTTGTTTGTTAAGGGTGGCATGCTTAGTGACAGCCCAAATGAGTCTGTTGAATCCAAGATCGTTAGACTCAAACAGTCGAAAACCGTTTATCTAGGATAACCATTATTCATATGATGAATCATAGCGGAATAGATCAGTGATTAGAATAAGATGTTTAACAAGACGAATAATTCCCAAAGGGTTTGTATTATTGATGATTAACACAAACCACTCTAAGCATGTATACATTGAATCCCATGCCTAGAGATCAAAGACTCTGTAGGTTACATTTGAGTAGTATGAATTAATGAATAAAACCTACGGTCTGGTGTTCCTTTTATAACTTAAGGAACCCAGGGATACATGGAAACTAAATAAGATAATAATGACTAAATCAAAACAGAATTATTCATTCTTATCACTACTTGACCAAATCGCCATGTTTTTTGTATATAGTAGGGGAATCTTCATAGCAGTGGAAAGTGTTGTAGCAGGGGAAACTTTCTTGTATTTTTTCCACCAGCTTGAAGTTTCTCCTAATGCCATATTTGGTCCTTCTTGTTTCCATAGTGATTTGACTCATCAACTTTTGACCCAACAATCTTCCCCTAGTTGATGATGTCAAAGCACTTCCCCTTAAGCATACAACACCAACGATCAACAGGCTGAACATTCTATGTAGACAACTTCCCCTTTTTGACATGATCAAATAGGGGTCTTCTATATGAACAACCTTGATTTTCAACTACTACTAACCAATATCATACATCAAACCCAAGTATTCCACTTTTCAAAATACCCTCCATGAAGCACAGTAGAACCACCCACCTAATAAAAATGATCTTGACCAGTAGATACTCACATTAGTTGTAGTAATACCAATGAGCAGTAGCAAAAACCTTCACTTCAATCTCATATGTGAATGACTAACACTTTATCAAATGAGCTTCCCCTTAAAGTGTGCTAATAATTGATGAATCTTCAATTCTGTAGGCTTTATGTAATGATTACATATGAAGAAAACTGATTATAACTTACTTGATGATGAAGAAGAATAACCCGAACTTGCGTTCTATATCTTGCACTAACCACATGACAAAGAGAATCAATATACAAATCCTTATTTTCCAAGAAAATGAGACACTGAGCACGATAATGTAACTCCTTCAAGTGATAGAAAATATGTGCATAGAGTACCATAAGAGAGATCACATATTCCTAGATATTGTATCACTTTTTCACTAAGCGTGTAAGCATAAAACACATACCCGCGAAAATCTCCTTCATCTTCAAATAACTAATAAGAACTTTTCTTCGTAATCAATAAAATTAAAACGAGCCTTTATACCTTTAAACCAGTTGCTGTGAATATACCAAACTCCAAAAACTTGCTATCCCAAAAACCAAATCTGACAACAGGGGAAACATTTTCAAAGGCAGGGGGAACTTTTAATGCCACTGTTTTTGTTAATAACAAAAACAGGGGAAACTAAAAATTTACCTGCTATATATCTCGTTGCTTCTGACCTGCTGACCTCATCTTATACACGGTCACTTTTACATCCCAACAAGAAAGCATCATGTGAACAGACTTAAATAAATGTAATGGGTCCATTGCACTTTTCTATGATAACCTTTATTTCCACTTGACCATCACATCCCCATAAAATCACATTGGTCCACACATCCATATGTGAACACAGAAACATATAAATGCGCATATGTCCTTATTATTCTTTTGCAATTCATTGTGATATGGTAAAGAATAAATAAAGTCATACTGCGTAATAACTTCAATTCATTGTATAGCTGTTTCCACGTGACATGTCTTTATTGACCCACCAGTGAATACTAGCACTTGCTGCACACGTGAACAATAAGAAATAAAGAATAATACTTCACATTCGCCCCCCCCCCCCCCCCCCTTTTTTGTTACATTTGTCCATATCCGAAACCAATGTGAACACAGGCAAATAGGATAACAGTGGGACCTCTGTTTTCTTCTCTTGTATCCAGTCAAATATGACAATATGCCATAATTTCCCACATATGAAACCGAATATGACAAACCCTTTATAGTTTGAGTCGGACCCACTTTGAATAATACCGAACCAAACAAACTTAAATAATGCTGCCATGACCCTACGAAATCAGCAATTTATGAGAACATAATGACACCTGGGACCATACATAGTACATTCGAACATCATTTATTCTTCTCGGCTGTTTGCACATATCCGAACATAAACCCAGCGGCAGCAATATGGCAACAAAAGTTAATTATCTAGGGTTTCAACATAAACCCTAGATCTTCACAGCAACGAAATTAAACATCTTGATTCTCCTAGATATCGAGCCACTCGCTCTGATACCACTTGTTGAATCCAAGATCGTTAGACTCAAACTGTCGAAAACCGTTTATCTAGGATAACCATTATTCATATGATGAATCATAGCGGAATAGAACAGTGATTAGAATAAGATGTTTAACAAGACGAATAATTCCCAAAGGGTTTGTATTATTGATGATTAACACAAACCACTCTAGGCATGTATACATTGAATCCCATGGCTAGAGATCAAAGACTCTATAGGTTACATTTGAGTAGTATGAATTAATGAATAAAACCTACAGTCTGGTGTTCCTTTTATAACTTAAGGAACCCAGGGATACATGGAAACTAAATAAGATAATAATGACTAAATCAAAACAGAATTATTCATTCTTATCACTACTTGACCAAATCTTCATGTTTTTAGTATATAGCAGGGGAATCTTCATAGCAGTGGAAAGTGTTGTAGCAGGGGAAACTTTCTTGTATTTTGTCCACCAGCTTGAAGTTTCTCCTAATGCCATATTTGGTCCTTCTTGTTTCCATAGTGATTTGACTCATCAACTTTTGACCCAACAGAGTCTACACCCATGAAAGTGACAAACCCAACCACTGGCAAGACTATTGACCTTAGCTTAAACGTTGATAGAAAACCTAGTATTAAATATGCAGAAATGTATAGAAAACCTAGGTCACCAAAAAGCCAAATTAGTGATAATGGAACAGGTTTCTTTTCTTCTAGACCTAGAGTTATGTCTAGAAAAGCATGTTATACTTGTGGAAGTTTTTCACATTTAGCCTATAAGTGTGTCAATGCTTCAAAGGTCAACGCTAACAAAAAGTCAAACACTGTTAAACCCAAATCTTTTGTCCAGCAAAGTCCACAAGTTGTTAGACCAACTCCATTCTTTACTAAAGGGTCTAATACTTATGGACAAAGACCTTTTCAGAAGACCAATACATGTTCTAATAGACAATGGGTTCCTGTAGCCAACCCTAGGTTCAACGCTGATAAGGGTAATTTCAGCATTGACAAGACCAAATTAAACACTGTCAGAAACGTTGTCAGATCAATTAATGGTAAATATTTGCAACCAAAGGGAAAGGGGTCTAAAGTTCTTCTAGCTTGCCATGGAGACCTAAGCAAGACCAAAACCCTAATTCAGATGGGATTTCTATGACCTGTAACAGATTTCATTATATTTCAAAGGTCATAACAAAACCAATTGGGGTTAATTGGGTGATTAATCCAAAAAGGGATGAACAAGGGGTTGTCATAAGGACTAAGTCTGTTCTTGTTGAACAACCAAATAAATCCAAGTCTGCTCAGGCTTGGGTTCCAAAGAAAACTAATTTGTTTTCTTTATGTGCAGCGCATTCAAAAGCAGGTTAATGATTATGTCTATTGGGATATTGGATGCTCTAGGCACATGACTGGGAAGGAATATTGTCTCACAAACTTCACTCCCATTAAGGATGGTGACAAAGTTTACTTTGGAGGAGGATATGGAACTATCACAGGCAAAGAAACTCTTCTCACCAACAATTTGTGTTTTGAAAACGTGTTTCTTGTAAAAGAACTTGACTATAATCTATTTAGTGTATCACAAGTTTGTGATAACAAAACTAAGGTTGTTTTTACTAATACTGAATGCTTGGTGTTGAGCAAAGATTTTAAAATACCAGATGAGAAATTCATTGATTATAGAACACCTAGGCATAAGGACATTTATAATGTGAATCTTAATGGAATTAGGATGGATAATAATTTGTCATGTCTATATGTTAAGGCTTCAGTTGATGAGAGTAATCTTTGGCACAGGAGATTAGGGCACATTAATTTTAAAAATATAAACAGACTTGTGAGACATGGTTTGGTTGATGGTTTGCCTGAAAAGGCTTTCCACAATGACCACTCTTGTGTTGCATGCCTTAAAGGCAAACAGAACAAGGTCTCATTTAAGTCTAAACAGGTGCACTCTAGTTCTAAACCACTTCACTTGCTACATATGGACTTGTTTGGTCCAACTAATATAGAAAGCTTAAATGGTAAATCTTACTGTTTTGTCATCACTGATGATTTTTCTAGATTTACTTGGACTTTCTTTTTAGCTTTGAAAAGTGACACTGTTGATACTTTGATTAACTTCATTACCCAAATGGAAAAGAAGTCTGGTAATGAGGTTAAGATACCTAGAAGTGATAATGGTGGTGAGTTTAGAAATAAGTTGTTGGATGATTTTTGTGCCAAGAAAGGGATTACTAGACAGTTTGGTATAGCTAGAACCCCACAACAAAATAGGGTAGCTGAGAGAAAGAATAGAACCCTCATAGAAGCAGCTAGGACTATGTTGGCTGATGCTCACTTTCCCATTGCTTTTTGGGCTGAGGCTGTGAATACAACTTGTTATGTTCAGAATATGGCATTAGTCAACAAGATTCATAACAAAACACCTTATGAGTTACTTTGGGGAAGGAAACCTAATATTGGTTTTCTTAAACCTTTTGGATGTCATGTAGTTGTGTTGGATACTAGTGATGCCTTATGTAAATTTAGTGCTAAAGGTGATGAAGGCTACTTCATGGGTTATTCAGTGCAGAGTAGAGGATATAGGGTTTACCTTAAGAAAGAAAAACGTATACTTGAAAAATTACATGTTAGGTTTTTAAAAAGTAAACCTAGTGATCCTAAAAGTGGTCCAAACTGGTTATTTGACTTGGAACCTCTCTCTAGGACTTTGAATTATATGCTTGTTACTAATCCAAACATTGTGAAGGTAACTTCAAATGTTGTGGAAGAACCAGTTGTTGATGTTTCAGGTACACAGGTTAATGAAGAGGTTGGATCACAAGTAGACACATCAGCACCCATACTTGAGTATGTTACCATTCCCATATGGACAGATGCATTTGCTGCTGCTGCTGCTGGAAAGGAAAAAGGTGGTCCCCAGGTATCACCAGTTGACAACATGCATGATCTTTCAGGCGCTGACAAAGGAAATTCTGGCACTGACAAGACAAATTCAGGCGTTGATGGCTCAAACGTCGAGAGCCTTGGTCAAGGCGTTGACAGATCTTTTGACCATATTTTCTCTTCCAATACCTTTGAACAAGGTGAAACTTCAAACAGAAATGGAGAGGTTCATTCAGATAATGATGGAAGAGAGTCTGAAGAGGATATTGGTAACATGGAAGATGAGATTGAGGACAACACACTTATTGAGGGAGGAGTGCTTACTTATACAATCAAAAATCACCCTCCTTCTCTAATTATTGGTGATGTGATGAATCCTGTGCAAACTAGAAGATCTCATCAGAATCTTGGAGGATTTATTGCCAATATTCACAAGAAGGTTGATACCCCTCTTGTTCAAGCATGTTTGTTTGCCTGTTTTCTGTCACAACAGGAACCCAAGAATATTTTTGATGCTCTCAAAGAACCAAGTTGGGTGGAAGAAATGCAAGATGAGCTTCACCAATTTGCTATCCAGGATGTTTGGGAGTTGGTTGATTGTCCCAGACATGTCAGACCTATTGGGACAAGATGGGTTCTTAGAAACAAAAAGGATGAAAGAGGCATTGTGGTCAGAAACAACGCACGTTTAGTGGCTCAAGGATATACACAAGAGGAAGGGATAGACTATGAGGAGGTCTTTGCACCAGTTGCAAGGATTGAAGCTATAAGGATTTTTCTAGCCTATGCTTCCTGCATGGGCTTTACAGTCTATCAAATGGATGTGAAGAGTGCTTTTCTCTATGGCACAATTGCAGAGGAGGTTTATGTAATGCAGCCTCCTGGTTTTGAAGATTTAGAACATCCAGACAAGGTGTATAGAGTCAACAAAGCTATGTATGGACTTCATCAAGCCCCAAGAGCATGGTATGGCACATTGTCCACCTATCTGGTGGAAAATGGATTCAAAAGGGGCACCATAGACCGGACCTTATTTACAAAGAAGACTGGTAAGGATTTCTTACTTGTTCAGGTCTATGTGGATGATATCATCTTTGGCTCTTCTAGTCCAAAGATGAGTGAAGACTTTTCCAAGCTTATGACAGACAAGTTCAAAATGAGTGCAATGGGGGAGATGAACTTCTTTCTAGGGTTACAAGTTCAGCAGAAAGAATATGGTATCTTCATCTCTCAAGATAAATATGTAGCAAAAAATTTGAAGAATTTTGGCTTTTCTCCACATGAGAAAAGGGCTAGCACTCCAATGGATAGAGAACACCCTTGGGGAAAAGTTAGAGATGGAAAAGAAGTGGATGTCAGGCACTATAGATCAATGATTGGTTCATTGATGTATCTCACAGCTTCAAGACCTGACATTATGTTTGTTGTGTGTGCATGTGCACGCCATTAAGTGACTCCCAAAGAGTGTCATCTTCATGTTGTTAAGAGGATCTTTAGATACCTTAGATGTTATCCAGACCTGGGATTATGGTATCCAAAAGATTCACCATTGGAGCTTATTGCATATTCAGACAGTGATTATGGTGGTCACAAATTTGATAGGAAATCCACAACTGGTGGATGTCAGTTTCTTGGGAGTAGATTGATCTCTTGGCAATGCAAGAAACAAACAGTGGTGGCCAATTCTACAACTGAAGCAGAGTATGTTGAAGCAGCTGCTTGTTGTGGACAAGTCTTATGGATTCAGAACCAGCTGTTGGATTATGGGTATAATTTCATGCATACCAAGATTTTTGTAGACAATAACAGTACTTTATGAATTATTAAAAATCTGTTACATCACTCTAAAACAAAACACATAGAAATTAGACATCATTTTATAAGAGATTGTTTTGAAAAGGGTTTAATACAACCAGATAGGGTTGACACAGAAGAAAATGTGTCTGATTTATTAACTAAACCTTTTGATACTAGAAGATTTCAATACTTGGTAACAAGTATTGGAGTGATCAATCTCACTTAATATGTGTTTTGGGGTCTTAGTGTAAAAGTATGTACAGGATATGCATTGTTATTGGTCTTTTTGTGAAATTAGATTTTCCACTTTATTTGTCTAACGCTGACAAAGGTTATCATAACGCTGATAAGTGTTATCGTGACGTTGTCAGTAACATTTTAGTTTTGTGGTTTTTAATCTAATTGTGCAGGCGTTGTTAGCATTGTACCATTGGAGATAGAGTTGCTTATGGATCCTTGGAGCATTATTGGAGCACATTACAAATTATGGATGATGATTAGAATATTTATATTCCTATCTTGACATAAATTTTTATTTACATGCATAATATTTGGCAACTCATGTATCACAGTTTAAGGGGAGGTTTAGGAACCTTTTAGGACTTTTTGAGTATTCTTATAATACTCTTATCATAATTGTAGATTATGTCCATTGGTGAGTATGATTTAGTTTCCTATCTCATGAGGCATTGTAGCATGCAAAGTTGATATACTATGCATGTTGCTAATTCTTGGTTTTAACACCGAAGTATGAAAGTTCGTTAAACCGATCTTTTCGAATTGAAAACCGGTCTTAAGTGCGACTCAATCGTCTTTTGGTGAATCAAGAGAATGGTTTGGTTGATTTGTTTTAAACTATTAGCAAGTAATTAAAGTGTCGTTGAGTAAAATGGAAGAATAAAGATTAATACTAAAATGAGTTAAAAGAAAATGCTTGCAAATTTAAAGGTAACAATGGAAAAGTACTAGCACACTAAATAAAACTAACACTTGGGAAACTCTCTAAAAATAAGTACTAAGTTGAAAAGTACTAAAAGAAAGTAAGGACGGAATACACTAAAACAACTCAGTCGGAAAAAGCCAAAAATAAGCCCAGATCGGAATGTATTCCGATCTGGTGGTCGGAATATGGAGAAATAAGGTCTGATCGGAATGTTCACAAAAGGGGGCAATCGGAATGATCAATAAAGACCCAATCGGAATGTGGGGAAGATCCTCAATCGGAATGTTAAACTTGACCAAATCGGAAAACTTGCAAAAACATATTAATCGGAATATTGGGAAGAATACTATAATCGGAATACTAGACAACAAACCCCAATCGGAATGTGCAAAGGAGATCAGATCGGAAACTTAAAACCCTTTTCCGATTGGATCAATCGGAAAAAGGGGAAGGGCTGCTCGGAAAAGGTGCCAATCGGAAAGGGGTTTATACCCTTTCCGAAAATGGTGGAAAATGGTTAAGCTAGGTAATAAGCTAACTTTAATAAGCTAACACCCGAAACGTAACAATCCAAATACTTACCCGAATAAAATAAGCACTTAACTCAACTTATTCGACTCGAAATTAAGCAACTTTTTAGATCAAACAATAAAAACATAAACTTTTTAAGGAAGATTTTTATAAAGTAGAGAAGCTAATCATAAAAATAAGCCATTAAGCACAAAAGTCTTAAAGCTTAATCAAATGAAAACTTATGAAATGATCAAAAGATTAACTTTTTAAGCACGAAATCAATTAGAACAACACGGATCATATGATAATCGCACCAAAATCAATCTTAAATCAAAGAAAAGTAGAATGAGATTAAGGATTTAAAGCTTAAAATGCACTTGATTAATAAAAATAAGCAATACAAAGTGTTTAATCTTGAAAGATTAAGAAAGAAGATGAAGTTTAGTGAGAGAAAGTTTAAGACTTTCTCTCTCTAAAACTAGAGGAAACTAAGAAAAAGTGAAAATTAACTAAAACTATCTAACCCCCCTCCTAATGACTATTAGGAGGATATTTATAGGGAAGGTGGAAGGAGTGCATGTGTTGCATCTTCTTTCTAGCTTTTCACGTTTTCTCGACTCGACTTTAATTCTTTGTCTTTGTCGTCTCGGGATTTGAACTTGTCTTTTTAATTTTCTTCTTCTATTAGACTTAAGTTCTTCGACTTCGTTAAACTTCCGTCTTTAGACTTTTTCTTCGATAAATCTTCAGAATAGGCCTTGAACTTCCGTTCTTTTTGCACTCTTGATCTTTTGACTTTGTCTTTTCCCGTTTTCTTCGATAAAAGCCCGCGAAAGCCCGTGTTTTCTTCCTTTTTCATATTCGAGTCCTAAAACACAATAAAAACACAAACCACGCATAATTCTGACTTTTACGACATAAATCACACGTTTTGGTCTTGTTATTATTGGAAATAAGTGGTAAAAGGATAACTGTTTTCACACTTATTAAATCCCCTACACTTGACCATTGCAATGCCCTCATGCAATGCATTAATTTTAAAGCACGGTTTACATTTTCCATCATAAATAACCCACCTTGGCCTTTATTAAATACTAAACATAAAAGATAGAAATAAGTAAAGAAATTAAAAACTTACATTGGGTTTGGGCGGCCATGAACGTTTATCATCCTCAAGTTTCACGTTCCCCATACCAAGCTTAAAAACGAGATCATTGTTATTATAAGTTAGCAAACTAACACGAACTCATGTGGGCCAATTATTCACTTAGACTCCCTTATTCCTAGGTGTATCTCTTATATTTTATTTGTGTCTTGAATGATCACGAGGATGCATTGTTTGACTTATTTCGATAGTTATTTAGGCCGAAAATAAAGTGAACGATTTAATCAATAGTTAGCTAGAGGACCAAATCTTTTAAAACTGCTTCTCGGGACCTCATAAAGTTCATATCTTGGCATAACTCGCTTCACGATTTGAGACCTTTCTCGGACCGATATTTGGCAGCGACTTCATACTTCGAATCTTTGAGAGACGTTCTTGAAATTATGGTCTTCTCTTCATAATAGAAATTTCTTCACTTGAAGTTTTGAGAGATTCTTCATCTTTGGACCACGACTTCTTCATTTTTCTCCAATCTTTATTTTGGACTTTGATATACAACGATCCGCCTCCTTTTAGGACTTGGATCTATTTATCCTCATACCTTGTTAGGGTCTTTTCGGATAGACTTCTCCATGACTTTTGGGGAGTTCTTGCTTTTCGTCGTGTGTCTCGATCCTTCATATTGATTTTCGATAAATGATTCTTCACATCACTTTTGGATCTTTAGCAACAAAATGTAGCCCTCATGCCTTGTTAGGGCCTTTTCGGACTCGCCAATCTTCGCATCCCGCTTCAATAAGTTATGCCTTGGCTATGAACTCTAATCCATACCGAGCAACTTTTAAACGATCTGGGGCTCGAAGCTAAGTAACCTTTTAAATCGTACAACCTTATTTATTGCAGATAAATTTATTAACAAGCCGAGGGAGAATAGGCTTATAATTAACTCACATAAATTCACGAAAGAATACCGAACTTATAATTGACTCTATCATCTCTCGTTCTCCAGAGTTTAAAATCTCAAGGAATGAGACCCGTGGATGCTTAGCCTATTAAATCAAAGTTTTGGGTTTTCGAGTCGCCTATAGGATCTTGCAAATTCTTAGACTCTTTCAAGTTTAAAATTCGCATTTTAAAGTTCCCTTGATAAACAACTCTCTAGGATCAATTATAGGAACTTGCGAAAAGTTCTTGTTCTTAACCCGTGAGAGTTAAGACTTTCGCGTTTTATAGCTCCCTACATAAAAGCCTAGCAAAACTTGACTTAAACACGTTAAGGATACTAACTAGAGTAAACTTAGGTAAGTAAACTCGGGTTGAGTCAAAATGTTCACGACTAAGAAAAATCTTAAACCACTTATTTGAAAATTTATTCTAGCAAGGGAAGGAAAAATAATCATAATAAAGGAAAATACAACTATACAACTAGGCCAAAATAGATTAAAAATTTTGAAAAATGTCGAAAAATCAAATTTTCCGGTTAAAATGAGGGCAAATTCATGGAAAAGACCACTTGCTTCGATAGAAGTCCCCCCTACACTTGAGATAAACATTGTCCTCAATGTTTAAGCATGTGGGAATAAAACTCCCCTACACTTATGACATTGTGCACTTTGTTTAAATCATGCTAAGGAAAGGACAACTAATGTGAATTCAATGTCAACATATAAAATATGATATATTGAATCACAAGAGTTTAGGATAGAACCGGGAAGATGGGAACACGGTATCACGGTTCGTCAAAAGTCATCAAGGTTGATCTTTGAAGCTTTAATCCCTGCACAACACAAGAAACAAGACAACAAACATATGCGGGGCTCCCCCTACACTTATTATGAAAGCAGTAAGGGATAGAACACGGGTTGCCTCCCGAGAAGCGCTTGTTTTTGTTGACCGAGTCACGAGCCTGACTCGACCCAATTTAGTTCATGGGGAACGTGGTGAGGGATGGAATCATCTCTTGAGAGATGTCCTCACCAAAGTACAGCTTCAGACGCTGGCCATTCACCTTGAAATTGGGCCCATTTGCCTGAGAAAGCTCAATGGTCCCATAAGGAAAGTGATAGGTGTGAAAACACCCATCCTTTTACCACTTAATTCTGGCTAAAACGAGACCAAAACACGTATTTAATATCATTTGTTTGGAATTATGCGTGGTTTTTGTGTTTATTGTGTTTTCAGAGTCAACCGGATAAATAATGAAGAAAACATGGGATTGCACGGGTTTTATCAAGGAAAAAGACTCAAGACGAAGTCTATTGTCCAAGAGATGCAAAAGATTTGAAGTCACTGGGCCTATTTGAAGATTTATCGAAGAAAAGGACCAAAGATGGAAGATTTACATATGTCGAAGAAACTCGAGTCTATTTAACGAAGAAATTAAAAGACGAGTTGGATTTAATCGACGACAAATCCCGAATCAGAATCGAAAACGTCAACTTTTCTGAAAAGACGAGAAGACAAGAAGAAAGGGAGAAAGCCCACTCACCAACCAACCATTAGGAGTATAAATAGATTCCTCCTTCACACAATTAGGGAGTTAGCTTCATTTTTTCTTTTTCCCAGTTCTTGGTTCGTAGCATCACAAACACCATTAGGGTGTTTGGTGATTTTTCATTTTTCTTTTTCAATATTGTAACTCTTAATCATTACTCTTGTTACTCTTCCATTAATCTATCAATTCCATCTTTTCATTCATCTTGTTCATCTCCATTTTTATTGCAAGTTTTTAAGTTTCTTATTTGATTCAAGTTTGATTTTAAAAAAAAAGTTGTTGATTTAGTGCTTTTATTGGTGGGATTTGTTTCTTATGGTATTTAAATGATTTGTGCTTGATTTGGTAAAATATTTTTGATTATTGGGTTCGATTTGGATAAAAAACGAACTCCCTGTTTCGTCTCTGCTGATACTGTTCTTTGATTCCCAGTTCTTTCCGAACAGACCCAATATTCCGAATAGGCGAGTCTCTATTTGCCTTATTCGGAATTTTGGGTATTCCGAATAGAGTTTTTAACTTTCCTTTACTCGGAATATTTTAAAATATTCCGAATAGTGTTAATTTTCCGCATAAGCTTACTTTTTCCGCATAGTCCAGTTTTTCCGAATAGAGCATTACATTCCGAATAGGTCAATTTTTCCGCATAGGCATGTTTTTCCGCATAGTCATATTTTCCGCATAGATGTGATTTTCCGAATAGGCTTGCTTTTCCGAATAGAGGTGTTATTCCGCATAGAACTACTTTTCCGCATAGGGTTAATTTTTCCGCATGGTTTCCCTTATTCCGCATAGAACTTGACTTTCCGAATAAGCCTTCCTTTTCCGCATAGACATACATTCCGAATAGGGAATTTTCTGCTTGGGTATGTTTCATTTGCTGTTTAGTTTAAATCTTTAAGTCTAGCTTACTTATTAATAGAATAGAAAACCAAACTCCTTTTTGGCACCAAGAACAAATCATTCCACTTTAAACTGAGATCAATTCGAGAGGACACCGAGAAATATTTTGAACCCAATGAAAAATAATGTATCAAATGGCGCCGCTGCCGGCTCCTCTCGTTAAGATCAAAAGTTTTTTGTGAGAACTTGGATTTTGGGATTCGTTCCCCGTGAACGTTACTTTTTCACAAAAACTTTCAAAAACACTAAAAAATATAAAATTTTCAAAAATCCTAAAAAGTAAAAAACATAAAAACCAAAAATATTTTTGCTTTGCTTTTCTTTGTTCGTTCTTTTGCAGGTGTATGCGCACTCGATCCACGTCATATCAAGAGCCCGAGCCTCTCGATCACTTAGACATGGCCGGTGTACCACCTCCAAACAATAATAACAACAACAACCCACCTTTCAACAACATGAACAATAACAACAACAATGAGCCTCTTCCGGATAATCGCCCGATGATTGAATTGCTGCAAGCTCATGTAGATGGCAACACGGACCCAATTGTCATACCTCCAATTGCCGCCAACAATTTCGAGCTCAAGTCAGGCTTTATCCAGATGGTCTCCGCTCAGCCATTCTTGGGACGAACCATTGATGATCCACACGACCACATCAAGAGATTTCTACAACTCACCAACACGGTCAAATTCAATGGGGTTCCACAAGAAGTTATAAGGTTACAACTTTTTCCCTTTTCTTTAGAGGGACAAGCCCGGCATTGGCTTGCTAAGGAACCGCCACAGAGTATTCTCTCGTGGACGGATTTGGAAACAAAGTTTATCAATTACTTTTTTCCACCCTCTCGTACTACCGCTTTGCGGAATGAGATTATAAACTTTGAACAAAAGTACGATGAGTCATTCAGTGAATCTTGGGATCGTTTTATAGATCTTTTAAGAAAATGCCCTCAACATGGTTTTACCAAAGTACATCAAATCAATACTTTTTATAATGGTTTAAGCATGAGTGACCAAGATTCACTGAACAGTGCCTCAGGGGGTAATCTATTGGCTAAGACTTCCAATGCTGCTTGGGATATCATTGAGAACAAATCTCGTGTGCAAACCAAGAGTGTTCGGACCAATGTCGCTAGTGCTAGCACTAGTGATAGCGACAAGCGATTAGACAAACTCACTACGCTTCTTGAATCGCTTGTCACCCACACCGTCAGCAACAACAACAGCAACAACGCCAAACACGCTCAAGTGAAAGCTGTCAGCCAACCTTGTGAGATATGCGGTGGTCCTCACTCTTACACAACTTGTACCGCCACCCAAGATTACCCTGCTGAGAATGTGAATGCGGCATATGGCACCTATCCTCAACCTGCTTATCAAGCTAGACCTCAAGGTGACCGTAATTTGCTTAGCTACCGCAACAACAACTATCTTTCACCACCTGGTTTCCCTCCTGCCAACCCAAACCAACAACAAAACCTTAATCGCCCTCCTCAACAACAACAACAACCTCGACAACCATACATACCACCTCACAAGCAGCAACAACCGCCTCAACGTAACAATCAAGTCTACCAACAACCTGCTTACCAACCACCTACATACAATGCTCCTCCCAACCAACCCACCGCTCTTCACCAAGAAGTGGAAACTTATATGAGGACTAACGATGCGATAGTGGGAAATCTTCAGAGAGAGGTGCTCAACCTGAAAGCAGACTTGGTCAACCAAGGAAACGATTTGAGAGCAGACATGAGAAACACGTTGGATAGCCAAACTAATGATCTGAGGAACATGATGGCTAGTTTCTTCGAAAGTAGTCAACCCTCTTCTTCGGGTACTCTTCCGAGTAACACCGTTGCCAATCCAAGAGGGGAGATGAAAGCAATCACTACTCGAAGTGGCAAAGGTACCAAGGAACCCGAGCTTCCTATACCTCCACCGTTGGTTGTGACTACGGAAAACGAGTCACCTGCTCCTATTCCTCCTCCTTCTCCTTCCCCAATTTCTCCACCTCTTCTTTCTACCCCTCCTCCACCCATGGTTGTGAGTGATCCTATTCCCCTAAAGCCTTCCTCTTCTTCCAATATACCTTATCCTTCAAGGTTGAGGAAAGAGAAGCAAAAGAGCAAGGATGATATTCAGGTTTCGAATTTCCTTAAAATGTTCAAACAACTGAATTTCAATATCTCCTTCGCTGAGGCTTTCGCTCACATGCCCAAGTACGCGAAAATGTTTAAAGATCTTTTGAGCGACAAGGAAAAGCTGCCAACACCCAACTTAATGAGAATTGCTCTGCAGTGCTCTTAAGGAAATTGCCAACTAAGCTTGGTGATCCGGGTCGTTTTCTTATCCCTTGCAATTTCCCGGGAGTAGAGAATTGCATGGCCCTAGTTGATCTAGGTGCCAGTATTAATCTCATGCCTCTAAGTGTTTGGAAGCAATTATCTCTCCCAGAGCTTGTCCCCACCAAAATGACTTTGGAATTAGCTAACCGTACGGTTGCTTATCCAGTGGGGATAGCCGAAGACGTCATTGTAGAAGTCGACAAATTCACCTTCCCTGCTGATTTTATTGTAGTCGACTACGAGATGGACCCCCGTGTGCCACTCATTGTTGGTCGTCCATTCTTGAGGACCGGTCGCACTCTCATCGATGTTGAAGCCGGTGAGCTTATCATGAGAGTGGGTGAAGATAAAGTAGTCTTCAACATGGGAAAGCTTTCTAAACAGCCTTATTCTTACGAGAGTGTTAATTGTATTGAGGTTCTTGATGAGGCTTGTGAAGAACACTTCAAGGATGCTTGTAAAAACATTCCTATCTCTCTTCCCAATGTTGAGACCGTTTCCTCTATCGACTCATCACTATCTCTATTTGGAGAAAGTGATTTTCTTTGGAAAGATTTGGAAGCCACCTTGGAAGATGTGAAGCAAGACAATGACGATTCTACTGCCAATTGGGATGACGATCTCAGTTTCATTGCAAACCTCCTCAGAGAAGACAATCCTCCCCCTCCATGTCCCACTGTTATTGCTATCGAGACTCCGACTTCGAATACGCCTCTCGTCGACAATCCTCCGGATTTGGAACTTAAGGAGTTGCCGCCCCATCTTGAGTATGTATTCCTCGAAGAAGAGAAGAAGTCGCCAGTCATCATTGCGAAGGATTTGAAGGATGAAGAGAAAGCCCGACTTGTCGCTGTGTTGAAAGATCATAAGAAGGCTATCGCTTGGAAGATTTCGGATATTCGTGGAATTGATCCTCACTTCTGCACACACAAAATTCTCATGGAGGACGACTTTAAGCCCACAATTCAAAGCCAACGAAGGGTGAATCCAAAAATCCATGAAGTCATCAAAACTGAGGTTCTCAAACTTCTTGATGCGGGTATGATATACCCTATTTCGGATTCACCATGGGTTAGTCCAATCCATTGTGTGCCCAAGAAGGGCGGAATAACCGTTGTTCCCAATGAACACAACGAGTTAATTCCCACTCGTCTCGTTACTGGGTGGAGAGTTTGTATAGACTACCGCAAACTCAATGATGCCACGAGAAAGGATCATTTCCCTCTACCTTTTATCGACCAAATGCTTGAACGTTTAGCCGGTAATGAATATTACTGCTTTCTTGATGGTTTCTCAAGTTATTTCCAAATACCCATCGATCCCCAAGATCAAGAGAAGACTACATTCACTTGTCCCTATGGCACTTTCGCTTACAAAAGAATGCCTTTTGGCTTATGTAATGCGCCCGGGACTTTCCAAAGGTGTATGTTAGCTATCTTTCATGACATGGTTGAACAAACCATGGAAGTCTTCATGGATGATTTCTCGGTCTTCGGGGACTCTTTCTCTTCTTGCCTTGCCAATTTGGAACGTATGCTAAAGAGGTGCGAAGACACTCGCCTAGTTCTAAATTGGGAAAAATGCTATTTCATGGTAAAAGAAGGCGTCGTGCTTGGACATAAGATCTCGAAAGCCGGTCTTGAAGTTGACCATGCTAAAGTCGATGTTATCGCAAAGTTGCCTCCACCTTCAACTGTGAAGGGTGTGAGAAGTTTCCTGGGTCATGCGGGCTTCTACCGTCGATTCATCAAAGATTTTTCTCAAATCGCTCGCCCGATGACCCACCTCTTGGAAAAAGATACTCCTTTTATCTTTTCCAAAGAGTGCCTTGAAGCCTTCAACTCGCTTAAGGATAAGCTAACTAAGGCACCCGTCTTGGTCACCCCTAATTGGGAGCTGCCTTTTGAGTTGATGTGCGATGCTAGTGATTTTGCTATAGGAGCGGTTCTTGGACAAAGAGTGAACAAACACTTCCAACCAATCCATTACGCTAGCAAGACAATGACGGGGGAACAATTGCATTATACGACAACCGAAAAAGAGCTTTTAGCTGTTGTCTATGCTTTTGAAAAGTTTCGCCCCTATCTTGTCCTTTCCACCACCATCGTGTATACCGATCATTCCGCGCTGAAGTACTTGTTGACAAAGCAAGATTCCAAACCAAGACTTCTTCGCTGGGTTTTGCTCCTCCAGGAATTTAAAATCGAAATTCGCGATAAAAAAGGAGCAGAAAACTTAGCCGCGGACCATCTTAGCAGACTTGAGGATCCATACCAAGGGGATCATCCGAACAAAGAAATCAGTGATTATTTTCCCTTGGAGACCTTAATGTCTATAAACTCGAAGTCGAATGAAACCCCGTGGTTTGCGGACTTTGCAAACTACTTGGCGGGTGGAATTCTCAAGGAAGGGTTGACGTCTCAACAAAAGAAGAAGTTTTTCACCGACATTAAGACTTACTTTTGGGACGACCCTTACCTATTCAAACAATGTGCCGACCTGATT
Organism: Glebionis coronaria; assembly: GCA_025667525.1. NCBI lineage: Eukaryota > Viridiplantae > Streptophyta > Magnoliopsida > Asterales > Asteraceae > Glebionis > Glebionis coronaria. Next base: position 31,332 of record JANFOE010001802.1, on the reverse strand, counting down.
ATCCGTCGATGTGTTGATGGACCGGGTAGCGTCTGAAATCCTTGATGCTTGCCACAAAGGACCCACCGGTGGTCACTTTGGTCCCAACTACACCGCCAAAAAAGTGTTTGATTCGGGATTTTATTGGCCCTCCATTTATCGTGACGCTCACGATATGGTTAAACGATGTGATGTTTGCCAAAAGCAAGGCAAAATCACACATAAAGACGAGATGCCTCAGAATTTCATCCAAGAGTGTGAAATTTTTGATGTTTGGGGTATCGACTTTATGGGGCCATTGTAAAACCACGATAGTATCGTATCCTTAATTCGGGGACGAATTATTTTTTTTAGAGGGCAAGAATTGTAAAACCCGTATTTAAATAGTCAAATAATAAATACGTAGTTTTATTTTATTAAAAGCTATTCATTTAATTACTTGGAAAAATAATTGTTTAGTCAGAAATATCCCGAGAATTAAATATGACGACACGTAAATAATACATAAAGCTTTAAAAAAAAATGAAATGTGTTATAAATAAAAAGTGGCTGGCGGTTAAATAAAAGAAGAAGAAATTGGGCTTAGGCCCATTTTGTACAAGAATAAACACGGGGGGTTACCCCCTTCTCCACATCAGACGAAAAAAAAAAGAAAGGAAACCAAAAAAACAATTAGGGTTGTGGCATTATACCTGCCGACACAAAAAGACAAAAAAAAAGGAGGTCGTCGTCTCCTTTGTCTTTTCCAGCCGACGAACCAACAAGAAACATACATCATGCCTAATGTGATCAAGAGGATCGAGAGTTGATTTTTTCTTAATTGTTGTTTTCTCCTCTCACGCAAACCAAGGTAAAACAATAGCATAATTTTTGCCTCCTTCTGTTTTCTTATTTCACGACCCAACAGGGTGTCGTATTTTTGGTTGAACCCAGGAAAAAAACCGAGACCAACAGTCTCGGTGGTGCCTTTCTTTGGCCAACCGAGAGTCAAGAAAACCCCACGCAGGGGGTAATCTAATGACAGGGGTGTCGGGTTTTGATTGTGTTAGGAAACCGAGACCCTAAGGTCTCGGTGAGTTTGTGTCATGTCAGGCCGAAAAAAAAAAAAAACAGGGGGCATTTGGGACTAATCTGCCATAAAGGGGCGTTTGGGATTACATAAACAGTGGGAAATAAACTAGCAGGGGGAACCATATAGCTAGCAGTGGGAACCACTGCAAAAGCAGTGGGAACCACTGCATAGGACAGTGGGAACCATAACAAAAGCGGGGGGAACTTAACACAAACAGGGGGAACTTTTTGTAAGCAGGGGGAACTTAACACAAGCGGTGGGAACCGCGAATTATATGAATGGATAAATCATTTCATAAATGAGTTTTATAAATAAAGTTAATTATATTGTTTTGTTTTGTTAATTTTGTTAGTAAAATTAAATTGATATTAACTTTACTTTTTTATACTACTTAAAACGTGGGACTTAGTTAATGACTTATTTTTCAAAGAAACTAATTTGGAAACTTTCAAATTTAAGGAACTTTCTAATTATAGCAGGTTACTATCTATAGTAATATTCTAAATAACAGAACATATTATATTACGGTAACCAGAAATACAGGATATATACTAATCAGTAAACGGTTAAAGAAACAGTCAGAACCTATTAGATTATATACAAACAGTAATTAGTCAACTTATTGTCGCGTACATTATTTATGTAGTATCCGTGAAGTCAGATTCGATCCGTCAGCTTTCAGTCTTATTTCAGTACTGGACACGAGGTACGGATTTTCCGTCCTTTCAGTAAGGACTTCCTTTCTATGCATGATTAGGGTTTCCCATCTTCAGCCAAATGTTTTCCCCAGTATATGTTTAAATTTATCAGTAATCATGTTAATAACTAAATAGAATTGCCTGAGCGTTATATACAAGCACGACCAGTTTATGTACTAGTTACGGAGGTACCGTAACCACGGCACTAGAGGCACCGGTGTCGTGACTCACATGCAGGAGAGTGATATCCTGCATCGTCCCACTCAGCTCAGCTTGGCCATTTTATCAGTAATTTTAGTGGGGCGTATGGATGCATCCTAGGCTTATATGTGTTACAAGTTATCAGGGTGAATGTGGTGTGTGCTCTACATCCTTCACACTGGAGCTGATCCCTCCACCCAGCACAGTTATTTAGAGGTCACCCCTCTACAGCATGACGAGGTCACCCCTCCAGTTATTCATGCACGGTTGTTACAGCACGTGACCTATATAAGCTCTGGCAAATAAAATACAGTAAATGCATGTTTTCAGAATTAATAGTTATATTTCAGTATCAGTATATATGAACCAGGTTGCTCAGATTTTATGCAGAGTTCTACCACATGTTACATATCAGTCTTACAGTTTCTGTATTCTATCGCCTGTTTCATTCAGTATATTCTTATCATGCTTTATATCCGTTCACTGAGCGTTATGCTCAGCCGTAGTTCCTTTCATGTTCTAACGGCAGGTACACCAGGACGCTCTTAGGATTCTGAGAGCATGTGCATTTGGATGGAAGCTATCCAGACTTCTTACTTTATGCATTTCTTATATTATTCTGCTTATTTGGACATTGTTTAGTCCTTTCTTTCAGTATTTTACTTTTCATGTTTTGGGCTTATGTTTGGATTACCGATGTTTGATTCCGGTATTCCTTTATGGTCAGTTAATGTTCTAGGACATTTACCTTATGCTTTGATGACACGCCATAAACACACGTAACGGTCCACTTATCCAAGTGGGGTGTTACAATTATGGTATCAGAGCTATAGGTTCGACCTGTAGGCTCTAAAACTTGACCTGTGACTAGTGGGTAGTCACCAGGAACTTCCCAGGTTTTGGCGTTGTTATCTTTCATGTTTCTCATGGATTATTCAGTCAGTTTTCTTTATTTATCACTCAATTTTCTTAAAGTTTTGACTAAGTAAAAGGTTGGTTCATAACTGGCCATATTTAGTCGCATGTGCTTTTAGCGAGCTTTCGTTTTGGTGAACTGACCATAGGCGTTCACCCTTGCCCGTTCAGATTTTGTATTGGTAAACTTACCATAGGCGTTTACCCTTACTCATGACAAATTCATTTTTCATTCAAATATCACTTGGTGAACCAGTCATAAACGTTCACCATTTCTCAAGTCAAATTTCATGTTTTTCAGTCAAATGATGTTTTGTGAACCGATCCACAGTTGTTCACCCTTGTCATATCATGACATTCTATAAATTTTGACAAGTATGGATTGGACTTCAGCCATCCATATTTAATACCAGATTATAAATTTCTATACATGACATTTCTCAGAAAATTTTGACCAGTATGGATCGAACCAGAATAGCCCATACTTAGTCTCATGTTTCCTTCCTTGAAGTACGTGGATTGAACCATAGCCGTCCACATCAGTTAATATTACACCTCAGTTGATTTAACTTTTTGTGTTCCTTATAACAGTCAAATTTTCATACCCTCACGTTGATGTCATCTACATGATGATTCAGTTTCATGTCTCCTTACGAGGATTATGTTTTCAGCAAGGTGATGATGCCTTTAGGCTAAAATATAGAAGGATTACAGTAAAATCCTATTTCATGATAAATCATGTTCTGGTCTTTATCAATCATGTCTTCTGTCTTCATACTGAACATTGATGAAACTCTGTTTAATCATACTTTCAGCCTCTAAACAACCAGCATTAAGTCGACGCAGGAATTGTCAGCCTATCATGTTATTTATTTCAGATCAGCTTACTACCGTTTAAATCAATTTGTTTCTTGATAATGTCAGGCAAGCGACACCAGTATCGATCATCCCATAAAATTTCCACCAGCTCCATGTACAGTATTCCATATGTACCCCATGTACAGTGTCTCAGTATACTCCATGTATAATATTTCACGTGTACTCTACGTACAGTGTCTCAGATTTGCTACATGTGCAGTATTCATTTTTTTCGCGTACAGTAACCAGGTGTACTCCAGGTACCCTACTCCATGGATATTGCTAATCGATCCTCAATCATCTCAGGCGTTTCCACTTGTCGATATTTTACCAGTTGCTGATGCTGCTCGTGAGTTGAAGATCTTGCTAGATGTTGATGCCGCTAACACTTTGATGACCTCACAAATGCTGATGCTGCTGAACTTTGGAGATTTCTCAAGCTCCTGATGCCGTTTATACTATGAAGACTGCGGAACGAGGACGAAAACTATAAAATTGAAATTTCTGACAAGAAAAAAATTTCAACCATCAGACACTACCGTTCCACTCCATACTTTTAGCTTCTCAGCTAGATGCCCCACTTCACTCAGCTAACCGTTCATTCAGAAGAGTGGGAACCGGAACCCAGCCGGCCACTCAACAGAATAGTTACTGAATCACGGTCATGATAACGACCGTCAGGAAACTGACAGACAAAGTAGTAGTGACAACCACCGTGCTTATAATTACTCAGTCAGTAACCATCGGAACTCCGGAACGGACATGACCAGAAATACAGAGGTCAGCAGTCTAACCGGTCCGCCAATCCTAGCAGTTACCAAAAATTTTCAGCCTTGTTCATTTTCATCTATTAAAATACGTGCCAAGACATCAGTCAAGACATAGTTCTCAGGTATCATTTCGGAAGACACATATCAGGGCACCAGTCATGATACACGTCATACGAATACCTTCTCAGAGTACGAGTCCGAGCTCCTAGATTCCAGTATGTTCCAAGCAAGACCCTCAGTAATTCAGGGTATCTTTCAAAAAGGGGTATACTCATTCTATTATGCCACGCATATATCAGATCATTAATTTTCAGTCACCACCATTAGATTATTACTCAGGTAAAACACGCAGTATTCACTCTGTGAGGTTACAGACGAATGCATTAAGTGAAAGTCGCCACGTTTACTTCACGTATTCTTATGTCAGCTTATTCTTAAATCAGTTATTCATATACCTCCCAGCCAGAAAGACTCCACGATCACCAATAATTATTATGGTTTTCCTTTCAGTTAACGACGAGATCCGTCTTACTAAATTCCAAATATATTATTATACCTTCTACTAGAAAAATCAGTACAAATTATGTCTACCTTACAAGTACGTGGCTTGTCAGACCATAGCTACGAAGACTTTTACCTACCAGTTATAAATACACTTCTGAAATTCCTTAAATTCATAATCAGTAGATTCCTCCAGAAATTTCCAAATGTCATTGCAAAAAGGTTTCTAGAATTTCCTCTAACCACGAGACCTGAATTAACATCAAGCTTATCCCAAGAACAAGAACTGTTTTCAAAACTCTTTATTGCAAGGCTTTAGCTAAGTTAAAAGAGTTGCAGCAGTTGCTGCAAGAATTACCAAAACTAGACTTTATTCGCCCTAGCGCACCATCGAAAAATTTATCAGATCACCATTCTTAATCGATATTCATTCCACGAATAGAAAGTTTAATTAACCTACTACATGGTGTTTTAAACATTCTCCCAGGAAAAAAAATTCAAGATCATGCCACCATCAGTGGTGAGGGAAGAACATGATGTCCTTCAGACCGCTGTTGCACATATTATAGTCTCTCTAAAGATTTCGATTTTATACTTCTGAACTCCCCAATGCTCCAGCAATAGTGTGGAATTTATGAATAAAATTTTTCTTTGATTCTCAGACAAAATCGTCAGCGTATTCATTGATCACATTTTGGTCTGCTAAATTTTAAAGAAGAACACGAGAATCATCTTCTCATAGTTGTATAGAATCTTCGATAGGAGAAAATTTTATATACAGCTTTCCAGATATGAATTCAAATTGAACAAAGTGGCATCTCTGAGCCATTCTACCTTAGCAGAAAGAAATTTCTAACAACGCTGCGAAGGTGAAGGCCATCACCTGATGGTCCCGACTGACGCCCGTGAACGAAGTACAAATCTTTTAGAACTCAATTGACTGCTACCGCAGAAATTGCTGACAGTTTCCACCAAAAAAAATTTTCTATGGCTGTCCAACCAGATTTCCACCAGAGGGTCCCAAAATTCCATCGCACATTGATGCAGCTATGTTCAAATCTAATGCCTGACATACCTCAGGTTCAAGATAGAACACCGACATGCTATTACTACAAGTAGAAATTCTAGACCGAAAAGAGACAAGACTCCATAGAGATTGTTATCAGTTTACCACAGACTCAGAGAAAATATGATACTATCTAAGTTATCATCAACCATGTAATCAGCCTGCGCGTCTCTTTCATCCGAAAGGGTCACGTAGTAGCAGATCTGCAGAAAATTTTAAAAATTCAGCAGTAAATCGTACGAATTCAAGGCTTTCCTTTGACCATCATATCAGACAGAATTCATGTTCACGATCAAGTGTATGTTTACGCCCACTTTAAGTTCATGTATAGTTTCACTTTCACGTTTACGTCTCATTCGCGGTATGATGCTGTTGCAGTTCATCTTTTATGCTATCTCATAATTTAAGCTCACGTTTGTGTTCATAACATTGTTCACGTTCAAGTTCGTGTGCTATTTCACGATAGACGTTTATCAGTTTATTACCGAATACGGTTACAGAAAGCTTGAGAGACCAGACTCAAGTTTAGCACAACTATTCCATAACCAGGCAGACGTTTCATATCTCAGGCCGTATCGTTTGCCATTCATTCCTCAGTCAGCATACGTTCATAATATGTTCTAGTATCACGTTCACAGTATGATTCACTTATCATATTCTAATTCCATGCCAGCGCTCCTCATATAATTATGAACCACGTTCACGATTGCTCACTTAGCATGTTCACAATTGTTCACGTAGTTCGTCCCTATATTTCAGCAGCTTTCTCAGAAATATAAATATTATCTTTTCAGAATATTTACACGTATCGTTTCATGTATCCTACATGCTATGGCTTTTCATTCTTTTAGATTCAGAGAAAGTCCATCTTGAGTTTAGAAACAGAAACTATTCAGCATCATCAGGATAGGGTCATCAAGACCAGGATTTGTCCATTATGTTTAGACCTTTGAGCGAATCGTTTCGAGCGGGAAGCCACTCGAAACGGAGGAGTCCATCCGGACCTCTCATTCTTTTCCTTAATAAATCCAGTTAAGTCCTTTCAGTCATGTCATGTTCCATGTTCTCTTCAGTCATGTCACGTTACATGATCATTTCAGTCATGTCAGGTTTATACCTATTAGCAGCATTATGTCTTAGTTAGAAGACAATTTATCCTTCAGCTTAATTGTCTTTTCAGTCTACGTGTTCTTTCAGTTCTTATAACTTCATCAGCTTATTACCTTTAATTCAAGGACGAATGACAATTCAGCTTATATGCCTTTCAGCCTTCATGATCTTTCAACATATGTGTCCTTTCAGCTTATACGTCTAACAGCTTGCGTATACTTTCAGCTTTTACGTCGATTGGTTTAAATTACCGATAATTCGAGGACGGATATTTTTTTTTAGAGGGGAAGAATTGTAAAACCACGATAGTATCGTATCCTTAATTCGGGGACGAATTATTTTTTTTAGAGGGGAAGAATTGTAAAGCCCGTATTTAAATAGTCAAATAATAAATACGTAGTTTTATTTTATTAAAAGCTATTCATTTAATTACTTGGAAAAATAATTGTTTAGTCAGAAATATCCCGAGAATTAAATATGACGACACGTAAATAATACATAAAGCTTTAAAAAAAAAAAAATGAAATGTGTTATAAATAAAAAGTGGCTGGCGGTTAAATAAAAGAAGAAGAAATTGGGCTTAGGCCCATTTTGTACAAGAATAAACACGGGGGGTTACCCCCTTCTCCACATCAGACGAAAAAAAAAAGAAAGGAAACCAAAAAAACAATTAGGGTTGTGGCATTATACCTGCCGACACAAAAAGACAAAAAAAAAAGGAGGTCGTCGTCTCCTTTGTCTTTTCCAGCCGACGAACCAACAAGAAACATACATCATGCCTAATGTGATCAAGAGGATCAAGAGTTGATTTTTTTTTAATTGTTGTTTTCTCCTCTCACGCAAACCAAGGTAAACCAATAGCATAATTTTTGCCTCCTTCTGTTTTCTTATTTCACGACCCAACAGGGTGTCGTGTTTTTGGTTGAACCCAGGAAAAAAACCGAGACCAACAGTCTCGGTGGTGCCTTTATTTGGCCAACCGAGAGTCAAGAAAACCCCACGCAGGGGGGTAATCTAATGACAGGGGTGTCGGGTTTTGATTGTGTTAGGAAACCGAGACCCTAAGGTCTCGGTGAGTTTGTGTCATGTCAGGCCGAAAAAAAAAAACAGGGGGCGTTTGGGACTAATCTGCCATAAAGGGGCGTTTGGGATTACATAAACAGTGGGAAATAAACTAGCAGGGGGAACCATATAGCTAGCAGTGGGAACCACTGCAAAAGCAGTGGGAACCACTGCATAGGACAGTGGGAACCATAACAAAAGCGGGGGGAACTTAACACAAACAGGGGGAACTTTTTGTAAGCAGGGGGAACTTAACACAAGCGGTGGGAACCGCGAATTATATGAATGGATAAATCATTTCATAAATGAGTTTTATAAATAAAGTTAATTATATTGTTTTGTTTTGTTAATTTTGTTAGTAAAATTAAATTGATATTAACTTTACTTTTTTTATACTACTTAAAACGTGGGACTTAGTTAATGACTTATTTTTCAAAGAAACTAATTTGGAAACTTTCAAATTTAAGGAACTTTCTAATTATAGCAGGTTACTATCTATAGTAATATTCTAAATAACAGAACATATTATATTACGGTAACCAGAAATACAGGATATATACTAATCAGTAAACGGTTAAAGAAACAGTCAGAACCTATTAGATTATATACAAACAGTAATTAGTCAACTTATTGTCGCGTACATTATTTATGTAGTATCCGTGAAGTCATATTCGATCCGTCAGCTTTCAGTCTTATTTCAGTACTGGACACGAGGTACGGATTTTCCGTCCTTTCAGTAAGGACTTCCTTTCTATGCATGATTAGGGTTTCCCATCTTCAGCCAAATGTTTTCCCCAGTATATGTTTAAATTTATCAGTAATCATGTTAATAACTAAATAGAATTGCCTGAGCGTTATATACAAGCAAGACCAGTTTATGTACTAGTTACGGAGGTACCGTAACCACGGCACTAGAGGCACCGGTGTCATGACTCACATGCAGGAGAGTGATATCCTGCATCGTCCCACTCAGCTCAGCTTGGCCATTTTATCAGTAATTTTAGTGGGGCGTATGGATGCATCCTAGGCTTATATGTGTTACAAGTTATCAGGGTGAATGTGGTGTGTGCTCTACATCCTTCACATTGGAGCTGATCCCTCCACCCAGCATAGTTATTTAGAGGTCACCCCTCTACAGCATGACGAGGTCACCCCTCCAGTTATTCATGCACGGTTGTTACAGCACGTGACCTATATAAGCTCTGGCAAATAAAATACAGTAAATGCATGTTTTCAGAATTAATAGTTATATTTCAGTATCAGTATATATGAACCAGGTTACTCAGATTTTATGCAGAGTTCTACCACATGTTACATATCAGTCTTACAGTTTCTGTATTCTATCGCCTGTTTCATTCAGTATATTCTTATCATGCTTTATATCCGTTCACTGAGCGTTATGCTCAGCCGTAGTTCCTTTCATGTTCTAACGGCAGGTACACCAGGACGCTCTTAGGATTCTGAGAGCATGTGCATTTGGATAGAAGCTATCCAGACTTCTTACTTTATGCATTTCTTACATTATTCTGCTTATTTGGACATTGTTTAGTCCTTTCTTTCAGTATTTTACTTTTCATGTTTTGGGCTTATGTTTGGATTACCGATGTTTGATTCCGGTATTCCTTTATGGTCAGTTAATGTTCTAGGACATTTACCTTATGCTTTGATGACACGCCATAAACACACGTAACGGTCCACTTATCCAAGTGGGGTGTTACAGCCATTCCCTTCATCTAAAGGAAACAAATACATCCTTGTAGCCGTTGATTACGTTTCAAAGTGGGTCGAAGCCAAAACTTTACGTACTAATGACGCAAGGGTGGTTTGTAACTTTTTGAAAGCTTTATTCGCTAGATTCGGTGTGCCTCGCGCCATTATTAGTGATCGTGGGACTCATTTCTACAATGACCAATTTGCTAGAGTCATGGCTAAGTACGGTGTAAATCATCGTCTTTCCACAGCCTACCACCCACAAACTAATGGCCAGGCTGAAATATCCAACCGAGGACTTAAGCGAATTCTTGAAAGAACCGTGGGAGAGCATCGTGCTGCATGGGCTGATAAACTTGATGATGCTTTGTGGGCTTTTCGTACTGCTTACAAGACCCCGATCGGCTGTACGCCTTATCGTCTTGTGTACGGGAAAGCATGCCACCTCCCCATTGAGTTGGAGCACAAGGCTTATTGGGCCTTGAAGTGGGCTAATTTTGATATTAACAAAGTCGGTGACCTACGCAAGATCCAACTCAATGAGCTGAATGAACTTCGGAATGAGGCTTATGAAAATTCTTTGATATATAAGGAAAGAACTAAGCTCATTCACGACTCCAAGATCAAAAACCGAGAGTTCCATGTTGGAGACAAAGTCTTACTTTTTAACTCTCGGTTGAAAATCTTTTCGGGCAAGCTCAAATCTCGTTGGTCCGGCCCATTCACCATTGCCCAAATTTTTCCATATGGTACTCTCGAGCTCGCTCAACCTAATGGATACATGCAATCTTGGAAATCTTTGAAGAACCGTGCTCCCGTGTTATCCGAAATCCGGTTCTATCTCTCAACTATCGTGATTCAATTTTCTTCATACTCACATTTGAAATTGATCACTTTAGTCGTCTCTTCCTTAACTCGAGTTAACCAACGTGCACAATGTCATAAGTGTAGGGGAGACTTTTCCCACATGCTTAAACATTGAGGACAATGTTTATCTTAAGTGTAGGGGAGACTTCTATCGAAGTTTTAAGTGGACTTTTCCATGAAAATGCCTTCATTTAACCGGAAAATCCTATTTTTCAAATTTTTTTTATTAACTTTGGCCATTTAGTCGTAATTTTTAAATTTTTATCGTTGCTTTCGTATGTATATATCCCACAATAAAGTCAAAAAAAATATTAATAAAGTAATGTAGCTAGTTTAGAAGTCTTTGACATATTAGGCCCGTTGCGTTTATTTTGACTCAACCCGAATAGACTTATCCAAGTTTATTCTAGCTAGTATCCTTAACCATGTAGACCTTAATTGGTTTATTAGGCTAAGTGTCCACGAGTCTCATTATTTGAGATTTTAAATTGTGGAGGACGAGAAATGATAGAGTCTATTATAAGTCGGTATTCTTGCACAAGCTCACTTGGTGTAATTATTTGCCTATTCTCCCATCACTTGCTAATAATATATCTGCAATAAGTAAGGTCGTACGATTTGAAAAGTTACTTAGCTTCTAGCCCAAGATCGTTTAAAAGTTGCTCGGTAATGATAAGAGTTCATAGCCAAGGCATAACTTATGAAGCGGGGCGCGAAGATTGGCGAGTCCGAAAAGGCCCTAACAAGGCATGAGGATTCCATTTTATTGCTGAAGATCCAAAGTGATGTGAAAAGCATTATTCCTAAAGTCAATATGAAGGATCAAGACTCACGACGAAAAGCAATCAACTCCCATAAAGATCATGGAGAAGTCTATCCGAAAAGACCCTAACAAGGTATGAGGATAAATAGATCCAAGTCCGAAAAGGAGGCGGATCGTTGTATCTCAAAATCCCAATTAGAGATTGAAGAAATAATCATGAAGTCGTGGTCAACAAAGTTGGAGTACCCCTCAAAAGTCTCCAAGTGAAGAAACTCTATTATGATGAGAGGACCATTATCTCAAAAACGTCTCTCGAAGATATGAAGTATGAAGTACATGCCAAATATCGGCCGGAGAAAGGTCTCAAATCGTGAACCGAGTTATGCCAAGATATGAACTTTTTGATATCCCGAGAAGCAGTTTTAAGAGATTTTGTCCTTTATCTAACTATTGATCAAATCGTCCTACTTTGCTTTCAGCCTTAATAAACTATCGAAATAAGTCCAAAAATGCATCTTCATGATCATTCTAAGACAAAAATAAAATATAAGAGATACAACTAGGAATAAGGGAGTTCAAGCATTTAATTAAGCAATGTGTGTAAGTGTTTGATTTACTAACTTATAATAACAATGATCTCGTTTTTAAGCTTAGTTTGGGGAACGTGAAACTTGAGGGTGATAAATCTTCGCAACACCAAAGCCCTAATGTAAGTCCTTGATTTCTTTACAAGTTATTTCCATCCTTTTGTTTATTTTAAAGTTTGAATTTCTCTTAGTATTTTAATTGTTGTTTAGTAGAATTTAAATAAGGCCAAGGTTGATTGATTATGAGAAAAATGTTAAAATTGCTTTATCACTAAGCATTGCATGAGGGCATGGCAATGGTTAAGTGTAGGGGATTTGATAGGTGTGAAAACACCCATCCTTTTACCACTTAATTCTGGCTAAAATGAGACCAAAACACGTATTTAATATCATTTGTTTGGAATTATGCGTGGTTTTTGTGTTTATTGTGTTTTCAGAGTCAACCGGATAAATAATGAAGAAAACATGGGATTGCACGGGTTTTATCAAGGAAAAAGACTCAAGACGAAGTCTATTGTCCAAGAGATGCAAAAGATTTGAAGTCACTGGGCCTATTTGAAGATTTATCGAAGAAAAGGACCAAAGATGGAAGATTTACATATGTCGAAGAAACTCGAGTCTATTTAACGAAGAAATTAAAAGACGAGTTGGATTTAATCGACGACAAATCCCGAATCAGAATTGAAAACGTCAACTTTTCTGAAAAGACGAGAAGACAAGAAGAAAGGGAGAAAGCCCACTCACCAACCAACCATTAGGAGTATAAATAGATTCCTCCTTCACATAATTAGGGAGTTAGCTTCATTTTTTCTTTTTCCCAGTTCTTGGTTCGTAGCATCACAAACACCATTAGGGTGTTTGGTGATTTTTCATTTTTCTTTTTCAATCTTGTAACTCTTAATCATTACTCTTGTTACTCTTCCATTAATCTATCAATTCCATCTTTTCATTCATCTTGTTCATCTCCATTTTTATTGCAAGTTTTTAAGTTTCTTATTTGATTCAAGTTTGATTTTAAAAAAAAGTTGTTGATTTAGTGTTTTTATTGGTGGGATTTGTTTCTTATGGTATTTAAATGATTTGTGCTTGATTTGGTAAAATCTTTTTGATTATTGGGTTCGATTTGGATAAAAAACGAACTCCCTGTTTCGTCTCTGCTGATACTGTTCTTTGATTCCCAGTTCTTTCCGAACAGACCCAATATTCCGAATAGGCGAGTCTCTATTTGCCTTATTCGGAATTTTGGGTATTCCGAATAGTGTTAATTTTCCGCATAAGCTTACTTTTTCCGCATAGTCCAGTTTTTCCGAATAGAGCATTACATTCCGAATAGGTCAATTTTTCCGCATAGGCATGTTTTTCCGCATAGTCATATTTTCCGCATAGATGTGATTTTCCGAATAGGCTTGCTTTTCCGAATAGAGGTGTTATTCCGCATAGAACTACTTTTCCGCATAGGGTTAATTTTTCCGCATGGTTTCCCTTATTCCGCATAGAACTTGACTTTCCGAATAAGCCTTCCTTTTCCGCATAGACATACATTCCGAATAGGGAATTTTCTGCTTGGGTATTTTTCATTTGCTGTTTAGTTTAAATCTTTAAGTCTAGGTTACTTATTAATAGAATAGAAAACCAAACTCCTTTTTGGCACCAAGAACAAATCATTCCACTTTAAACTGAGATCAATTCGAGAGGACACCGAGAAATATTTTGAACCCAATGAAAAATAATGTATCAGAAAGACTTTGGCGACAGTGAATGGACCAGACCAACGGCTCTTCAACTTGCCAGAGAAGATCTTCAACCAAGAGTTAAAGAGTAAGACGTGATCACCAACGTGGAACTCTCGGTTCTTGATTTTAGCATCGTGGATCATCTTCGTCTTCTCCTTGTAGATCAGCGAGTTCTCATAAGCTTTATTCCTCAGTTCATTTAGCTCGTTGAGTTGAACCTTGCGATGATCACCGGTTTTGTTGGTGTCGAAGTTAGCCCACTTCAAGGCCCAGTGCGCCTTATGTTCCAGCTCGATTGGGAGGTGGCATGCTTTCCCGTACACAAGACGATAAGGTGTACAACCGATCGGGGTCTTGTAAGCAGTATGGAAAGCCCACAGAGCATCATCTAACTTATCGGCCCACGCGGCGCGATGCTCTCCCACAGTACGCTCCAAAATTCTCTTCAGGCCACGGTTGGATATCTCAGCTTGCCCATTGGTTTGGGGATGATAGGCGGTGGAAAGACGGTGAGTGACACCATACTTTGCCATGACTCTTGCAAATTGATCATTGCAAAAATGAGTCCCGCTGTCACTAATGATAGCACGAGGAAAGCCAAATCGAGCGAAAAGCTGCTTCAAAAAGTTCACAACCACCCTCGCATCATTCGTAGGAAGAGCCTTAGCTTCAACCCATTTAGAAACGTAGTCGACGGCGACGAGGATGTACTTGTTCCCTTTGGAGGATGGAAATGGCCCCATAAAATCGATGCCCCATACATCAAAGATTTCACATTCCTGTATGAAATTTTGAGGCATCTCATCCTTATGTGTGATCTTGCCTTGACGTTGGCAAGCATCGCAATGCTTAACCATTTCGTGAGCATCACGATAAATGGTGGGCCAGTAGAATCCAGAATCAAACACTTTCTTAGCGGTGTAGTTGGGACCAAAGTGACCACCGGTGGGTCCTTTGTGGCAAGCTTGGAGGATGTCAAAAGCTGCCGGTCCATCAACACAACGACGAATGATCACATCAGCATATTGTTTGAATAGATAAGGGTCATCCCAAAAGTAAGTCTTAACATCGTTCAAGAACTTCTTCTTTTGTTGGGATTATAACCCTTTGATGAGAATACCACCCGCTAAGTAGTTTGCAATGTCCGCAAACCACGGGGTGCCATCAAGATTGAGATTTATAGACATTAAGGTCTCAAGGGGGAAAGAGTCATTGATCTCTTTGTTCGGATGATCCCCCTGATATGGATCCTCAAGTCGACTCAGATGATCCACGGCCAGGTTTTCGGCTCCATTCTTGTCACGAATTTCAATGTTGAATTCTTGAAGGAGTAAAACCCATCGAAGAAGTCTTGGCTTAGCATCATGCTTTGTCATCAAGTACTTCAACGCGGAATGGTCCGTGTATACGATGGTGGGAGATAAAACAAGATAGGGGCGAAATTTCTCAAAAGCATAGACAACAGCTAAAAGCTCTTTTTCGGTTGTCGTATAATGCAATTGAGACCCCGTCATTGTTTTGCTAGCGTAGTGGATTGGTTGGAAGTGTTTATTCACTCGTTGGCCCAAAACCGCACCAATAGCAAAGTCGCTAGCATCGCACATCAATTCAAAAGGCAGCTCCCAATTAGGGGTGACCAAGACCGGTGCCTTAGTGAGCTTATCCTTAAGAAGATTGAAGGCTTCGAGGCACTCTTTAGATAAGATAAAAGGAGTATCTTTTTCCAAGAGGTGGGTCATCAGGCGAGCGATTTTAGAGAAATCCTGAATGAATCGATGATAGAAGCCCGCATGACCCAGAAAACTTCTCACACCCTTCACTGTTGAAGGTGGAGGTAATTTGGCTATGACATCAACTTTAGCACGGTCGACTTCAAGACCGGCTTTAGAGATTTTGTGTCCTAGCACAATGCCTTCTTTTACCATAAAATGGCATTTTTCCCAATTCAGAACAAGGCGAGTGTCTTCGCACCGCTTAAGCATACGTTCCAAATTGGCAAGGCAAGAAGAGAAGGAATCCCCGAAGACCGAGAAATCATCCATGAAGACTTCCATGGTTTGCTCAACCATGTCATGGAAGATAGCTAACATGCACCTTTGGAAAGTCCCGGGGGCATTGCATAAGCCAAAAGGCATTCTTTTATAAGCAAATGTGCCATAGGGACAAGTGAATGTTGTCTTATCTTGATCTTGGGGATCGATAGGTATTTGAAAATAACCCAAGAAACCATCAAGAAAGCAGTAATATTCATTACCTGCTAAACGTTCAAGCATTTGGTCCATAAAAGGTAGAGGGAAATGATCCTTTCTCGTGGCATCATTGAGTTTGCGGTAGTCTATACAAACTCTCCACCCAGTAACGAGACGGGTAGGAATCAACTCGTTGTTGGCATTGGGCACAACGGTGATTCCGCCTTTCTTAGGCACACAATGGACTGGACTAACCCATGGTGAATCCGAAATAGGGTAAATCATACCCGCATCAAGAAGTTTGATAACCTCTTTTTTGATGACTTCATGGATTTTAGGATTCACTCTTCGTTGGCTTTGAATAGTGGGCTTAAAGTCGTCCTCCATGAGAATTTTATGTGTGCAGAAGTGAGGATCAATTCCACGGATGTCGGAGACTTTCCAAGCGATAGCTCTTTTATGCTTCTTCAACACAGCGACAAGTCGGGCTTTTTCGTCTTCTTTCAGATCCTTTGCGATGATGACCGGTAACTTCTCGTTGTCTTCCAGGAAAACGTACTCAAGATGAGGAGGAAGGTCCTTAAGCTCGAGGGTAGGAGGATCCTCAATATATGGTGAAACTAACGATGGATCATCATTAGTCACCTCTTTAGGAGAAGGAGGAGACAACGGGTCCTCATTGAGAAGTCTCTCAATAGTTCTAATGTCTTCATCCCAATTGGTGGACAAATTATCATACTTAATATCGAGATGACCCAAGCTAGCTTCGAAATCATCCAAGTCACTTTCTCCAAAAGGAGTCAATGCTGGAGCAATTGAGGCAACGGTCTCAACATTGGGTAGAGAAGAAAGAGTACTTTTGCAAGCATCATGAAAATGTTCTTCACAAGCCTCATCGAGAACATCAATAGCATTAACACTCTTATATGAATAAGGTTGCTTAGAAATCTTACCCATGTTGAAGACAATTTTATCGTCACCAACTCTCATGATTATTTCGCCTGCGGCTACATCAATAAGAGTGCGACCGGTCCTCAGGAATGGACGTCCAACGATTAACGGAACACGAGGGTCCATCTCGTAGTCAACGATGACAAAATCCGCCGGGAAGGTGAATTTATCAACGCCAACAAAGACATCTTCGGCTATCCCCACTGGATAAGCAACCGTACGGTTGGCTAATTCCAAAGTCATTTTGGTGGGGACTAGCTCGGGGAGAGATAATTGCTTCCAAACACTTAAAGGCATTAAGTTTATACTGGCACCTAGATCGGCTAGGGCCATGCAATTCTCTACTCCCGGGAAGTTGCAAGGAATCAAGAAGCGACCCGGATCACCAAGTTTGGTGGGCAATTTCCTTAAGAGCACTGCGGAGCAGTTCTCGTTAAGTTGGGTCTGAGCAATGTCAAGAAGCTTCTCCTTGTCACTTAGAAGATCTTTAAACATTTTAGCGTATTTGGGCATGTGAGCGAGAGCCTCGGCAAAGGAGATGTTAAAATTCAATTGTTTAAACATTTTTAGAAAGTTTGAAACCTGAATATCATCCTTGCTCTTTTGCTTCTCTTTCCGCAACCTTGAAGGATAAGGTATATTGGATGAAGAAGAAGGCTTAAGGGGAATAGGATCACTCACAACCACGGGTGGTGGGAAATGAGGATAGAAGGTGAAGGAGGTGAGGAAAGTTGCTCTTTTTCCTTGTTCACAATCACGGGTGGAGGTGTAGGAAGCTCGGGTTCCATATAACCTTTTCCACTACGAGTGGTGATTTCTTTCATCTCCCCTCTTGGATTCGCAACGGTATTACTCGGAAGAGTACCCGAAGAAGAGGGTTGATTACCTTGGATGAGCGAACCAATCATATCACGAAGGTGAACAGCTTGATTGTTAAAAGAGTTTTGCATATTGGCATTAATTTCATTGCTGTGTTTGGCCATATCATTCCTTAGCTCGGCTCGAATATCGCTCCCTTGTTTCACCATGTCATTCTTCAAGTTGACAAATTGACTCTGAAGATTCGTCACCATCTCACGATTAGTCTTCATGAATGTCTCGACGTCTTGGTTTACTGCCATCGGTTGATTGAGAGGTGGAGCTTGGTAAGCTTGAGAATTTCCTTGAGTTGGGTATGGGTTTCTTTGGGATTGATATTGATTTTGAGCACGAGGTTGGGATTGGTTGTTTCGGTTATAACTTTGTTGTTGGTTTTGGTTTGCAGGAGGGAAACCGGGAGGAGCAAGATAATTGTTGGAACGATAACTTAGCAAGCCACGGTCTCCTTGAGGGCGGGCTTGATAGCCTCCCGTGGGATAAGTGCCGTAAGCCGCGTTAACGTTTTCAGAATAATTGCCTTGGGTAGAAGGACAATCATTATAAGAATGAGGATCACCACATGTGTCACAAGAAATAGCAACGGCTTTAGCTTGTTGAAAATTGTTTGTGGCTATGGACATGAAATCTTTGTGCATCATTGCGATTTGTCGGGTAAGTTCGGATATCTCAGGATTGGAAGTAGTGGAAGAAACATTGACTCTCTGATTAGATCTTGAGGATGCGGATGAATCACAATTCTTGTGGTGAGTAGTCATGTTTTCAATCAACTCTCGACACTCCTCCGGTCTCCTTTTCATGAAGGTACCACCGGCGGCGACATTGATCGTGTCACGATCACGAAAAGTGAGACAATTGTAGAAGGTGTCAATGAGAGTGACGGGGAGCATATTGTGATTAGGACAGCGGTCGATCAAATCATTGTACCGTTCCCAAGCATCGAAAAGCGATTCATCATTCTCTTGCATGAATCCACTGATTTGGTTACGAAGGCTAGTGACCATGGATGGGGGAAAGTAGCGCGATAAAAAGCGTTGAGTCTTGTCGTTCCACGTATGAATAGAATTCTTAGGAAGACGGTCAAACCAGTTTTCGGCATGGTGAGAAAGCGAGTGTGGAAAAACTAGGAGGCGAAGGTCATCCATAGTAACACCGGAGCACTTCATGCTTTGGGTCATGGTAATGAATTTGTCGAGGTGTTTGTTGGCATCATCATCCAGAATTCCACGAAATGGGTTCGTTTGCACTTGCTGGATCATGTGATGCTTCAACGAAAACTCCTGAGCCGTGACGTGCATTGGCGCAATCGGGCCTCCGCGTCCGTTCATGGTGGGTTGGCACAATTCCTCCATCGTTCGTAAATCAGGTAGGTGGACATTGTTGTTGTTGTTGTTGTTATTCAAATTGAGTTGAGGTGGGTGATTATTGTTGTTGTTAACACCAGCCATATCTAAATCTTCACGAGTCTCGGGCTCAGAATAGTTCGAAGATCTAGTACGCATACACCTGCAGAAGAAAAATATACACAAAGAGAATATCTATATAATCTTTTTGGTGCAAAACCTTTTGAAAAGAATTGCTTTTAATGATTTTTCAAATGTTTTTGGATTTTTGAAAAGTTTTATATTTTTTATGGTTTTTTGAAAGTTTTTTTTTTATCAATGAAAATAACGTTCAAAGAACGTATCCCAAAATTCAATGCGTCTCTCACTAAAAACCGTTTATCGTAACGAATAGAGCCGGCAGCGGCGCCATTTAATTCTTGGTTTTTACACCGAAGTATGAAAGTTCGTTAAACCGATCTTTTCGAATTGAAAACCGGTCTTAAGTGCGACTCAATCGTCTTTTGGTGAATCAAGAGAATGGTTTGGTTGATTTGTTTTAAACTATTAGCAAGTAATTAAAGTGTCGTTGAGTAAAATGGAAGAATAAAGATTAATACTAAAATGAGTTAAAAGAAAATGCTTGCAAATTTAAAGGTAACAATGGAAAAGTACTAGCACACTAAATAAAACTAACACTTGGGAAACTCTCTAAAAATAAGTACTAAGTTGAAAAATACTAAAAGAAAGTAAGGACGGAATACACTAAAACAACTCAATCGGAAAAAGCCAAAAATAAGCCCAGATCGGAATGTATTCCGATCTGGTGGTCGGAATATGGAGAAATAAGGTCTGATCAGAATGTTCACAAAAGGGGGCAATCGAAATGATCAATAAAGACCCAATCAGAATGTGGGGAAGATCCTCAATCGGAATGTTAAACTTGACCAAATCGGAAAACTTGCAAAAACATATTAATCGGAATATTGGGAAAAATACTATAATCGGAATACTAGACAACAAACCCCAATCGGAATGCGCAAAGGAGATCAGATCGGAAACTTAAAACCCTTTTCCGATTGGATCAATCGGAAAAAGGGGAAGGGCTGCTCGGAAAAGGTGCCAATCGGAAAGGGGTTTATACCCTTTCCGAAAATGGTGGAAAATGGTTAAGCTAGGTAATAAGTTAACTTTAATAAGCTAATACCCGAAACTTAACAATCCAAATACTTACCCGAATCAAATAAGCACTTAACTCAACTTATTCGACTCGAAATTAAGCAACTTTTTAGATCAAACAATAAAAACATAAACTTTTTAAGGAAGATTTTTACAAAGTAGAGAAGCTAATCATAAAAATAAGCCATTAAGCACAAAAGTCTTAAAGCTTAATCAAATGAAAACTTATGAAATGATCAAAAGATTAACTTTTAAGCACGAAATCAATTAGAACAACACGGATCATATGATAATCGCACCAAAATCAATCTTAAATCAAAGAAAAGTAGAATGAGATTAAGGATTTAAAGCTTAAAATGGACTTGATTAATAAAAATAAGCAATACAAAGTGTTTAATCTTGAAAGATTAAGAAAGAAGATGAAGTTTAGTGAGAGAAAGTTTAAGACTTTCTCTCTCTAAAACTAGAGGAAACTAAGAAAAAGTGAAAATTAACTAAAACTATCTAACCCCCCTCCTAATGACTATTAGGAGGGTATTTATAGGGAAGGTGGAAGGAGTGCATGTGTTGCATCTTCTTTCTAGCTTTCTTCACGTTTTCTCGACTCGACTTTAATTCTTTGTCTTTGTCGTCTCGGGATTTGAACTTGTCTTTTTAATTTTCTTCTTCTATTAGACTTAAGTTCTTCGACTTCGTTAAACTTCCGTCTTTAGACTTTTTCTTCGATAAATCTTCAGAATAGGCCTTGAACTTCCGTTCTTTTTGCACTCTTGATCTTTTGACTTTGTCTTTTCCCGTTTTCTTCGATAAAAGCCCGTGAAAGCCCGTGTTTTCTTCCTTTTTCATATTCTGGTCCTAAAACACAATAAAAACACAAACCACGCATAATTCCGACTTTTACGACATAAATCACACGTTTTGGTCTTGTTATTATTGGAAATAAGTGGTAAAAGGATAAGTGTTTTCACACTTATTAGCTACCAAGACCTTTTGTCCTAGAATTAGGAGGGTCTGTTGGGATACTTGGGTATGATTTATATTGGGCTTACCTGGGAAGTTACAAAGGATTTTATGAGATAACTTAACTATTAAGAATTTTGGTTAGCAAGGGACACTAGAGGAACGTTATGTCGATCTTGCATAAGCAAGTGTGTATGATTGGACAGTGCTTTCCACCCTATAGTAATTTTCAGTTTATAGGTTATCTTCACTAGGATAAATCACTTTGTTAAGGTCTTTTTCATTTTTATTATTTTTAATTTTGGACGTTGACAGATATATTTCCAAATGTTGTTGTGACCAATTTAGACGTTGACATGGCTTTTACCAACGTTGACAAGAATATATCCGTTGGGCGTTGATGGGTTATTTTTTACCGTTGACACTCATTGGGTCATACCCAGTTGTTATTTTTGACGAAAATTGGGGCCGTAAATTTGGGAGTTGATAACTTTTAATTAATGCACAAGATAACTTATTTTCTTTTCAATCTTTTCATCATTATATTTTGAAAATACTTGCCTCATTTTTTACCAATGACATGTGCCTATCCCTCCTATAAATTTGGCTCCTTCTTTTAAACAGGGTACTCTTATATTCTTGTCTAACAACTTTTCTTCTATAATTCATCTTTTATAATCTTTCACAAACAGCTTTCTACATCAATGGCGCCTAAGTTTAAAACAAGTGACTTGGTATTGGGATTCAGAAGTCAGCACAATATGATTGCTTATTTGGAGGCTGATGATGCTTTGTTTCCTCAATACACCCAGATGGTGGCGTATTTGAATGCATCTCCATTACGGTATGCTCTTTCTCATGCTCCTCTCATCCCTGTCACTCATATTAAACAGTTTTGGAACACTGTTAGTTCCTCAACACTTAATAATGTGACTACATTAACAGCTATTGTCCATGGGCGTTCTTGGGTGGTTACTGAAACCTTGGTTCGCCAGGCTTTGCATCTTAATGATGCAGATGGTATAACCACTCTTCCCATTGGTGAGATAGAACAAGGACTTCAAGCTTTGGGGTATCCTTTCCCTAAAGAGGGTACTTTAAATAAATATAATAAACAAGAATTCCCCCCCCCCCCAGCTTGGAAGTACTTAATACATGTCATCCTTCAATGTTTGAGCCCCAAATGTACTGCACATAACGAAATTAACAGATCTATTGCTAGTGCAATTATGTGTATTACAAATGGGCAAAAGTATAATTTTTCTAAACTGATTTTTGATGGCATGTGTAAAAACAAGGGTAATAAGATGACTTTGGTCTACCCAAGATTTTTACAAATGATTTTTGATGAACAAAGGTATTGCACCAGGGATCATGATGATTTTTATGCGATCCCTATGCAAAATAAAGCTATTTTTAGTAAGATGAATTCACCCCCTCACAGAGACTTGCCCCTTACCCAAGCCATGCTTGCTGTTATTGCAGCAGCACAGCCTCAACCTGACCCACAACCATTACCTAAACCATCACCTTCACCTCAACACATGGAACTTGACCAAGATCCCTTCGACGCTGACACGTTAAATGTTGGCGTTGACACTTCAAATCCAGACGTTGACACCTTTCTACAACAGACCCAAACACCCCTTAACATGTAAAGTACCACCCAATCCACATCATCTTCTACACCCCTGAATTTAGGTTGGTAAAACGACCAAGGACTACTGGAGTGTTCTCCTCTAGTGGTCCTAGCCATGTTGCAGAGAGAACCACCACCACAAGTGTGGTTAGTGATATAGATGAGGCTGGGACTATTGGTACTCGCTTAAATGCAGGCCAAGCCAGTCCTAACATCTTTAAGACCTCATCCATGCCCCATGACTCTACTTTGGGAGGTCAAATCCCCATTCTAGAGGAGGGCAGATTGGAACCATATACAATGTTAGAATTGACGGTTGTCTGCATTAGCTTGCAAAATCAAAATGCAGACCTGGTACATACTGTCTCTACCCAAGGCCTTGAACTCAAGCAATTGAGGGAGAGGATTGTTGTTTTGGAAACTGCTGAATCTAGGCGAAGGCAGACAAGAGTCCTTTCATCAAGGGAGGATTCTTACAAAGGGGAGGAAGCTGCTACAGAGCCTGTTAATTTGAGTGATAAAGGCTCACATGAAGCTGCTACAGAGCCAATTGATTTGAGTGGTAAAGGCTCATATGATGGAGAATCTTTGGGTGTGGCTGAAGCTCTTACTGAATTGAAGAAGGAACCAGGTTTTGATGTATCTTTGGTTACTCCTACAAATTTGAACTTGTCCTTTACAGCAATGATGGAGAAGTTCACAAGAGGCGATGACAAGAATAAGGTGAGCGTTGACAAGCAGATTTTGGACGCTGACACACCAAGCGTTGACAAGAGTAAGTTGGGCGTTGACACACAGAATTTGAACGTTGACAGACCTGCATATATGGTTGATGTATTCCAGTCATCACCTATCATCAAGGAAGTGTCTTCATAGGTACCATCATCATCTTTACCCATTATTGATCCATTAGATAAGGGTAAAGGAATCATGGTAGAAACAGAGGTTCCAAAGGATGCAGCACAAGTAGAGTTTGATTCAAAGTTGGCTGCACAACTTATGGAACAAGAAAAGAAGAAGATTGGTGAGTCACCATTTGTAGTTACTTCTGAGGAGCAAGAAGGAAGTAATAATGAAAGTTCAGATTCAAGTGTTATGATAGTTGAAGAACCAGAAAGACTTGAATATGGTGATGAGTTGGCAAGGGAGAAACTTAGAGAGTTAAAGTTGCAGGTAGATTATGATATGCCAGAAGTTGCTCAGATGTACCATGCTTGGGAGAATAAGGTTATGGAGAATCCAGATATGACAATTTCAGATCAAATTTGGGGTTTGGAGATTCTTCTAAGAGTTCAAAGAGATTGCAAGGTAATTCTGAAGCATAAGGCTAGCAATGTTTTCTCACTGCTGAAGGGAGATAGAAGGGAGCTTTATTACATGTTGCTCAGATGTCATCAAACAGGATGGACTTTTTAGAAAGTGCAGGGATTATCCTTTGAAGAATTGGAGTATAAGGCTTATCCCATTTGGGCAACAGTGCAAGAAATGAACACTATCAGACTTCTTTCAGATGAAAGGAGAGAAGAACTTGCAGAAGAGATGGAGATTCAAAAGGCTATGATTGTTCCAAGGCCTTTGAAGAAAGGAGTTCCACTTGAGTTTCCTAAAGATTTAAATAAAGTGACTCCCAGTGAAGCTGTTATTAGAAGAAGCATTAAGCTCTCACCCATGGAAACTTCAGATATGGTACAAGTGTTACCTCTTGATGCCAGAAACCCTATCATTAGCTTTGAAGAACATGCAAGTGGGTTTTGGATGATTGGCAGATATGGGAAAGAGGTACACACATTTACTACTCTTATGTCTCTATTTGCAAGTATGGATAGGGAAGACTTGGTAGACCTTTGGAGGTTATTGCTGGCCAAGTATGAGACTGAGGCACCTACTTCAGTCAATGGAATAAAGCTTTGGTTAACATTCAAGAGAATGTGTGCACCAGAAGAAGAAGATCCTGTTTGGAAGGATCTTGAGGATGATATCAGTGGACTTCAATGGCGTTTGTATTCAGCAGCTAGTGTGTATTATTTGAGTTCTACAAAGTTTTCTGAATATCTTCTTGTGGATGCTGAGTATCCCATGTCCAAAGAAGTTTTTGAAAAGTTGAAGACAACACAGCTGGAGATTGACTACTCAAGTGACATGGCCAAAGATTTGATTAGGCATGTTTATTACCAATTTGATAAGATTTGTAAGAATCCTTCTAGTTCTTAGTTTTTATTCAGAAACTTGATTCCTAGAGTAGATATCAAGTTTAGGGAAGGATTGTTGGGAATAAAATGTAGCCAGTACACTTGGACGCTGACAAGAGCAATCGGGACGTTGATAAGAAGAAAACAAGCGTTGACAGAACAAGCGTTGATAGGAAGATGTCAAGAATTGATAGGATGAATTCAAGCACTGATAGAAGACTTAGTCTACACGTATTATGTTTCTAGTTTGTTTCTAGTAAAGATATGATCAACAATGTATTTCTATGTTTAACTTTACCTAAAATAGTTGATACGTAGACTCTTGTACAAGGCCTCTTATTCTATAAAAGGAGACCTTTAGGTTTATGTTTCATATATGTTTTAACACTTTCATTGTCCGCAAGTTTTTTTATCAATCAAGTGAAAGTTTGATTTACATTGTTTGTGTGTTCTTGTTTGAGTATTAGTTCCGCATAATACTTAAATTGTTTTATACATAACAAAGTTTCTCTACGTGTTTAACTTGATTTAATCTCGTTTACACAAGCTAAATCGATCTAAGTTTAGGATCAACAGGATGAAGACACCCGACATACGCCCATTGTGAGTTGGACATGTCTTTTAGGTTTAAGGTTGCCTATGATGATAAACCTAACCTTACAAAATACCCGACCCGTGAAACCTGAAATGATTGTTGAAATTAGGATCTGATTATTGACTGCCGGTAGTGGGAAGGAGGTTATGTGAATATGAAATGTAGATCTTGAAGTGCAGGATGGGTAGCGAAGTTATGCCAAAAAATTTCACCTTGGAAAAAAATAAATTGATGATCTGAAAGATCATGGGAATTAAGTCCCCATTGTATAGGACCATTGAGATAATGTAAAAGATTGGTTTGAAAGGCATATAAGCTGGATATACCCTAGTACTTCAAGGGCTGCGTGAATTATGTTTCGTATATCTAACTTGATAAAATGTCTATCAAGTGAAAATCTGATTACTTCTTGATGAAGTTTAGATCGGCGAAAAGTTGCATTCATCAAAAACCCGTGAACATCATGGATAGAGAAAGTAAGTCAACATTAAGCCTGATCGTATTCCCGTAGTTATGTTTGATGAAACTCGCGTATTGTAATGAATTACACTTGAGAGAAAGGACTGAATGTGGAGGAAATACCCACATGGCTCTAACTCTATAAGAAGCGAGTAGTAAGATAAATTGATCTTTGAGGACAAAGATCCTGTTTAGGGGTAAATGCTGTGACAATCCGTCAATTTATGGTCGATATTTTATTCTCAAGTATTATTTAAAATCATTACTTTAATGTTATAATTATGAACTCACTCATTTTTGGGAATAAATTTGGGTTTACATCTTAAAGTATCATCGACTACGTCTAAACCGGAGGACTCTATGTTACGTGCTTACGTTTACATACACCGTTTTTGGTGATAGTCCGACATTTTAGGAAATAAAATTTGTCCTTGAATATTAATTTGGAATTTTAAATTTATTTTGGTTCATAAACTCACAAATTTACGAGAAGAAATTAGGACTTACGTGCATAATTTAACGTCCTTTACGACTAAACCGGAAACCCTAGGATTACGTATTTACGTTTTTGAACTCCGTTTTTGATGAGACAATTTTTATTAGATTCGTTTTGTGTCGTTGATTCATAATTTATAAAAACGTTTTTCGTAAAACGACTCGAGGGCACGCAAATCGAGGAAACTAGAATCGAGGAGTACCCGTAAAATAATGGGGATGAGACAAGATAAATCTTGCCCCACCCCCACAATGGGACGTCCACAACTAGCCAACACATCAAAGATGTGTCAACTTTACATAATAAACTAGGACACTTGTCCTAGTTTATTTACCAAAACCATGTTACAACAAAAACCACTAGTAACTAAACAAGCTACTCATTTCATACATGAAAATCTCACACAATCCTCTCACCATCTCCACCCTTGCCGTCCACTATACACCATAAACACCCCTTTTGATCTAAATTTATCCATGAAATCTTATGTTATTCTTGCATAAGATGATGTCCTTTTGAAGCCTTGTTGATTGGAGGTGATCATAAAATCCACAAAGGAGTTTCCTTGGTGTCTTGGGGCTGATTTTCCACAAGGTGTTCATAAAGATTGGTGATCTTGAAGTTGATTTTGGTTTATCACAAGTTTTGTCATCAAAAGTCAAGCCTAGATCATAAACTTTCACTATCTTGGTTAGTAACAAGATCATTCTTTCCATTTCCTTGTTATTTTGTAAATGTAATTTTTTATTTTCTTTCTAAATGTATATGTATATGATGATATATGATGGTCAAAGTATTATGTGGGGATCTTGTGTTGATAAATTTGGTTAAGATGATTAAAAACTATATGAAAAGATGATGAAATCATGACTAAAATAGTAGGCTGTATAAAACAGTAAAGAACCATATGATAACTTGTTAAAATGACTTGGATAATTTAATATACAGTAAGGTATGTGACTTTTACATATGTGAGAGTTGGCCACTCAATGTAATCCATAAAATGAGTGAGATATGATCAAAACATTATTAAGGTTCAAATCTGTATAATCTGTTTTGGACTAATTATTAGAGACACTTAGAGGGTGAATGAGCAGTAGCTAAAATAAGGTTAATTGTAGAAAATATTATGTAGTTTGTGCTGCCCAAATTTGAGCTTCTATCTCCTTGTAGAACTCAAGATATGGCAAAATGGTGAAAGTGAGTTTCATAATCAGATTTGGAAAATAAAAGTATATATTATAAAATTAGCACTCAAGTAAAACTAATATAAAATACCTACCTAAAACCAACTAACTTATATATTACTTATAAATAAGTTATATACTTTGATAAGTAAATATGACATTTTATAAAATTACAAACTAATATGTTTTATAAGTTATAAAACTATATACATAAGTTTTACGTCTTTTCGGCTAAAACCGAAAGATTAACGTTTTCGTCAATTAAAACTTAGACGGTCGGACCCGTCTAATTTAAACTTTTTATAACTCTTATAATGATGTATAACTACATTTTACAAGTGAAAATCGATAAAACCCGAGCTTTATAACTTATGGACATTAACGGGCCAAAGTAGCCTTATTGGACTACTAACCCAACTAGTTTGGCTAAACACTAATGGACCTACTCATGGTCTTAACCCACTTGGGCCCACCATGAGTATAGGCCTGGTATTAAAAGTATAAAATGAGCTAATACAATGTATTGGACTTTTAATGGGCTTATTGGGCTTTAATATATAAATAAGTTGAAACTAGTGTAACTAGTCAAAAATTTGACTAACACATAACACAATAATGTGTATGAAGAGATAAAATCCCACTTGATCATCATCATACTTATGATATCATCATATATATATAACCATTATTTTCATAAAGTCATTGGACAAGAGTCTAAGACGAGTATTATTTGTCTAGGTTTCCGTGATTGAAGCACGTACCGTACATCCAAATCGTTGATAATCCGCCTTTCCCAATCAACGTGAGTTCATAGCCTCGCACTCTTTTAAATGTTTTATGAAATGTTTTATAAACCCACGAGGGAGATAACATGTTAGTTTAATAAAATAGGACACCAGTTGTCCCGATTGTTTGCTTATTGATATGGACCCGAATGATTATATGACCCGATGAATGATTATATGACTTGATGAATGAAATGAAATTGATTATTATAGTTAGGTTATGTCACTAAAAGTCCCATTAGCATGAATTGTGAACTACCGGGATTTGGTAGACGTTTATGCATATAATAGTACTATTTGGGAAAAATCAGCCCAGTTTGCGCCTTGACGGTTGATCCTCGTCGTGCCACATTGATTGGTAAGAGAATTTATGTATGAGAAGATTTATATAAGCGTGATTCTTGTGACAACGCACTGTTTTAGATGGGAAAATAAATTTCGGGTTAGCTACCCGTTGTTTGTTGTAGTAAGGTAGCAATGTCATGCGGCTTATAATAATCCAATATTGAAACAACTGATGTACGAATTGAATTATAATATATTGCTTGACTAGCAATACGGTGTCTTATTACTGATATTATGTTCCTGATTGGATTGTATATAACGGTTTTTATTAAACTCTATACAACGTTATAAAACGTATAGTATGATGTTTTTACGACATTGGTTCGTATAATGGTTTTGAAGGCAAAAGCCTATATTATGATTTACAACAAAGATTTGTACAAAATGATTTTCTGTAATAATTATATACTGATGATATATTAATGGTTTTAGTAAAATCTATGAATTCACTCGGCGTTTTCGCTGACCTTTTCTTTTAACATGTTTTATCTCAGGTACTTGAAGGTAATTCTCGGGAAGATGACAAGAATTCATGGCCCACACTTAAATAACAGTTTCCATTCAAATGTTTTGTAAAATTGTATGAAATACTATGACTTGGGACCTATGTAATTTGATATTCATGAATGGAAAAATATTTTATTATTAAACGACGCGATTTTTAAGCGTTGTCTATGATTTGAGTAATGTGCTATCCCGTAACACCAACGACTCTTCCGCTGAACTAAAGTATGAATATTTGGGGGTATTACATACACTAAATAACTTACTATGGTGAAAGTAATTTATATATCAAAAGCAAAACAGAAATTAACAGGTGACTAAGTATGGGCAACTACAGTTCAACTCATACTAGTCAAAATTCACAAAAAATAAAATTTTGGAAAATACAATCAAGACCACACGTAATCCTATGATGCTTATATGCAGGGATCCTTAAGCTATAGACTAAGCTAGGCAACCTAATTCTCTTAACCATTGTCTATGATACCATTCTGTCACACCCCACCATGGCGGAATATGGGGCGCGACGTATAGATATCATCACAACAATAGCGTGTCTATAGAGATAACTAAATGAAATGCAAATACCATAAATGATGACAAAATGTCATGAAGATATCTCAAACAATGCATGTGTCTAGGTAAGTAGGTAATAGGTCTATCTCTTACCAAAGACATAAAATTAACAAATAGCAAACATATAGGTGTCTACAAAGTATCACTTATTCAAACATAAATAAAGACTAAGAGGAAAGGGGGTTCCTCCAAATGCAATACTAAGCCTTCCAGCTAGCCACTCCTATTCTCACGCTTAACCACATTCTCACCTGAAAGAGACACTAAAACACGTCAACATAAAGTTGGTGAGAGTCATAGGTTTAGACTCCAATGCTAAATCAGTTATAAGTTGTGAATAACAACCATTAACAAAAGAACATATGGGAAATGTGCTACAATTATGTATTAACAACTAGCATTCAAGATTAACCAATCACCACAAATCAAAGGCTCCAAGCCTTACCAATAACCACAATTCCAAGGCTCCAAGCCTTACCAATAACAATGGTCCCATAGGCGCCCATACACCTATGAACCAATCCCAAAGCCCCGCCTTGTCAACCTCCCCTTGGTACCAAGTCAAACCACAATAACAATCAAGAATCACATAGCGGTTAATCACATAAATGTACACACAAGTGCATCACAAACCATAAAAACATTCACAGCATTAGTTACAAAACCATACAATGTCTCTTCCATCCCATCTGGAAATCAATACATCAAAAGATATAGGACTATGAAACTCACCTGAACAAGCTTCTCCAAGTATCCGCGCTCTAGCACAAATCTAAACACACAAATGTATACAATCAAGACATGAACCACATACCAAAATGGCTCATCAATCTATAATGGATATCTAACCTTCTCCTACAACTTAACCCCATTTATATGCCATACGAATCTCATTACACCCCTATATAAAGCCCTTAACTTAGTTTAGTTCATAACTCGTCCCGTTAACATTTAACCCAAAACAGTCCCGTTTTTCATACTTCAAACTATTGGTCGAACACCCCCTTAACCAAAATAACATGCCATGTAAAAGAAACCCTATGCCCTTACATGTGTTAGCTAACTCTCCCCTTTGGCCGCAACTTTAAATCTACTATATATATATATATATATATATATATATATATATATATATATATATATATATATATATATATATATATATATATATATATATATATATATATA